>CM061753.1:188061328-188606436 GCA_030979885.1 Lolium multiflorum
AACGGCACCTTGCCGATTGACGAAAATGAGTCCAGGAGGATCCAGAGAAGATCCAAAGCATACACCATCATCAATGGCGAGGTGTACAAGAGAAGTGTTACCGGTGTCCTTCAAAGGTGTGTGGAACCGGAAGAAGGAAAAGAAATGCTTGCAGAGATTCACCAAGGGGAAATGGGCACCACGCTCATTAAGGGCCCCGGTAGCAAAAGTAGTCCCAAGACATGGTTCTATTGGCCCATCGCTTTGGAAAATGGCCAAGATTCGTAAGAAAATGCAATGGGTGCGAGAGGTACGCCAAAATCATACCCCAGGATCCGGTTTAAAAACCATACCGCTAACTTGGCCGCTTGCTATTTGGTGCCTTGACATGGTTGGCCCATTCAAAACTCGCAAGGGGAAATATGACCCACATCTTGGTTATGTGGACAAATTCACCAAGCGGCTAGAAGTGAAACCTATTGCAAAATGTGACGGGCACGCAGTGAAGTTCTTAAAAGATGTTATCTTGCGGTATGGCTACCCGCATAGCATTATCACTGACAATGGAACAAACTTTGCTCAAGGTGTCGTGGTATCGTCACGGCATATGCCATAGGGTGGCTAATCGAAGGGGCTCCTGAGAGATCTCACGGCGGTATCCGGAAGCGGGTATGGGCACGAGCGACACGGCGACGTACCCAGGTTCGAGGCCCTCCGGTGGAGGTAAAACCCCTACCCTCTGCTATGAGTGTATATGGTAATCACACAGTACAATGGTGCTCCTAGAGCTGTGTCCGGCTGGCCCTGAGAGGCTAAGGGAGACGATGGTCTCTCTCACAGGGCAGCGGTGTAGGTAGGTGAAAGCAATGATCGACTGCCCTCAGGACGAGAGGGGTAGTGCGGCTGATGTAGGCACCGGCACTTTACATGTAAGACCCTATAGTTTACGGGCCGGCTTGGCCGGCTTCGCTCCGCTCCTTCCCGAGGCGGACGTCGTGAGCCGGTTGAGGCGTCATGGTCTTGTCCCATCCCATTGCCCGGTGCTCACTGTGATGGGAGAGTGAGGTGTCTCCGCGTCACACCATCGTAGCCCGTACGTCTGGCCGTAAGCCATGATGGCCTGTCCGGCGCGTGGCACTATTGCTCCACAATGCCCCGCGCTTTACGGAGGATCAGCGTGGACTTTGGGAACCCCGATCACCAACCCGGTTCCTTCCAGAAGGCAAGACCTCGTCAGCCCTCAGCTCGTGTCCGAGGCACAGCACTCCCGCCGGATATGGCCTGTAGAAGCCGGCCCAGCCAGAGCGCATACGGCTATGGCCAGACCGACTAGGACCTGGAGCCAGCCGACTTCCGGACCAGCCGGCCACGGCGCGCCGGCGCCTCACCAAGCCTTTGCCGCGAGCCGCCGCTGGTCAGCCGTCGGCCCGCGCGTCCATTGCCCTACCCGGGGTCTTCCCCCGACATTAGCTCCCCGAAGCTGGCAAGGTCCTGCGTTGAAGGACCGGCAGGTTTTCCCGGCTTCTGAACATATTTGACTCGCACTTGAGGGGCCGACCGAGAATTTTCATTCAGCCGGCCGCCTCATCCGCTCGTTCTCGTCGCCTTCACCGGCCGTTACACTTGTATAGTTTTTGCTTTCTTGCAAGATTTGATGGCGCCTCCGTGCTGAAGAGTTTTGGTTCGAGTGGAACTTTTGTCCGGCTCCGGCTTGCCATGAGTCTCCGCCGCCTCCGGCCCTGCGCCCGACTTGACCGGTCTCCGACGCCCCGGGCCTCGCGGGTTCTGCTCTCCGTCTCCGTCACATCAATGTCCCTCCGGATCCGGTGCGAGTGGGCGACGGGTGGCTGCCGATAACCGTTGTGTGGACGTGGAGGAGCATGCGCAAGAATCCGGACGTGGCCCACGAGCGCCACGTGGAGGCCAACCGTCCGCGGCAGGAGGCTATAAATGCCGTGGGGGGGAGGCATCGAGGCGGCCACTTGCTCATCACTTCTTCTTCCTCGCTCCCCGCTCCGTCGCTTCTCCGCGCCTGCTGCTCTTCGCTGTTCGGGCGAACGTCCTCCGTCGCGAACTCCGGCGACTGAAATCTCCACTGCCCGCCGCCGCCCCCATCAATCCGACGCCACGGGGCCGCGCGTCTCGGCTCTCTCGCAGCCGCCGCCGCGCCGCCGCGGTCGCAAGGTTCTTCCCCGCCGTTCGTGCTTCTGGTCATCTTCTTCTTCGACCCTCGGCCAATGCATGTGCCCCAGCCGGATCGTGGAGGGCTCCTACATGCGCGAGGGATGACATCAGCAAGCCAGCGCCGGCGGATCCATGGCCGTGATCACGTGGGTGCTCCTGCAAGGAGGCGGAGCCCAAGCCGGAGCCCGGCGCAGCGCGGCTGCCGGGCGCGCACCCGACCGCGCGGGCTGGCCTGCCGTCTCAGCTGGTTCCCAATTATTGCCTTCGCCCGCACCACCTGCCGGCCAACGCGCGCGTCCTCCTGAGCTGCTTCGTAGCGCTCATGGAGGCTTTGGCCGCGCTCAGGCCCGACATCACTTCTGGAGCCGGCTCTTCTACTTGAAGGCCCAAACCATCGACGGCCGCGGCCCGGTGGGCGCCGCCTCGACCCACACCTCGCCCGGTACGCTTTCCCCTAAAATCCCCCACCCGTCGATTCCTGAAGAACTGCGCATGTCATTCTTCTACGGCGCAACGACGGCGCTCGTCGACCGGACTAACTTGTCGGAGTTCAACCCGGCTCCTCCAACCAGCCGGCTCAACTGGGGCCACAACGCCCGCTCGACGGATCCGAACGCCGAGGTGAACCTGCTATGGGGACTTCGGCGACAGCCCACCGATGCGGGCTGACCGTCGAGGATCTCCTTCGCACTATCGCCGAGCGCGGTGCTGCCGTCCAGATGCGCTTCTCCCACAAGATCGGGCATAGTGTGTCCGGCCGGTTCGATCCAACCGGACGTCCAAGGCGCCGCTCAACAAAGCCCAGGTGGCCAGCCGGTGAACCACATCACCAAGGCGAACCTAACGGAGAGCTGGAGCTACGGGCTGGTGCCTTGCGACAGGGAGCATCCGCCGGCGCGGGTAAGTTTCGCGTCCTTGCCATTTTCCGGCTTAGGGAGAGCTCTACTTCCTTCTCTTCCGTCCAGCCGGTCTCCATGGATGATCTCATGTCTTTCTAGTTTTTTGAGCGCCTTTTAACGCCGAGGACTCGGCGACCGGGCGACGAAGAGGTGGACGCGGATCACGTCGATCCGGCTGACCAAGCCGGCGAGCATGTTGCGATTTACGATCACGTGTGCGCTCGATCTAGGCGGCCGGTGGGAGCAATAATCCGCCCTTCACCTGAGCACAGGAGGAGGAGGAGGAGCGGCGAGGCCCGGCACGGGGCCTATCCCCGCCGTGCTTCTCGCGTGTGAGGCCGCCAGCACGACGGCGACGGCGCCCAAGGGCACGTGTTTAGCCGGCTCCACCGCCCGCCTTGAGGCGAAGGCGGATAGCCAGCCGCAGCAGCCCAAGATGGTCCCGAGCAGGCCGGTGAGTTCTTTCTCTCCTTTTCTTGTTTGATTCCTTTTCTTTCCTTACTTTTATGCTTATTATCTCTCTGTTTACCCGGCTAGGGCCCCTATCAAGTTTGCCCAGGGCGGCGGCTCCCGGCAAACTCCGCGCGTTACGTCGCCGCTTCCCCGCCAGAGGAGGGAGCAGACGCCGCAGCCTTCCTCGCGCGCACCTACGCCGCCGCCTGCCGCAGGGGCGCCTTCCTTCGCCGTGCCGCTGGCCTCAGCGCCTGATCGCGGCACGCGGGTTGAGCCGACTCGCCAGGCGACGCTGGACGACATGTTCCCGGGCCGGACTCGTCCTCTGGGCCCAGCTGCTGGGGCTGGTCTGGGAATGCCGCCATCGACCGGAGCCGGAGCCGGCAGCTCCGCACCGCCTGCGACCGGAACCGGAGCCGGGAGGGCTGCGCCGCCCACGATCGGAGCCGGAGCCAGGCCGAGCGTGGTAGTGCTGGACGAAAGCCCGGAGGCACCTCAGGCGCCGGAGACGACTGGGCCGGCTGGGCCATCTGCTGCACCCGGAGCGACGCCGCCACCGCAGCCGACGACGGAGGAGCCGCCCGACAGAGTCGGCAAGAGACGAGCCGCCGCGCACGGAGGGTCGACCGCGCGCGCTGGTCAGCGAGGACGGGAACCTCATCGGCATCACCGCAAGGCCCGCACGTGGCCAAGGGCGCACTTCTTCTGCAGGTGCCGTCCGCCTCCGACGCCCGCCTCGCGTCACCATGGAGCAGGCGTGCTCCGCCGACTCCTACGAGGTGACCAGCCAGGAGGGGATCACTGGCCAAGCATCGGTGGAGATGTTCTTCTCCAGCCTGCAGGCCCATCTCAAGGCCAGGGCGACCGAGGCCGCGGCTAACGTCGCCGAGGTGGAGGAAGCCAGCAAGGTAATCTTTGACTGTTTTTGATCTGATTATTATCCTGGTAGCCCTCCGAGGCATGGGCCGGCTACTTGGAGCCGGCACGGCCTCGCCCGATCGACTAACTTTTTCTTTCCCTTAGGCTGTGATGGATCGCAGCGCACCACTCTGTACAACCGCGCCGTGACCCACTACCACAAGGCCAAGCTGGACCGGCCGACTTGGCCTGCGAGTCGAAGCCGCCAAGGGTAAGCTCGGTGCCTCTTTCGACTTGATGTCTTGTTTTCTTTCTAATCTTGGTTGGCTGACATTCCTTTCTGGCCGGCTTGTAGTTGAAGCCGCCAAGGTCCCGCAGCTGGAGTCGGGCCCAGCTCCGAGCCGCGCGCGACCAGTGCGCCGTGAGCGAGGAGGCGGGCCGATCCGCCGCCCGCCGCAAGCTTAAGCTGGCTGATCGAGCTGACGCGGCTGCGCCTGCTGGAGCAGAACCACCTTAAGGAGCTGGCTGCCCTCAAGAAGGACGGGGAGGATTAGCTGGCGGAGCTGAGCAGGCGGCTGGACGAGGTGGAGAGGCAACGGCTTGCGCTTCAGGAGGAAGTCACCACCAAGTCCACGGAGCTGACGGCCACCGCCAAGCGCTGGACGGAGGGGATTGGCGCGCTTGATCGCGGCTTGTCGGGTGAGTGCCTCTATGTTTCCTTCCCTGTGCCGGCTTTCGGCTGTCGGCTTAGGTTGGTAGGGTCGGCACTCAAACTTATCTTTTCGCTTATCTCCATCTTCGGGTCAAAGGCTGAGCCCGTGGTTACCGTCGCCAAAGCTTACTTTTAGGACTTCGAAAATTTGCATTTTTCAGCTTATTTCGGCTTTTGGTGGTTTCTGACATGCTTCTTCCCGCAGCGGCCTTCCCAGAGACGCAGGATGCGGCCTTGGCAGCCGTTGGCGTTGAGCGCGAGTCCCGGAGGCAGGCGACTGGCGAGGGCAGCTCGGAGTATTTCTCCATGGAGGATCACCTGGCGTCCATGAGTGCCCGCATCGAGCCCATCACCAAGCTCGGCTGGGAGCTTCGGAAGGCGGCCGAGGAGCTGGTGCCCATGCCGTGGCCCTGAAGAGGCGGTGCCGCAAGATATCTCCGGCCTCATCGCTGCGATGGAGCGGGCGCTTCCTCGACTGGAAAGAGTCGGCCACGCGCGCCGGTGGCCGACATGGCACTGCCCTTCTGCCCCTCTCGCGGTGACGACGGCGCAGACGGCGTGCCAGCTTGACCCGGCGAGCCGGCGTGGAGGACAAGCTCCCAGCCGATCTCAAGGCCGCCCGCCTTGCTCGAGCCCCAGCACTATCGCCGAGTTCGTCGACAAGACCCTCTTCGTCGCGAACCCTCCTCCGTCCGATGGAGAGTACATGGACGATGAGGAGGCGGACGTGCCTGAGGACGGCACCCGCAGCCGCCTACTTAGCTTTCCTGCTTTTCAGTTGTTCCTTTGCCAAGACAATTTATTAAATCCCGGATGCTGCATATGGGCATAATATTATTATCCTTTTATTATGGCACACTTAATGTGTTTGTTAATCATCTGTGTGCCGGCTTGCTTTCTTCTTGTTCGCTTTTTCCCATCCGCCCACTCTTTGGCTGTGCTCTTGACGGTCGTACGTCCACTTGCGATCCGTCACGGATCAAGAGCGGGCCGCTGAGGGAGGCCGACAGTATTTTCACTCGAACGAGCTGAATTCGGCAATCCGACACTTTATGAAAATTTGCAAGTCAATTCGCTTTTACCTTTCCCTTAGTCGTTTTTCGTGCCGCTCCTAGGCCTTGCCCCGCCACTCGGGACACTGGTTATGGTCCCGTAGCTGGTCTTAAGTTGGTTGTTCTGGAACCGGATCACGCATCGAGCGACCGCGTGAGAGGTTCAAGCCAATTGGCGAAACGGAGTAGAGAACGCGAAAAACTTGTCGGAACGGCGCTCCTGGCGCAAGCTTTTTCATAACTCACAAAAGGGATACAAGGGATACATACATTCCTGTTCTCATGTGTAAAATGGGCGGAGTAACCTGACATTCCAGGGACGCTTAGTCTCCTCGTCAGCCTTGTCCGGCTTGTTTTTCTTAGCCTCTTGGGCATCTATGAGATAGTAGGAATCATTGCCTACTGCCTTGCTCACGATGAAGGGACCCTCCCATGGGGATGCTAGTTTATGCTGTCCGGCTGTCCGCTGGATCAGCCGGAGTACTAGGTCTCCTTCTCGGAATACTAAGGTCTTGACCTCCGGCTGTGGTAGTACACGAGGCTTTGCTGATATACGTTGACCTGGATTCGCCATCAGCCGGACTCCTTCAACCAGGTCGACCCATCTTCGCGAGCTTTGGCTTTCTGCCTTCCTCAGAGCTTGATTCTTGGCGCGTCGGGCTCGATATCAGTAGGACGGCTTCGGGCCCGTATACGAGGAAGAAGGGTGTGAACCCTGATCGAGCGGTTTAAGGCCGTGGCGGCAGTTCCTCCAAAGACATCGGGGCAGCTCTTCATCCAAGAGCCGGCTGAGCGCTGCTGCTCCACTGCACCGGGCCGGATGCCGGCTAGATCAAGCCATTAGCTTCCACTTGGCCGTTGGAGCCTGGGTGCGCCACGGACGATAGGTCCATCCCGGATCCCCATCTCTCCCAGTAGCGCTTTGAAGATGCCTCGGCTGCTGCTGCCATTGTCGGTGATGATGCTATGCGGGCAGCCATATCTCACGATTATTTCCTTGAGGAATGGGACGGCTGTGGAGCCGTGCATCATTCATTGATTGGGTTTGGCTTCGATCCACTTAGTGAACTTGTCAATCATCACCAAGAGATGAGTCATGCCGCCTCGGGCTGTTTTGAATGGGCCCACCATATCCAAGCCCCATACGGCAAATGGCCGTAATGGGGATGGTCTTTAAGGCGAAGCCGGCGGTCTGCTTGGCGGCGTTGGCAGTCACACTTCTTCACCGCCTTTCTCGTCTCCCGAGCGCAATGGCCAAAGAAACCAGGTCGAAGGCTTTGGCCACTATGGCTCCGGAGGAGGCGTGATGGCCGCCTCACCCTGATGGATTTTCCGTAGGAGTTCAATCCCTTCAGGCGGCTCGACGCACCGCTGGAACACCCCACCTACGCTGCGTTTGTACAGCTGGGGGTTGATGATTGTGTAGGCCTTGGCCCTTTTCTCAATCTGCCTGGCTCCTGGACTCTGTCATCGGGCAGCACACCGTTGGTGAGGTAGGAGAGGAATTCCTGTGCCCATGAAGGTACGCATCTTATCTCGAATACGTTGACCAACAGGGTCTCCCGCGTGGGAAGCTCCCGGATTCGACTGCATGGTCGCCCGGTTCGGCTTGCTAGCCGGCGGGTTCGGCTTGCTAGCCCCAGATTGGCGATGAAGCCCCGGGTTGGACTGAGAAGTCCCCGGTTCGGCGTGGTGGCCGGCGGGTTCGGCTTGTTAGCCCCCGACTTGGGCTATTAAGCCCCCTGGTTCGGCTGAGCAGGCCCCCCGGTCGCCCACACGAATATTGGAATCCGAATCCGTGATTGTGATGATGGACGGCTTTCTTGATAACCGCCAGACAAGGATGCCCGGCGGAATGGCCTCTGCCGGGTTGAGCCGATCTTGACAAGGCGTCAGCCGCCTCGTTGTTTGCTCGTGGCACATGGTGGAATTCCCACTCGTCGAAGAAGCCGGATAGCTGGTGGACATGGAAGCGGTATGAGGCCTTGTTGGCGTCCTTCGCGTCCCAGTCGCTCGCCAGATGCTTGCGGTATAACCAAGTCGGAGTCGTCAAGCAAAGTATGCGACGCACGCCAATCTCCTTGGCTAGCTTCAGCCCATGGATGAGCGTTTCATACTCCGCCTGCTGATTGTTGGATGCGGCGGGATGGGATCCGCAGGATTTAGTCCACCCGGTCTCCCTTGGGAGAGGGTGATGACGATGCCGGCTCCCAAGCCGCTGCGCCATCTTCGAGCTGTCGAAGTGCATCTTCCAATGTGTGGAATCGCATGTGCGGCAGGTACGCACTTCACCTCGCCGACGGCTAGTCCAACCGCGAGGATCCGCGACGGATGGCTGTGCGTGGCTCAGAGAGGATGGTGTGGCGGCTAGCTCTGTGGGCCCATTTGGCAACTCGGGCCGTGCTGGCATCCTTGCTGCCTATGATTTCCGCCAGAGGCGCTGCTGTGGCAACCACCCGGATGGGATGTTCTTGGAAGTAATGCTTGAGCTTCTTGGCTGCCATGTAGACACCGTAGGTGACCTTCCGGTAGTGGGGGTAGTTTTGCTTGGATTGGGAGAGCACTTCGCCGAGGTAGTAGACCGCGCCGGACCACCACTGCTGCTTCTTTGCGCTCCAATTACCAGACAACGCCAACCACTCGGTTGGTGGCTGCGATGTACAACAACATCGCATCGGCTCCATTGAACCCGGCGTTGCAAGGATTGCGGGCTGATAGCACGCGTTTAAGTCACTTAAGGCTTCATCCGTCATATGTGACCAGACGAATCCTGTCCGCCTTCTTCATCAATTGGTACAGGGGCAGTGCCTTTCCCAGCCGGCTGACGAAGCTGCTCAAGGAAGCCAGGCAGCCAGTGAACTTCTGGACGCTTGAGGCACTGCCGCAGCTCCATCTTCTCAATGGCAATGATCTTCTCCCGGTTGGCTTCGATTCCTCGCCGAGAGACGCAGGTAGCCCAGAGTTGGCCTACCGCACGCCGAAAGTGCACTTGGCCGAGTTGAGCTTCATCCGGAATCTTCGCAGATTGGTGAAGGTTTCTTTCAGGTCATCAAGGAGGTAGGCATCTCCTTGGCTTTTACAACGACATCATCCACATATGAACATTTCTGCCGATCTGATCCTCGGCAAACACTTTGCATGCACCTTGCAGGTGCATCCTCAGCTTCAAGTAAGTCAGTGAATGGGGAAGAAGTCTCAGTTGCAGAATGAACCAAGTCTTTATTTGATCATCCTGGACCAAGGAATCGTGGTAGCCCTAATAGGGCATCTAGAAAAGACAATTTAGCCACAACCCTGCAATGAGTCTATGACTTGATCTATGCGCGCAGGGGGAAGGGGTCCTTCTGGCACGCCTTGTTCAAAGCAGTGTAATATACATGCGCCAGGAGCTGCTCTTCAAGACCAGACCGGCTCACAACCATCTGGGTGTAGTATCGGCGATGAAGCTAGGCTAGAGCTCGGATTTCTTCACCGATGGCCTTCCTTTGTTCTTCGGAAGCGCCCGAGAGGCTGCTTCACCGGTTTGGCTTCGGCCCGACGTGGAGGTGGTGCTCAGGCAACTCCCTCGGCACACCCTGGCATGTCTCTTGGAGTCCATGCAAAGATGTCCCGATTCTTCACGGCGAGGAAGCCTCGGTGAGTCGCTTTCTGCTTTGCTCAAGCCAAGACCAATGGTGACGTAATGTCGGCCAAGCGCGGGTCCAAAGAGGATCTTCTTGGTGTTGTCGGCCGGTCGGAAGTGAGTCGTCCTGAAGCCGTGCCAGCCTCCACCCGGCATGTCTGTCTGTGCATTTGGCTGTGAGGGCAACGCGCTGTGGGATGAGCTGCTTCCTGCGGGCGATGACCAACACCGGGCTATCTTGGAGCTCGCGTGGCGCAGCCCATGGATGCACATAGTCGCCATGGTGATGACCCCTTGGGCCGGGGCACCATCTTCAGTACCGACAGGCTGGGCACCGCCATGAACTTGGTCGGGGCCGGCCTGCCCAGGAGCCGCGTGGTAGGGACTCACCAGGTCCACCACCTCGAACTCGATTCTCCCGGTGCGGAAGTGGTCCGGCCCGAACATCACCTCCACCGTGATCCGGCCGATCGGCTGGCAGCAACGGTCCGGCACGATGCCATGGAAGACGGTGGTGGTGGGGCGCAACTCGGCCTCCTGCCCACCATGCGGTGTCAAAGGGCAGAGGATGTTGATGCTGCTGCCGCCGTCGATGAGGACGCGCGAAAATCGCACGCTGCGCCGGGTCGTGCCGATGGCGGGGCCGAGGACCATGGCGCAGCTGCCCGGCCAGACAGCCGGTGTGTCGCGGCGATCGAAAGTGATGGACCGTCACCGGGGCCGCTTAGGTACTGGGGGACCGGCGGTAGGACCGCGTTGACCTCGAGGGAACGGCTCCGCTGGCTCGTCTTTCCTCGGGCTCCGAGGTGAAGATGATGTAGGTAGCATCTTCTGCCAGATATCGGCCATGGTGCACTTGGTTAGCCTCGTGTTGCTCGAGGTTGGCGTTCTCTGCGCCGGCTTGGCCACCCGGCCCGCCGGCTGGAGGGGGCGGGGGTGGAGGCGGGAGGGGTTCGCCGCTGGAGACACCGGGCGACGGGGGCGCCGGGGGCGCCGCGGGCGACAGAGACGCCGAGGGACCAGGCAGGGCCGGCGCAGAAGGTGCCGCCGCGGTCTGTCGTCGGCGTGCGGCAACAGGAGGGCGTAGTCCGACACGGCCGCCACATGGGCGGAACCGCACCGGCGGTCCGGCTGGTCGCCGTGGACGCTGCCGCGCAGTTGTCCCGCCGGCCGGGGCCATGCGGCCGCCTCGGTCGGCCGTGTGCTCAGCCGGCTTGTTGTTGTCCCGTCTTGCCGGGCTGGTGAAACTTTCACCGGCGCTTTGCTCCGTTTCCTCACCCAGTCACAAGATTGTCGATGGCCATCAAGGCGGCTCATCGTCTTGGGCTTGTCGCGTAGCTTGTGCCACAGCATGGTGTTGGGCCACAGCCTCCCATGAAGAAGCTGGATGGCTTGTATCTCGTGCACGCCGCAGGAGTTGCGCATCTTTCGGCACTCGCTGCTAGGTACGCGCGATCCGTTCCCGTCCGCCCCGCTTGCACATCCAAGCTGAGGCCGCACCCGCCGGCGAGGGTGCCGTGAAGTTGCCGATGAAGGCGGCCTCGAAGTCCAGCCAGCTGTTGATGCTGTCGGCTGGAGTTGAGCCACGTGCGGGCAGAGCCGAGCAGCATGAGGGGGTAGTAGCGCCGCCCACCGCTTGTTGCCCCGAGAGATGCCGACTGCGGTGGAGTAGTCCAGCAGCCCGTCCTCCGGCTTGGCGGTGCCGGTCGCACGGCGTGTCGCGGGAGCTGGAAGCCGTCGAGCACGGGGCTCGCGGGCGATGCGGCCCGGCTACCCTGGGGCAAGCCGGCGCTTCTCCTCTTCCGCGGGGAGCGCGGGATTCGATCAGCCGGTCGAGGCGATCTCCGCGCTGCAGCCGATGCGCGGGCCCGCCGCGGGCCGGGCTGGCGAGCGCTCGCTGGCTTCCCGAGCCGGCCGATGCGGGCGTCGAGGCTCTAGAGTCTTGCTCCCGGTTCCCGTCAGGGGCCCGGCCGCGCCGCCGCCGCCTGCTGGTGGCTCGGCCGCTTGAGGTTGCGCGCGTGGCGCGGGAGTCGCCGCGCCGGCTTCTGGTGGCCGGGAGGCGGACCTCGGCCGTGTCCCTGGCGGTGCCTGCGGCACCACGAGCGTGAGAAGCCCTGGGGGCATCGACATGGGCTTTCGACTGCCTGTTGGCAGCCTTCACCAAATCAGCCACCCGCGCGGTCTGGCGGGCGCAGCTCTTCGCCTTCGAGGCTGCTTAACTACTGTGCGGCGGCTTCACCGCGAGCATGTTCTTGTCGTGGGTGTTGTAGATGGGCAGCTCCATGGATGGAGCCGGCTCGGTCCGCGCCGTCGCGGTCGATCTCTGCGCCAGGTCGGCGCCTCTCGCGCGGATCCTCGCTGCTCCGGCCGGGGTTGTCGCCCGGGGTGAGGCTGTGGCGTGCCACTATCACTGGTGATGTCCCATCGGGCGCTAGCAGCAGCCAGCTCCTCGGTCTGCTTGAGGAGCAAGCACGCGGCGCGCCTCCAGGTCTGCTCATCGACGGC
Organism: Lolium multiflorum; assembly: GCA_030979885.1. Lineage (NCBI taxonomy): Eukaryota > Viridiplantae > Streptophyta > Magnoliopsida > Poales > Poaceae > Lolium > Lolium multiflorum. Next base: position 188,073,593 of record CM061753.1, read on the forward strand.
GGCGGCGCCGGCAGAGGCGCCGGTGGTGAGCGGGGTGCTCAGCTTTGCCCGGACTTGCTCCAGCCGGGACGGTGGTGGTGGCGCCTTTGGGCCCGAGCCGGAGGCGTTGGGGTCAACGTTGCGCTCCAGGTTGGGGCCGCGGATGCGCGTGGACTTGGAGGGGAACTCCTCGCCAGCCATCATGACTTGCACGACGGCGGGGCTGGCGGGAGCGCCGAGCCGTTCCTGGGAGCTGTGCCAGCGCAGCACCTACCGCGGGTAGCGCGGCGGTGCGACGTGGCGACGTAGACGCGGTGGCCGCCGAACTCGATGACGCGGCCGCCGGCCGGGAAGGGCCGGCCTGGGCGAAGCAGCCAACCTGTAGCCGCCGACGCGCCGAGGGAAGCACAGCCCGAAGCGCCTGAAGCGACTCGCCCGCCGGTGGTGATGGTGAGGCTCGTCCGGATGAAGACACCGGCCGCGGACGCTCAAGGCCCCACGGTGGGCGCCAAATGTCGGGGTATCGCCACGCATATGCCAGGGGCTAATCGAAGGGCTCCCGAGAGATCTCTACCGCGGTATCCGAGCGGGTAAGGCACGAGCGACACGGCGACGCACCCAGGTTCGAGGCCCTCCGATGGAGGTAAAAACTCTACTCCTGCTATGAGTGTATATGGTAATCACACAAGACAATGGTGCTCCTAGAGCTGTGTCCCACTGGCCCCGAGAGGCTAAGGGAGACGATGGTCTCTCTCAGGGCAGCGGTAGGTAGGTGAAAGTAATATGATCGATCGTCCCTGCACTAGAGGGGTAGTGCGGCTTATAAAGGCACCGGCACTTTACATAAAAGACCCCATAGTCTACCGGCCGGCTTGGCCGGCCGCTTCCGCTCCTTCCCGAGGCGGTGACGTCGGGGAGCCGGTGAGGCGTCATGGCCTGTCCTGTCCGGCTGCCCAGCTCAGCGGGCGGAGAGGAGGTGTCTCTGCCGCCGCGCCCACCGTAGCCCACGTTCGTCGGTAGTCATGACGTGCCTGGTCCGCGCGTGGCACCATTGCTCACAGCGCCCCGCGCCATCGAAGATGAAGTCAGGACTTTGGGAACCCGATCACCAACCCGGTTCCTTCCAAGGCAAGACTCGGCCGCCGAGTCGGTCTCTGGAGGCGCACCCCCGCCGGGATATGGCTTGCAGAAGCCGGCCCGCCCACGCATTGGCGGCCGTAGCCGGTGCCGACTCAGGACCTAGAGCGCCCGACTTCCGGGACCACCGGCCACGGCGCCAGCCGGCTGCTCCCCCCGGCCGGCCTTGCCGCGAGCCGGCCAGTGGTCAGCCGGCTGCTCCGCGTCCATTGCCCTACCCGGGGTCTTCCCCCCGACACAAGGTGAGTTCAAAAGATTTTGTGGGGATAACAACATCCGATTGGAATTGTGCTCCGTAGCGCACCCACAAGGAAATGGCCATGTTGAAAGAACAAATGCCTTGGTACTTTCCGGTATCAAACCAAGACTCATCGAGGCGGTGGAAAAGTCACCGGGGTGTTGGCTCGATGAGCTACCATCTGTGTCGTGGAGCATAAGAACGACTCCAACCCGGTCTCACCGGATACACTCCATTCTTTATGGTTTACGGAAAATGGTCATACCAACCGACATTCTTCATGACTCACTAAGGGTGCAGCTCTATACCGAACAAGAGGTAAAAGAGGCCCGAGAAAATGACGTGGATTTGCTAGAAGAAGCAAGAGAGTTGGCATTGGCAAGAACAGCTATTTACCAGCAAAACTCCGACGCTATCACAGCCGTAAGGTTAACCCGAGGGTATTCCGAGAGAGATCTGGTATTGCGTCTAGTGCAACGCACTGGCCGGCATAAGCTTTCACTCCCATGGGAAGGACCTTTATTGTGAGCCAAGCTCTCCACAATGATGCTTATTACCTGATCGATGCACAAGAATGGAAAGAAGGAAAGGCGACAGATCCTAGAGAGACCAAGTTTTCAGCCCGTTGAACATAGCTTTGTTAAGTGTTCTTTCAGCCCATGAAGTTGTGGTAAGAAGTCTTTTGTACCTTATTTGCTATGAATAAAGATGTCGGGATCTCGAATGAATCTCGGGACTACCCCACCGAAATTGCATGCAATATGTTTATTTTTTCAGTGTTTACCGGTTGTTTGTTGAACATTTTTTCTTTCCTGTTTAGTAACGTGCTAAACCTAACGAGTCTTCGACTGCTGTTGTGTCCTAAAAACTATGCTTCATAAGGGGCAAGATAAACCGGTAGAATTGGCACGTGAACTGCTTAAAAGAGAGAGTGGAAACGAACAATCCGGAAAAGTTAACTAACCCCGGCTAAACCGGTTTTTGTGAAAATTTCGAAATTGTTTCTAAGTTCAAGAAATTGCTTGCTTGGTAAAAGAACTTTGTGCCCATACACGCCAAAACACCCAAAAGAGGTAGGCAGAGCCAAAGTGAAAGAGCCAAGTGTGCATCGGATTGGATGCGGAAACAATTCCGGAATCTTTGCAGTGCGAGACAAAAGCAAAACAATGAGCAAAGTGCTAAGGTAATATGCAATCATAACTTAATAACTTACCGGTAAAGCATACCGGCATAAACCGACGTAGCACAGCCAAAAGAGCGGCTAAGTTTTATATTACATCATAAACCCCGGCATACCGGGGTATAATTTGATAAGCATTGTTTATGAGACAGGCAAGGCAGGCAAACACATCACAGGAAATATTTAAGCAGCAGGAGCTTCAGGAGGAGCAGCACCGGCCTCTGGAGCTTCCGGAAGCGCATCACCAGCTTCCGAGAGAGCATCGCCCGCTCCGGCATCCTCATCTTCCTCGTCCTCTTCTTCTTCTTCGTCGCTAAGGTAGTCCTTGACGTCGGGAGGAGGGGGGATGAAGGTGCGGACCGGGGCGTACTCTGCAATCCGGTAGGCACGATCCTTCCGCTTCGCGGTGAGGACCGGATCCTTGTCGGTGGGAGCATCTTCGCGCACGCCGTGGAGGGCGTCCAAGTCCAAGTCCTCATACCAGGAGCAGGCGACGCGTAGCGCCGCATCCGCTCCGGCACGAGCTGCGGAGCACTGCCACTCGCGGATCCTCCGGCCGGCACCTTTCAGACGTTCGGAGGTGAGCGTCAGGCTAGCCGGCACCTCCTCCTTAGGCCATAGCACTTTGAAGAGCTGGATCGCCACGTCGGGCAGATCGGCGAGGTTCCGGTCCACCGCGCGCATGTGCTGGACCCGCGCAGAAAGTGCGACCAGATGGTCATAAGGATCCCAGGGCGCGTTCGGGTTCTTGAACTCTTGCTGAACCCGGCGCTCCGACACCTTCTTCTGCGCGTGCAGCTGCGAGTCTGGAAAGAGCCCTGCAAGACAAAGAAAAAAGATAAGGACATGCTACCGGAAAATATAAGCTTGTAAGCAGAGACCGGAAAAGAAAGAAGAAAAACTTACTGAGGGCAAGCGTGTCGGTTTGCATGACCAGTTGGTCATATTCCTTTTGCTCTGCCTCTAGGAGGGCGGCCCGATCCTCGGCCGCTTTCCGAGCCTTGCCCACCTCCTCCAGCTCTGCCCGCAGCACCACGGTGGAGTTGTTAGCATCCTCCAGGGCCTCGTTCAACCTGGCTTCAGCTGCAGCTTTGGCAGCCTTCATCGCCTTATCGTGCTGGAACCCGAGTTGGATGAGCTGGTCCTTCAGCCCCCTGGACACGAGCTCCTGGGCGTCCAGAGCCTCGCGATGCTCCCGGATAAGCTGCTCTTTTTCACCTAGAGCCCGGAAAGGAAACGTTAACAAAACTACAACTAGTAAAATGAAAAGAGGCAAGTCAACCGAAAAAGAAAGAGTACCTTGGAGTGCAGCGAGCTGAGTCTTGAGGGCTTCGATGGAGGCTTCCGGGATAGCTATTATGCAAAAAAAATTATAAGTGCTAGAAGAGAGAAGCTTCGGTAAGAAGGTGCCGGAGGCATGGAAGCTCACCTTGGCACTTGATGTGCGCTTCAGCAAGATCCCGGTGCTCCCACAGTAGCTCCTCAAAAAGGTGCTTCCGGGCGTCAGCCGTGCTCTGTTCAAGAATAGAGTGTTAGAAAAAGAAGCCGGTTTCTCTATGTTCCTAACTAAGTTTCGCGCTGAGAGCTATGCTCTCAACCCGAAACTCGGGGACTAGGAAGATATACATAATCCGGAAAGAATGAAACCGGCATAAATTGAAAAATTGCAAAGGGTTTGGTGTAACTTACCACCACGTTGTTGGTGGCATCGTGCCACGCGTTGTCAAGCTCCTTGACCGCGCGCCGCTGCCGCATGAAGTGCTCCTCAGTGCACCTGGGGCCAGCGGGGTCAATCGCCGGAAGTCGGTCCTTCCCCAGGCCGTGCGTGGCTGCGGACACATCCGCTCGATTCCACTTCTCAGCGTACTCGAGCAAATGCCCCAGCTCATTGCCTCCGCGCTTCAGCTCCGTGATCCGGCCCAGCTGGCCGGAAGCCTTTTCTCCGGCCAAGACAGCGGCGGGGCCGGCGTGCAGCACCAAGGACTGCAGGCCGGGGGTTGAGGTACCGGAAGCCGTGGCCTTCCCCTTGAAAGGTTCCGGCTTGAGGCGCTTGGTACCTTCTGGTGGCGGCGTTGGCGTGGCCCCGGTTAGCTCGACGGTAGGAGCTTCTGGCGGAGGCGTGGGTGAAGTCTTGGGCGGCGAGCGGGCATCGGGTGCGTCCTGGCCCGGAGTAGAGGTTGCCGGCGCGGAAGAGTCCGGCACGGACTTGGCGGGGGAAGAATCGGCGCCTCTTCTTCTTCTTTTTCTTTTCAGACGGGAGGAACCTGAGGTTCACTTCGCCCTGGGCAGCTTCGTAATCAGCGCCGAAGGTGTTGCTGGCGCCGGTATCTTGTGTTTCTGGAGGGGAGACGAGGTCCTCCTCGCGGTGATCCGGGAGGTGTAGGGGGCCGCGCGCCCCGCACTTGGAGTGCCTCCCGCAGGGAGGCTCAGGCTGCCGGTACTGACAGGACCGGGCTGGAATGAGAGAGATGAGGTCCTGACGGCCTCGCAACTCTCCCGCCTCCGTACATCGCGCTCTTGGAGCAAGAAAAAGAGAAAAAATCAGAAAGAGCAACCGGAAGGAAAAGTTTGTGAAACAAAGCAAACAGAGAAACAAAAACTTACCCGGAAGCGACCGACATCTGCTTCCCTTTGTAGCGCCTCTTGCCTACTTGTTTCCCTCCAACGACTTCTGTCCGGGAGCGTTTGGCGGGAGGGGCCTGGCTTGAACCGGCATCTGGTGCCGGAGCCTTGTTCTTCTTGCCCTGGGAGGTGAGCTTCTCCAGGAACTCGCGGCCAACCTCGGCCCGCAGAGGAGTCGCATGCTCATGAACCTGAGGCGGCGGAGAAGCTGAGGGAGAAGGTCCCGGTGGTGCGGCGAGCTCGTAGTCGTTGAGGAGGGCCGACGACGAAGAAGAAGAGAAGAAGTCGCCGGAGCACGTACGGTGCGACGGCAGCAGGCGCACTGTGGTGAATCTCTGCGCAGCGAGGCTTGGCGAGGCTCGGCGGAGTTGCGGAGTTCACCGGCGGCGGTGCTCTAGCGACTGACGGAGGCGCGAGGGCGCAAGAGGCCAAGAGCTCGAGGCGAGGAAGTTGAGAATGCGAAGAAAGGAGGAAGAAGTTGCCCTTATATAGGAAGAAGAGATAGTGGGCTGGCAACCGCTGGGCCGCGGCGGTTCACTTCGTGGATCGCCACGTGGCGCGAGGATACACGCGCGGAAAACAAAATGCCACAGGGAGGCCGCATGGATCCGGAACGGCAGCGGGGATCCGGTGCGGCGCCATAAGTGCTGGCGCAGAACCCGAAGGAAGGACCCCGACATCGGCGCGTCAGATACAGTGCGCATGTCTCTGACAGGCACTGTACCCGAGAAATTCTCGACTTCACCGAGGAGGGATTTAATGTCAATGATACCGGAAGATAAGATACCGGAAATACCTTGCAAAGAGAGAAAGATATGAGTCCGGCAAAGATGCCGGGAGATCTAAACTGACCACCGGAAAGATTAAACCGGTGCCTTGAGATATGGGAACCTGGCATGGTCCGTTGGATAAAATCCACCGGACTATACCAGCTTCGGGGACTAATGTTGGGGGGATGACCCCCGGTATGCCAAAGGCATGCCAAACCGGATGGTTTGAGCCATCAAGATACCGGTTTAATGTTTATGCCGGAGCGCGGTTGTTGCCTAAGTAAAGCTATGCCGGTATCCCCAAGAGGGGTATACCGGAACCAGCTAAAGAAGACACCGGGCTACCGGTAAGATGTGAATTGTAGCACGTCGGCAAGACTGGTCAAAGATTCTCTCCAGAGCTAGAGGACAAGGATGAGCTAAGCAAAGTAGCTTTAAACAAAGCCCTGGCGCCAAAGAGGAAGGTGACGCCAAAAGCAACCGGGGACGTCAGCCTCCCCGATTAAAGAAGACCCCCGGCGTCACCTATGATTAAAGTAACTTTGTAAAGTAGTTTGTCTGTTCAAAGATGCCATTAGGGTTTCCTAGGGTTTCTTCCCCTGTAAGCCACCTTCTCCCCTATATAAGGAGAGGGGGCACACCCATACGCGGGTACATGCTATCTACATGCGATCTATGTACGAACCTTGTATGCACAAACCTGTAATATGTGAAGATCAATAAAGAGAGAGATCTAGAGCAGAGTTCTTCCTTGTGTCTTTCTTCTTCTACCTCTGGCTTTGGCTAAGTTCTTGAGGCAAGCATCCGGAAGTTCATCCTATCTAATCAAAAACCCTCCCCCGAATCCTCTAGCGCCCATTCGGCCCCAACTTAAGCCATCATATGGCATCTGTCTGTTCACCACGACGACAGACGCGGAAGATGAAGAAGAAGAAGAAGGTGCTGAGGAAGGCGACGAGGAAGGCTCCGGGTCAAGCGCTGATCATTCCAAGGAGGGCTCCGGCGACGACTCTGGCGATGGCTCAGCCTACATTGCTTCTGATGAGGATCAGTCCTCCGAGTGAACCCTGCCGAACAATCAAACAGACAGATGTATCATTTTGGCCCCGGAGTGGGTTTGTAATATAACTTAAATTCTTAAGTAGCTAGGGACGAAACACTTATGCATGGGCAGAAAAACTTATCCTGCTATCCGTTTAAATTCTATTTGCATGTTTCGTTTGTCGAAAGCAAGTGCTGGTTTTATGTTTTCCGGCTTGCTCATTTGACCTTCCACGAGCCGGAAGACCTTTAGCCGGATACGCTTGCCAGCGGCAACGAAGCCCAATGGCGATCCGTCAATAACCACGGAACCAATCCCCCAGCGTAGGTGCTGGAGGTTGCTACCAGGAATCCATGAGTTCGCAACAAAAAACATTTCCGCCAGAAAACTTAAGCTCACGTCCTGAAGGACGATTTTGAAAAATCACAACTTGCATACACGCCTAGGCGGAAAGATCCAGCTCTGCGGTTTTAGTCGGAAAACATACACGATCTAAAAATGAATAAGTAAAGGAGGTAAAAGACTCAAAGAGTGAACCTTATGCTTTATTCCATTGATCATGTATAATTATTACAGGGTATGTAATTCGAGAATTTTGCTAAGTGTGGAAAGGACGTAGCTGTGCAATGTTCCAGGAACGTTCTGTTTCATCGTATATGTCATCCGGATCCTCTCGCTTGCGTTTCCGGTACCAAGCATGGAGTCTATCCTTTAGCTCCCAGAAATCGACAAGGTAGTATGATCCGTTATGAAGCACTTTGCTGACGACGAAGGGCCCTTCCCATGGAGATTGCAACTTATGATCTTTCACCTGGCGAAGGCGTAGGACCAGGTCTCCGGCCATGAACGAGCGATTCCGAACTCGACGGCTGTGATAGCGTCGGAGTTTCTGCTGGTAGATGGTGGAACGTTGGTCAGCTAAGTTCCGAGCTTCTTCGATCAGGTCCACAAATAGTTGTCTGGCCTCGTCAGCAGTTTCTTCATTGTAGGCGGAAACTCGCGGTGAATCGTGAATGATGTCGGAGGGGAGCACGGCTTCGGATCTGTATACCAGGAAGAACGGGTAAATCCGGTTGACCTGTTTGGGGTTGTTCGTAAACTCCACAAAACAGAGTCTAACTCCTTAGCCCAAGCTTCGGCTGCGCGTCACAGCGGTTCTTCAAGGAGTGGTTTAATCCCGGATAGTATGAGGTCGTTGGCTCTTTCAACCTGACCATTGGACTGTGGATGAGCCAGAGATGCGAGGTGAAGCCGGATCCCTACGTCATGGAAATAATCCTTCAATTCCCCTGTGCGAAGTTTGTGCCATTATCTGTGATTATGTTGTGCGGGATGCCGAATCTCGTCACGAGGCTGCAAACAAATTTTAGTGCCGTAGCACCATCGGTTTTCAACGGCTTTGCCTCGATCCACCATGAATTTGTCAACAGCGACCAGGAGGTACTCAAAACCGCCGGAGATGATTTCTTTAACTTTCCCACCATATCGAGCCCCATACCGCGAACGGCCAGGTGATAGGGATGGTCCTCAGCTCTTGGGCTGGAGCGTTTGGTTGAGTAGCATAGTACCGCAACCTTGGCAAGTTTTTACCACCTTGTCAAGATCTTCTTTAGCTCAGAGCTAGTAAAATCCGAGCCGAAAAGCTTTTGCAACGAGGGACCTGGGGCGGCATGATGTCCGTAATCCCCGCATGGATCTCTCCCTGAGGATTTCAATGCCATCTTGATTGAGACGCATTTGAGAAACACCCCGTTGCACTTCGTTTGTAGAGCTGTCGTCAACGATTGTGTAGGATCTTGCTCGTCTCGATGATCTGTCGTGCGAGGACCTCGTTCTCCGGCAACTTCTGATCGATGAGGTAGTCCAGGAAAGGTTGTGTCCAGGCCGGAATGATAACCATCACTTCCCTAGCCGGAGATACTGCCACATCTGGATTTTCCGGGTTAGCGCCCTTCCCCCCACCGAGGGTATCCGTAGATGCTCCAGGAAAATACCAGGCGGAATTGGTTTCCTGCCGGATCCGAGCTTGGATAGCATGTCTGCCGCTGCGTTATCGTCTCTTCTGACCTACTTGACTTCGTATCCGAGGAAGCATTTGGCGATCTCGTCAACTTCGTCTCCGTAAGCCGCCATGACGGAGTTTCGGCGTTCCAGGTTCCATTGTTGTGCCACAAGGTCCGAATCTCCGCAGCAAATGATGTGCTTGATCCCAATTTCTTTAGCGATGCAGCACGTGTAGTAGAGCCTCGTATTCGCCATGTTATTTGTAGCTTAAGTGAACTGAGAACGCACTGCAGTTCTTCTCCGATAGGGACTTCAGGGTGACTCCGGCTCCTGAGCCTTGATGTTGCTTGGATCCATCGAAGTGCATAACCCATGTTTCTGGTTTCGGCTCCAAATTTGCATCCGGAGCTTCTGTCCAATCTGCGACAAAATCTGCCAAGATCTGGGACTTGATCGCAGTCCTGGCTTTGTAATTGATGTCGAAGGCAGATAATTCAATGCCCCATTTTGCTGTGCGTCCTGTTGCGTCAGCGTTGTTGAGGATCGTTGACAGCGGAGCCTTGCTCACGACTGTTACTGGATGCTCCTGGAAGTAGTGCCTCAGCTTCCTGCTACCTAGGAATACGCCATAGGCTAGCTTTTGAAAGTGAGGATATCTTTGTTTGGATTCCGTCAGTACCTCGCTAATGTAATAGACTGGCCTTTGGACTCCATACTCGTGACCTTCTTCCTTTCGCTCCACCACGATGGCAAGACTGATGACTCTGTTGGTAGCTACCAGGTAAAGGAGCATGGGCTCTGACTCTTCCAGAGCTGCTAGGATAGGTGGGGAGGTGAGTATATCCTTCAACCCGTTGAGTGATGCATCTGCTGCATCGTCCCAGACGAACTTGTCTGTTTTCTTCAGCAGCTTGTACAGAGGTAGCGCCTTCTCGCCAAGACGGCTAACAAACCTACTGATTGCTGCAACACAACCAGTTAGTCGTTGCACATCTTTGAGACAAGTTGGCCTTTTGATACACGGGATTGCCTTGATTTTCTCCGGTTTACTTCAATGCCCCTATGAGAGACTATGAAGCCAAGGAGTTTTCGTGGCGCTAAAGACGCACTTCAGCGGATTCAACATCATCTTGTACCATCGGAGATTCTCAAAGGTTTTCGTGAGATCGCTGATCAAGTCGGATCCTTTCCGGGTCATGACCGCGATGTCGTCGACGTAAGCGTGTACGTTCCGGCCAATTTGGTCCTTCAAGCACCGCTGCATCGTACGTTGGTAGGTGGCACCTGCATTTTTCAAGCCGAAGGCATGGTAACGTAGCAGTAAGTGCCAAACGGAGTGATGAACGAGGTCGCCTTTTGGTCGGACTTCTTCATCCTGATCTGGTGATATCCGGAATATGCGTCAAGAAAACACAGAAGTTCCGCCCCTGCCGTCGAATCAATGACTTGGTCAATGCGCGGCAAGGGGAACATCCTTTCGGACAATGCTTATTCAAGCCGGAGTAATCGATGCACATTCTTAGTATTTCAGAATTCTTTTTGGGTACAAGGACGGGATTTGCGACCCAATCAGTATGGATAACTTCTACTACAAAACCTGCCTCTAGTAACTTTGCTAATTCCGTTCCTATGGCGCGGTGCTTTTTTATCTCCAAAACGTCGCATAGCTTGCTTTACCGGTTTAGCCCCCGGATTTATGTTGAGGTAGTGCTCGGCAAGTTTCCTAGGTACTCCGGACATGTCAGAAGGCTGCCATGCGAAGATGTTCATGTTAGCGCGGAGGAACTCGACGAGCGCGCCTTCCTATTTGGGGTCCACGTTGGCTCCGACTGAGACCTGCTTAGTGGTATCTCCTTCCTTGAAGTCGATCTTCTTGGTCTCTATCGCGGCCTTGAACGAGGTTTTCTGTTCGGAGATTTGCTTCTTGGTGGTGTGCATCTCTTTTGGATCCACCGGTCCCGTAGCTCATGTGCCTTCAGATATTCACAGACTCTGCGAAGGCAGCTTCGCCTAACTCGCACTCGCGAGCCTTCTTGTAGTCTCCGGGACACGGTAATCATACCATTGGGACCCGGAATCTTGAGCTTGTTGTAGATGTAGCACGCTCTTGCGTGAAACTTGTGGTAGGTGGGCCTGCCGAAGATGACATGGTAGGAGCCTTTGAAGGGCACGACCTCAAACGTGATTTTTTCTTCAGGAAATTGTTGATATCGCCAAGACCACGGGAAGTCCGATGCCGAGGAATTTGCCTTTTTACCCGAACCACACCATGAAATTCAGCGGTGCTGTGTTTGAGCTGTTCCTTGGTAAGGTTCATCCGCTCCAGAGTCCAGGTACATGATGTTCAAGTTGGCTCCGCCGTCCATGAGGCACTTGGAGAAATCATACCCGTCAATGCGGGGACTTACAACTAAGGCGTAGCACTCTTCGGGATGACGTAGGATGATCCTGTCGTCAAACATACACGGAGTTTCCGACCACGGCTACGCGCATGCCCGAACGTGGCGTTCGGGATCCGGAGGGCTGACTTGCTTGCACGAACCGGGGTTCCGAGGAAGGTGTGGTATGCCCCCGCGCTCTTTTTGACGAAGGGGTTGGGTTTAGCTGCGGATCCTTCCTTGGGATCCGGCAAGCATCATCCTCATCCATCGCCTCGGAATTGTCTTCCTCTTTGTCCTTGTTCTTGTCCTTGCCTCCTTTGCCGCGTGGGCGGTGCTTCCGGGCTCGCTTGTATCATGCTTCCGGGTCAGTCTTGAGATCATTGACCCACTTGCAGTTGCGGTTGGTGTGAGAGGATTTGCCAGTAGCCGGATCTAGGTGGGCCAGGCAGGGCATGTCCCTGTATTCCTCATAGGTTTGGGGGGTGCGGGTTCCGGCAGCGGTGGCCTCATCACCACGCTGCTGGCCCCTGCCGGCTCCGCCTCCGCGACCGTGGCCTCTTCCGCCTCCTTGACCTCCGCGCTGGAAATCCATGGCGACCATTTCAGATCCGCCACTCTTCTGGTCATCGGGGGGATTTTCCGCTTGCTGCCGCTGCTGTTACCATTATCACGGTTCTTCTTCTGCTGATGCAGGGGAATTGCTGTAGCTGCTAGATCTCCGCCTGCGTCGTCATCGGCGGCAGTATGATCGCTGGCGATGGTGATCATGTCATCCAAAGTCAGTTTGTTTGCATTGTCCAAGTAGGTGAGCTTGTGCCGCAGCAGTCCTCCTCTCTGCAATCCACCTATGAAGGCGTGCATGGCTGTGGTATTATCCACATTTTCGCACTCGTTCCTGGTTGCCAACCATCGTGTGAGAAAGTTTCTTGATGTTTCACCCTTCTTCTGGATACATGCCTGTAGGTCGCTTGTTGTGGCAGGTCTCTTGTAGGTGCCCCTGAAGTGTTTTTCGAAGGCTATTTTCAGGTCGAACCAGCAAAAGATGGAGTTCTTCTCGAGGTCGCTGAGCCAGATCCGGGCTGGACCTACAAGGTACAGCTGAAGCATGCGGCAAGCGATGTTAGGGGTTCCTCCGGCGAAGGTCACTGCATTGTAGTAATCCTCGATCCAGGTATCCGTCCTTTCGGTGCCATCATAATTCTTCAGGTTTCCGGGTGGCTTGAGGTTCATCCTTGGCTTTGGTTCCTCTCGAATCATCCTGCCAAAGCACTTTGGGCCGATGTAGTCAGTTTTGTATTCATTGAGACGTTCCCGCGCATCACGCGAGCCATTGCGGGGGATTTTGAGCGTGAGCGAGATCTCCGGCCGCCACCTCCGCCTCCACCGCTAGGTGGTGGGAGGGAGACCTGCGAGGGCCGATGCGACCTCTTCCTGCCGCCTTCTGATTCTCCTCACCCTTCGCGATGCTAACTCCGGCTTCGACGGCTGCCTTCACCATGGCGCTGGCTGCCTTTGTCGTTCCGGCTTCTGCGAGGCTCCGGGTCGCGCTCCTCGTGTCGGCTCCGACGGGGTTCCGGCGTTCGCTCTCTGCTCATGTTCCTCTGGGGGACGATGTTGTCGCGGATGTTGATTCCACCTGGCCCGTGGGGTCTGGTGTTTCCGGCTGGGCTACGGCGACGAGGGAGTAGAGGACGCGGGTAACCGTTGGGCGGAGGTGATGGGTTTCGGTATTTGTCCCTACCAGTGTACCTTGCATCCTTTCCCTTCCTGGGATCTGACGGAGGTGTCTTTGATGGCACAGGGATTGGATTTGGGTGTTCTCTAGTTTTTCTTCTGCGTTCCGAGGATCCGGTCCGCGATTCATCATCGCGATGACGATTGTCGTGGGCGTCCTTCTGCGCGGTAGATATGCAATGATCCGGGTAGGACTCCAATCTGCGCGAAGTATCTGCCTTGCTCTGTTGCTTCATTGCTGAGGCAACGAGCATACGAACGTAGTCGATATCGATCTCCTCGTCCTTCTTTTTCAAGATCTCCGTAGCCTTCTTCATGTTATCCTTTGGAGTTGAGAATGACTGTTGCTCGGTGGGAGTTGCGAAGGTGATCTTGCGGGGAGCTACAGCTTCTCGCCAGATTCTATCAGCCTCCTGTTGAGCCTCGGTGATATTGTCCTCCCAGTGCTTCCGGAGTTGCTTGACTTTTGCCAGTGATTCGTCCACTTGACGCTCTCGCTTGAGAAAATTGTCCATGAAGTTCGCGGCCTCCTTCCTCTCGTCTAGCATTGCTGTTGCGGTGGTGGCGAATTTTTTGGCTGTTTCCAGCTCTCCTGCCTTTTGGCTTCTAGAGCTTCCGCATCTGCTGCGTCTTCAGGAGTTATGGGTTTGTTGAGGATATCCGAGTGTGCGATTGCCTCCATGCCTGCCTGCTCCACCAGTTCTTCTGGGGACAGGACTTCCTTATGCGGTCGTTCCCGTGATAGCGGAGATCCAGCATTGGATGGATACGGATCGGATGGAGTGTGCTCATCTTCTGATTCCCGCTGATCCAGGGCCGCCAAGGTTGCGAGGACCTGCTTAGGCTGGGCGGATTCAACTTCAGATTGATCATTGCCTCCGAGTTCCTTTAGCTTGCGATCGAACTCTTCGGTATCCATGGAGGAGGTATCCCGGAGATTGGGCTTAGGTTGCCCAGGATCGATTCTTCACCCGGAGCGTCGCTTTCTCCGACAGCCTCCTGCTGATCCGGCGCGGCGCTGTTTTTCCGGTGCCTCAACCTGCATGGGGCCAGCTCCGACTTCTTGAGGGGCGGCTCCTGCGGTATGGGCTAAGAAGTGCACGAAGTGACACCGTTGCTTTTCCAACACCTGGGAGACCAAGGCGGATCTGCATTGGTCTTCCACCTTTATTTCCTGCTGAGGGGCGGATTGGGTGGGCTTTGATTTTTCCATATCTAAGGCGGAATCCTCCTTAGGAAGTTCCTGCGTCTCAGATCTGATTTTCGCGACTGCGTCCTGCTCAGCGGCGGTCGTGTCAGCACTACTTACCGCTGGTTCCCGCGGAATCGACGGTTTCGCCGATGAAGATGTGAATGCCGCCAATCGGGACGATGGAGAGCTTGACGGGGTCGGTCTTAGCCGGAATCCAGCACTCGTCCGGAGGGACGATCGGAAAGTTCCCGGCGTAGAGGACATGCCCCACAACGATGGAGTCGTCGTAGCTTCCCATGGCGGAACCCTCCCGGTTCCGGCCTCCCGACACTGCTGGCCCCACGGTGGGCGCCAACGTCGCCTATTCGACGCACCTCGAAGGAGGGATCCTCACGAGGGGAGAAGAAGTAGGGGCCATAGGACGGAGTGCACTCGGGACGGTGGTATGCGATTTACCCAGCTTCGGATCACCTGCACGATGGCAAGGCCTACTGCTGCTTGTCTGGAATTATCTGGGCGCTTTCGCGTTGTTACAATGAGTTGTGGTCGTGCCTCTAGGGCTCCCGGGATCCGGCTTATAAAGGCGCACGAATCTAGGGTTTAGATGGAGAGTCCTAGCCGGATTACAGGTTGCCTAACTACGGTACAATATCTTACCGTGCACGTCAAGGATCCGCCTTCCATCTACGTCGTACTGGATCCGGGTTCCTCATGGGTCTTCACGGATCCGGCTTCCTCCGAAGGTCAGTTAGGATCCGGCTTCCCTATCCTGGGCTGGACTTCATCCTTCATGATCAACATCAACTGGGCCGCCCGATGGGCCACATGCCACATCACCGTCTGTGGGCCACCCGGCCTTGCCGGATCTAGGCACTATCGATGGTACACCCATGAAGTATACCCACAACACTCAAGCTTCTTCTAAGAGTGACTCTCCTCATATTTGTTGATAACCCGACTTTTGTTTCAGCGGGAAAAATGGGTCAAGATTTTGTGCTTCAGGAAGCTGAGGAGGATCGTCTTCTCGATGCCCTCTCCCTCCTTGAAATTCATGGGGATCTGGCGCGCCGCAGCATTGTCGATGCGCGGACCGCTTTTACGCGCCTCTTCCCCTATTTCTTCCCAAAGCAAAAAAACAATCAGATACCTTCTCTGAGCTTGCCAAGCACTTCATTCCTGAAGAGGATCTTGGGCTAGCTTTTCGGCAGAAAAACTTAAAGGTTGGAGTTGAAGGTACCATAGCCCTGGTTGCCGAAAGCCAGCAAAACGTCGACTGGGCGAAAGCTGGTGAGACGAAGCGGATAAACAAGGTGAAGTGGAAGTCCTTGATTAAGGCTGCCAAACCGCACTCGAAGAAGATTCTCTCCTTCCTCGGATACAAACCAGCTGCTTCCTCCAGTACCGCCAAGCCGGAGGTCAAGTAGACCAACTTACTCCTCCATTTGTTCTCTTTCTTTTGGTAGATGTCGACATCCTTATGATGTGCGACTGCCTTTGCCGACTTACTAGGAGTTGATCTTTTGTAATGAATCTTCGCATATGTAAATATCTCGACTTTTATGAATGGAAAAAAGGAAAAATTGAGGCGGATGGACGGAGTCCATTATTTCGAACAAGAGGGACATCATCGGGACTCTTTCAACAACGGAACGACACTCGCAGGTGACGCAGTCACCGGCACATGCTAGAGCCATGTGCTGCTTTCGTCGAGGTCCAAACCTAGTCAGAAATTCTGGACGTCGTCGCGAGGACGTAGAGCGAACAAGGCGGAGATCACTGACGCGCCTCCAACCTAAGTCGCACTATGAGCTAGCCCTAACTAGACTCACCCGCAGGAAAAACGTGACGGTTGGCAGATTCTGGCCAGACCCAGATCTAGACGTCTATGACCCTAGATTGGCAACACCACGACGTCCACCATCCCCAGTGCGCGAGCGCACCTGCACAAGCACGGCCAACTTGGACGGATGGAGAACACAGAAATAGAGAGCTCCGACAGCTCCGAAGGGCTAGGGTAAGGTCCAGGCCCGCTTGGCCCAGAACCAGCCCGAATGCAATCGGTGAGAGGTGGCGGAGGTGGCACACCGAGCACGCAGCCGCGCACCCCTGGCCACCCTCAGATCGAGATGATCCGATCGGGCCCTGCCAGGCCCAGATCCCGCCCAAAGCCGTCGCTGGCTAGAGCACCGTCGGGAGCCAACGGTCTGCATCCGGACCCCCTGCCATCGGGCGAGGCCACGGCAGCGCCGACCAGGATCAGCATCGTCGGGCTGCTTCACCGCGCGGAAGGACACCGCCCCGTCGGGCCTAGAAGTCACGCAGGAGGAGGAAACCGCCGCCACCGTCACCGCGCGGGCTTTGCCCGGAGGCTCGCGTCGGTGGCGGCGGCCGGGGGGGGAGCTTCTAGGGAGGGTGAGGCCGGAGGGGGGAGGGACGCTCCGACCGCTCACGGGGGAGCGATGGGAGCGTGAACCCCCAAAAGAAAATTAACTGCTAGGACGTTGCTGCGAAACAACGAGAAAAAATAGGCCAAGGACTTTCTCCTATGCATAATTACATGTTAAATTTTATTTTTTTGAAATGGGGAAGCCCTATTCTCTATCAATTGATACATACACCCTTTATGAAAGACATATTTAACTTGTAGACTATGGAAAAGTCTTACTTCGTATTATCTTGTATTACCATAATATCAATTCTTGAAGGGCCAAATGGCAAGAAAATGCTGGCAAAGAATATGCAGTACAAAGAAGGTGATGAATTACCAAATTGAAGTTGACACAATGGGATGTCTCCATGTACACACGACACTAAGCGTGCCTTCAGAGTTCAGACCTAGCTAAATGTACTACATCCACTGGCTGTCTTTCAGTACCAACCAAGCACAAAGCATTGTCTCATACATTAGTCAAAGCATTTTTAATTACATTTAATCAATCTGCAACCATTATCGCCTGGCATCTACTTGTTCATGTTGACTATCACCTCGCGCTCATGAAACTTGCATACTCATGCTTGTTCATGTTGACTATCATCTCACTCTCGTGAAACTTGCATACTCATGCTTGTGTAGTTTGTGCTGATGTTGACCTTAATTTACATCCCTTATGTTTTAGTATATTGGTAGAATGTTTTATTTTTTGCTTTTGAATATATATAGTGTGCCCTTGTTCTCATATAGATTCCAATATCCTTTTAACAAATAATTTGTGAGGCAAGAAATGAAAAACAAAGGAAAATTCATATCTGAAACGACCAAATGAATCTACTTGACTGAAACAAACAATATCTATTTCAAACATTGACATTACATATGTTGAGTGATCACAAAAACTAATAAGTTTTCTAGACAAACCAAAGACCAAACTCATCGCGAGCTAACACACCAGTGGATATATATATATATATATATATATATATATATATATATATATATATATATATATATATATATATATATATATATATATATATATATATATATATATATATATGATATGCCCACTATGTCATCCTATATGGATAGGCAACAATGCTTCGAGTTAATATCATAAGTAATGATTACGAATCTTATTAATAAGTGACCATCTAGTTCATGTAACAAAGCTATTAAACATTAGATTCTTACTACTCTGGAGACCGCATAGGAATCAACAATCTTTCTGGATCACCTTCCTTCATGCCCACGGAGATGGCCCTGAAACCATTTCTTATCATGAATGCAATTGACTCTACGTTGGCTTCATTGTCATTGTTTTTGTGATTTGCATCAATAACAAAATGAAGAAGAAAATAAATAGTTAATTTTGTTGTTAAATTTAGCCACATTTCAAATAGTGATGATACATTTATTCATCAGAAGTCCTCTCTGAATTTGTGCGTAAGCAAATAAACTTGTTGTCATGCAAGTGTGAGAAAACTGAATTTGTTCATCGTATCATTTTGAGTTACATAAATGAAGTTGCTCCATGGACATGTCAAAGAAATGCTAGTCCTTTTCGACAACCTTAAAAAATACAAAATTATTTCAACCAATGTTTAGAGTACTTTATATGAGTATACTCTACTACTGAATACCGATAGTAATACTACAATTTCTTAGCAGAAAATGCAGGTGTGATTAACATTGACAACCTACAAAATAAGTGAATAACTGGGGCTGGATGTTAATAGAGTTATCCACATATTTGAAGTATAATTGTGCATGTTGTTGCATCCATAAGTAGGGCCCATCTCCTTTTTGTTCAAAAAATGGGATATTTATTTTCTCTTAAATTTCCTTTGCGGAATGAATTTATAGCACCTTCAATCGATGAGAAACCTTTGGTAGATTTGTCCACGTCACCTTCAGCATCGCTGATAAAAGTCTCCTATTTCGTTAGAGATTTCAGTACCCACAGTCCAAAGAAACTGGCAGATCCGTTTAGTCCTTCCAAAAGAGAAATTTCATGTTATCCCTCAAAAGGATTATTCGCCGGCATCACCAATTGAATAGAACCTTAATCCAAGCATCCTCCTCCCTGACCAATACCCAAATGCCGTCGCCGCTCCTTCCCTCGCCGGTCGCGCAGCCCCTCCGTGCAGCACCGTCATCCCCTGCCCCGGATCTCCTCCCATCCTCCGTCCCCACCTTCCTCCATCCCAGTTCTACCGGCTCACGAACCCCTCGCACCAGATCAACTGGCCCCACCCAAGACTCGACAGACTTTTCCTCCTGGGCCGCTCACGCGAGGGCGGCTGCGAAGGCCCCCCACAAACCCTAGAAACCAAGGACTTCTCCTCCTCGCCGGCCGTTGCCGCTGACGGTGGCTGCCATGCCTTGTTGTCGAAGACGAAGGGCAGGGATGGCGTGGCCGTGAATCTTCCTTTGCGCAGGAGGGTGGACAAGGCTGCACAGGTGGAGTTCGGGTCGTGCGGAGCCCGCGGGTGCGTGGCAACGAGGCGCGGCAGAGGCTGAGGCGGCGCGCACGGTGGTGTCTGCAGTGGCTTGATCGCCCATGGCGTCGTCCTAGGGTTCGATCTCGTTCGGCCGTCGCTACGAGAGCCGATCTAGGGCTCACCTTTGGGCTAGTATGGGCCTAGAGGTCGGCTTGCTCCTTCTGCTCGATGGTACCAGGACGGTGGTGAGGGGACTGCTGGTTCGGATGAATAAAGGTGGCGGTCCTAGGGTTCCTCTTGTACAAAGATGGAGACCTTCCTGCTGCCGGCACTTCTTGATCTGGCCGGACTGGTGAGTTTCGGAAGGCTTCACCGGCGACAACACACCTTATGCCTGGAGTTTGCTGGATCGTTCTCTACCATGTACTATTTGCTATATATATATATATAGTATTAATTTAAAAAAAAAGGTAAATTTAAAAGTCAAATCGCTTTGCATTTGATTCACGCCAAAGACGTGACTTTATTTATTTTTGTTCTTTGCATGGAACACTGGCGTTCTTTCTTTTGAATTAAACACATATATATTAAGCTAGCATGCCGCCTCATTAAAAACCTTCCAATCCCCTTAGGTACCCTGGTAAGGAAAAGAGTGCGTCTGAAACTTGCTGCCGATAATCATTCAATGGCTACATCGCTTAGGAGCCTATCAAGGAGGAAGCTAGGAGGATCATCGTCCCAATTACAAGAGATCTTATTAGAATAACTATACCTAGCTAACTCATGGGCTACATGGTTTGCTTCTCTAGGGCAGAGCTTAAAAGAGACTTCACCAATATTTGTAATTTTGTCTATACACTTTGCGTAGATTGCCGCTGATTCATTCCACCATCTTTGTTCTCCGGTGAAAGCTTCAATTATTTCACTAGAATCTGATTCCGCAATTATCCGGTTATATCCTAGCCTCTCAGCCAGTGCTAATCCCTCTTTCATTGCATGAGCTTCCTCCATAGCCACTGAGGAGACATGTGGGAGCATCACACAACATGCTGCAACTAGGCGACCCTCGAAATCCCTAATCACTGCTCAACTCGAACCAGCACCATCATCTACATAATATGAAGCATCCACGTTCACCTTGAGAACAGGAGGTTCAGGCCTAGTCCATCGTTCATCCCGTAAGTCACACCTTTTCCGTTTTCTTGCATTGGCAGTGATAGTCAGAATGGATAGTTTGCACTTGTACATAGGCGGTACATCTTCATTGTGAGTTCTCCTCCTTCTGATCCACCATAAATACCAAGAAGCCACAGTGATTGTTTCCTTCAAGTTAACTATTTGGAGACCTGGGTACGAATTGTCAGGAAGACGCAACAGGTGTTCGAGGACAACAGAGCCGGCCCTATCAATCACTTGTGCTTCCTGGATGACTTGACTCAGCCCGAATTGTTCCCATATTTCATGTGCTGTTTCACAAGTGAATAATAGATGGTGGATATCTTCTGCACCTATGTGACATATTGGGCATTCTCCACTTGTTCCAACGTGTCGATTTGCTAGTATACTTTTTAATGGAAGAATTCCATGGAGAGCTCTCCACATAAAGATTTTTACTTTACCCGGGATATCCAACTTCCAGAGATTTCGCCATACTGGATTCAGTATAATGCTCCTGGTAATGCTAGCCATGCAGCATTGTGGCCAAATTGATGGCGCCACTGTATGTGATATGTCGACCGTACAGTAAAAAATCCATGCTTAGTAAGAGACCATGAGATAAAATCAATGAAGCCATTTGTATTCAAAGGAATTTGGCAAATTCG
Source organism: Lolium multiflorum (assembly GCA_030979885.1). Lineage (NCBI taxonomy): Eukaryota > Viridiplantae > Streptophyta > Magnoliopsida > Poales > Poaceae > Lolium > Lolium multiflorum. Next base: position 188,094,573 of record CM061753.1, read on the forward strand.
GTTTGCAATCACAGCATCGAAAATTGAGTTGATCAAATCGGCATCCCACTGGCCTGCTATTGGGTCTATAAGCTGACAGACTTTTGTTAGAATTGTGTTACCCCGCTGAGATGTAACCCTCATATTTGGGTTAGAGGGTATCCAAGGATCACTCCATATTTTAATATCCTCTCCATTCTCCACCCTCCAAATAAATCCTCTCTTAAAAGTGGCTAAACCGGCTAATATACTTTGCCAAGTAAAAGATGATCCTGCCTTTGGTTCTGCCTGTAGAATATTGCATTGTGGATAGTACTTTGCTTATAGAACTCTAGAACATAGTGAATTATGCTCGTCAATTAATCTCCATATTTGTTTGGCCAACATAGCTAGATTGAAGCTCTGAAAATCTCGAAAACCCATGCCCCCTTCATTCTTTGGGTAGCAAAGTTTCCACCATGCAAACCAATGCAATTTGTTGATGTTCTCATTATCTCCCCACCAGAACTTAGCTATTGCATCCATCATGCTCTTACATACCCCTTTCAGAATCAGAAAATTGACATTGCATATACTGGTATCGCTTGAGCAATGGCTTTCAATAAAATTTATTGTCCTTTAATCGATAGTTGTTTTTCCTTCCAACCATTTATTCTTTGGATAATCCTTTCCACAAAATGCTTGAAGAAATCACTCCTGTCCGCTCCTACCAAGGCAGGGAGACCCAAGTACTTGTCTGAAAGGGCTTCTGTGTCTATGTGCAGCGCCTCACAAATTTCAGATCTCAACAAAACATTTGTGTTAGGAGAGAAGAAAATGCTAGACTTTGCCAAACTCACCATCTGTCCCGAGTTAGCACAATAGGTATCAAGGACTTGTTGCAAGGAAGTTACATTCATCATATCCGCTCTCATGAGAATCAGGAAATCATCAGCAAATAACAGGTGTGAAACTGACGGTGCATTCCTGCACACCCTTATCCCATCAATGCCACCAACTTCTTATTCATACAATAACAAACTTGATAATTCCTCTGCGCACAATAAGAACAAATAAGGAGAGAGAGGATCCTCCTGATGGAGCCCTCTGATAGGTGTAAACATATCAGTCTCTTCAGAGTTAAACTGCACTTGATATCTGATAGATCTAACACAAGCCGTCATCATATTGATCCAAGCATCATCAAACCCGAGCTTTCTCATCATATTTTCCAAGAAAATCCACTCCACTCTATCATAAGCTTTATGCATATCTAATTTTACTGCACAAGAACCAACAGCTCCATTTCTCTTATTTTTGATAGCATGAATACTCTCATAAGCAACAAGCACATTATCACTAATCAACCTTCCAGGAACAAATGCACTTTGCATCGGAGAAATAATATTTGGAAGAATACCTTTCAGTCTCATCGCCAGCACCTTGGAAATAATCTTGTATATAACATTACACATGCTAATAGGGAGAAACTGGGTAATTAACTCAGGGTCATCAGTTTTTGGTATAAGAACCACCGTTGTGTCATCCCACCCCTCCGGTATTGTACCTAAATTTAGTGCTTGCAAAACTTCAGAGGTAATCACTTCACCAAACACATCCCAAAAACGTTTATAGAATACCGCACGGATCCCATCCGGCTCTGGAGCTTTGAAGTCTCCGATACTAAACGCCACCTTTTTTACCTCCTCAGCAGAGTATGGCGCTTTTAGTTTTTCATTCATCTCGACAGTCACTCTTGGATGTATTTTCTCAAGGAGAACCAGATCAGTGGCATGTACTTCAGAGGAGAAAAGATTAGATAAATAATAAAAAAACAATCGGTTTCAGCCCATCAGTACCTTCTACCCATTGATTTGCTTCGTTTTTTAATCTCTTTATGAAGTTCTTTTTCTGTCTGGCCGAGGCAAAGTTGTGAAAAAAATGACGTGTTCCTATCACCCTGATTCGGCCAGTTAGCTCGAGCTCTTTGAAGCCAATGTATTTCCTCCTGTTCCAAGAGCACCTCAATCAACTCCGCCATCTCCTTCGCTTTTGATTCACTTTCATCCGATATGGTTCGAGAAACTGCAGCTTCAAATTCACGTTGAGCTTTTCGGAGACGAGTTTTGGGTCTTTTGAGGACATTACTATCCCACTCATGCAATGCTTCATGAACTCGGCCAAGCTTATTAAGGACACCGTCGTTGGCCTCCGTGTCGCCTGCTTTCTCCCAAGCTTGCTGGACAATATCTTTGAAATTCCGCTCCTGAAGCCACCTTGCTTCAAACCGTTTTAGCACTTTTTTAGCTTGTCCTAGGGAACCTTGAAAATCAGTATCAAGAAGAATAGCACGATGATCAGACTTACAGTAGTCCAAGTGTTGAAGAACCGCTCTAGGAAATAAGTTGGACCAAGCATTGTTAGCTACAACACGATCCAATCTTTCGCGTATTCTGCCACGCTTCCAAATATACCGGTCACCAATGAAACCCAAATCATCAAGATTGCAGTCAGAAAGTGCATCTCGGAACACCTGCATATACCTTTGTGGTCTAGGATTTCCACCATCTTTTTCATGGGAAAACATAATCTCATTAAGATCCCCAATGACCACCCAAGGGAGATCATATTGGCCATTCAGTTCCCGCAACTTATCCCATGTTTTATATTTATCCTGCCAACGAGGTTCACCATACATACCCGTTAGCCTCCATTCCCTGCCATCATTCTCCAAGATCTTGACATCAATGTCATTTTGGAGCGGAGAAGAGTTGTTGCACAACCACCTCTCTTTCAAAGCATAATCACACCACCACTGCTTCCATCGCTGGGATTAACAATTTTAAAATCCATCTTTAACTGTCTTCGCAAGCACTCTGTCGGGTAAGTATCAAGATGAGTCTCTGATAAGAAAATCACCCGTAGGTCACATCGCTTCCGAATATTCGAAAAAGCGCACGAACTTTCGGGGCGTTACCCAGACCCTGACAGTTCAGAGATAAAGTTTTCATTGCGACCGTATGAGCTCCTCTCGGGAACTCGCCGATCCTACTGAGGAGGAGTCAGCTCCGTCCTTCTTCGTGCGCTTTGTTTTGTTGGTGTTTGTTTTATCCGTATTCTCCTCATCCATCCCAACTATCACTGGTCGAGTCTCCATCGGGAGAGTGCCATCCCCTGTATGTTCCGCCAATTCATCCTCTGAATAGTCATTTAGGAGATTTCTCTTAGCACCAAAAATAGGGATCTCAACATTATCAATGTCCATGTCCTTATCTTTAAGGGGGCTGGTAGCAGTATCCTTTAGAGAAGGATCTATGACGGCATTACCATTGACAAAAGCAAGTGCATTGTGTCGCCAGCTCCCACCATTATAGCCGCCACGGCCAATATCTCCACGGCCACTATCAAAAGCGTCAGAAAATCTTCCTCCTCTAAATCCGCTTCCTCTTCCTCTAGCCCCTGGAGCAGCACGACCATGCCATGTATCCCAATCTTCTTTCAGCCAGTCGCCCCACTTTAAATCATCTTCAACATGTTCTCCAGTACCACACTCTAAGTGAGAGTGTCCAATGAATCCGCAGGCACCGCAAAATCGTGGCATCTTCTCATATTTCAATTTGAAAACCTCCCTTTGGCCACATCTGATCATAGAAACCCACCATTCCAGATTTTTCCTAACATCAAGTCGGGTTTTACACGGACAAAACCCGCACCTTGAACATTTGTTTGAATCTCCTCCACCTTTCCAGCTCTCTTCTCCATCAAATTCCTTATCAAAGTCTCATTACGGTATCCAACAGGAAGTTTCTGTATCTGAATCCATGTGCTGAAAAAGTTAAGATCGATCAAATCTGTGTCCTTCATACCATCATATGGTTCAATACAGACAATAGCTTGTCTAAAGAGCCAGCCACCCCCCTTCTCAACCTTCATCCAATCTCCTAGACAGAGACACTGGATCGTGAATAAGTTGCCCTCTAGATGGTTGAATTGAATCTCTTTTGCTGGGCTCCAAGCTACTTTCATGTGTTGCTCAAAGGTAGAAGCACTGAAATAATTCTGTGTATGAACCCTAGCTAGCGCCATCCACTTCACACCTTCCTTCGAAACTCCTTCCAGATCTTCGAACACTAGGTCATCGAAATCTTCCTCTCCGATCCCGAGCCGGTTGAGCATGTCATCAATGCGTTCCTCCCCCTTCTGATCTGAACCACCCTGTCGATTTCCAGAATTCGCCGAAGAAGCCTCCATGCAGGAGTCTTGGAAGCGAACCCCAGATGGAGAACAGGCCCGCCCAAGCGAGACGACCTGGAGGAGAATGGCCTCGGCGAGCGACCCCTGAGAAGCTGTAATGGAAACGAGAAACGGATTCCTCCACGCCAAACTGATCGGCAATGGAGTCGAGGAAACCCTAGTGGCCCTGTGTCTCCAGGACGCTAGGTGTTGTTTTGTTCTGATGCACATATGTTTGATGCTAAGTCAAATCGCTTTGCATTTGATTCACGCCAAAGACGTAACATTATTTATTTTTGTTCTTTGCATGGAACACTCGCGTTCTTGATTGCATGGCGCAAGCTAGTTTCTCTAATGCTGAATCCGGTACCTCGGCCGCTCGTACAAAGGGCAAAGTCAGAAACTTGAATGGGCTGCAAGTCTATACGTCTGAATTGTAATCAGGATACATAAAGAAACTGCAAACCTAGAAGAGCTGACCAAAAGGCCTAATGAAGTGTTAACCACGGCAAAATAAGAAAAGAGATCAGGAACCTGGCGATCTAAGCAAGAGGGCAAAGAAAGGAGCAGCATGCATGCATGTTTGCATGTTGGTTTGTTGTACTCGCTGGCGGGAACGTGCAGAGATCCTAGTCGTGCCTACCTCAACTGCACTTTTATTCCTCTCCTCTTGATATCGTCACCCTATTGTCTACACATGTTGTCGTGCCCTAATTGTGTTAGAGAACGATCTGGACCATTTGCAGAGAAATGCTTCCAGATGGCCGTCTTACGTTCCACCATTTGCAGAGAAATGCTTTTCTCCCATCATCCTATGAACGCGAGGTCCCATGCATCATTGTTTCGTTTGCTTTGAAATTTGGCATGGTGCTGCAGGGTATCGACGACAGATGCGGGATGATGTATACGTGCAGGAGGGTGGAGCCGTCTGGCGTCATGGTGGCATCGACGGAAGGTCTTGCAAGGTTAATGCGTTGATCTCTTTTGAAGATGGAGTCGAGGAAGACGGCGGCAGCAACTCCTGCCTGTGGCGTGTGCGTTGGCGTGTGCTGAGAGTCTGCTTGACTGAATGTGTTTCTCACCTGCTATTGGGCGGTTTGAGAAGGCATTTAGTTTTGGATGATTTGAGTTGGTGTATTGTCACCCTCTTCATCCCACTGTAGGTATAGTAAGGTTGCTTCAAGTTTGATCTTTTGTATTTTTTCTTGTAAGGTTTCGTGAATAATCTAATAAAAAAAGCCGTGTGCATCCTTTGGATGCAGAAGCTGGGCGATATTTCCCCCATTTCGAAAAAAAAAAATCTCTTCTGGCATTTTACATGCTTATCAGTGAAAGGCATAATGTCCCTTACTTCCATCACGCTCTCATCCGTTAGTCCACATATCTAATATTTAATCTTAAATTTAAAAGGATGATTGTGTATGTTAGAATAATTGTCAAAATAACTATCTATTTCGGTGTTATCTTATAAACAAGACTAAAATTGACAAGATTCAAAGCCAAATTCTGAAATAATATGAAACATCATGATTCACAATGAAACAACATTAAAGTAGTCCACTATATGATAAAACACGTCTAACACGAGTTTAAAGTACGACGAAACATATTTGATATTGTTTATCTTGTTTTTCCTCAATGTATTTTATGATTTGAACTCTCACGACATGCATTACCATTTTTTCTAACTATGATGAACAAATTTTGAAACGCAGTGAAACAAACTGTTTCAAAAAGAAAATTCATGTGTTACAAAGCTTTTCCTAATTTTCATCGGGTTTCAAAAGTTGATTTTTAAATATTGTACGCACATATTCAATAAATATTGTACGAACATATTCAATATTGGTCTTGTTTTGAAGCTCTTTTGGTTTTCTTATTCCTGGTTTAAAGCTATAGAATTTCAGGTTTTAAAACTAGAGTGAAAGAAGAGGGAATGAAGTTGACAGTGCAAAAGGTGAAAGAGAGAAGGTGGGGATATGCATGGGCCCTTCCCGTGCATGATAGATTCGCCGCTCTCCCCTTTGCGTTTGGATGTTTTCCACACTTTGGAGAATAAACTGCAGAATACTAAAACATAAACAAGCTGAACAAGCTTTCCTTCCTAGTACCCTATTTAACGATTCTAATACGTTGTTTAATCAACAATAAAGATTCTAATTAGCAAAAAAAAGGTTTTGAAATGCATCATGAGTGGTCCACCTCAATAGGTGTGAACCTAAAATCATTATAAAACATTGTGGCCACTTTGCAAACAGACGTGAAACCAACATTGCTACCATCACTACCATGTCTGCAGGAAATACCAGATGAAAATCTATCGGATAGGGAGCCGCCAATCTTTGAAACCAAAACACACCGCTGCTCGCGCCAGGTTAGCCACCACCAATACGGGGATAGAGCCATGAAAGAATTATTTCACGCGTCTGGGTAGTGGGTACTCGTCTCCAAGTAGAAAGAACTTAATAAAACAAAACTGATAACCTTTACTCTCCACGTATTTCTTAAGCAATGCATCATGAAAAGATGTATCATTTGCGTAGAAGATGGCAGCCAATCGTCAATTACAATGCGTGTGAGCTTACAAGACGCACATACATAAGAGCATCTCCACCGGTAGCCTCCAAATAGGCGCCGACAGAGACGCCAGCACTTTCGTTTGGGGGCGCCGGCACAACATCCTCCATTTGGGGGAGCTGCTACCACACCGGCGCCCCCAAACAGGCGGCCCCGATAGATTTGGAAATTTAAATACAAATTTGCAATACGATATTCATACGTAGTTCGAACGAAATTTGTACAAATTTAATGCGAATTTAAACTAAAATACTAAAAATAAACATCTAGCGGTGCGGGGAGTCGAAGGCGCTGAGGTCCAGGTTGTCGCCGCTGGACATCCCGAAGGACCAGCTGTCGGCGTCGTCGGCCTTCTCCTCCTTTGGCGTCGACAGCTCGGATGGTCCGGCGAGGTCGACGTAGTTGGCGCCATGGTCCCTGGCGGACCACACCGCCGCCTGCCGCGGGTCGATCGCGATGTGGCGATAGTCTTCGTGGACGGAGCGGCCAAGGATGAAGTTCTGGCCGGGGAACTCTTCCTCGTCGTCGTCGCCACAGAGGGCCGCCTGCGCCTCGGCCTCCTTCTCCCACCTTGTCTTCTTCGCCGGCGGAAGTGGTGGCGAGGCGTCCTCCTCCTTGACGCGGGAGCGGCGCCCCGACCCCGCCGTCCGATGACCCGGAGCAGAGGAGGCGCGCTGCGCCGCGTCGTCGCGGATGACGACACCTCCGGAAGGAGGCGCGGGCGCGGCCGAGCGCGTGCGCCCGACGGCGGACGATTCGGTGCGGGAGGTTCCGGACGCTGCGGTCCGTGTCGGCGCCCCCTGCGTGGTAGGCGTCGGCGCCATGATCGCCGCCTGCGGGAAGTAGACCGGCTCCCGTTTCCCGCGGAAGCGTGGACGGTAGCCGTACTCGTGGAGCATGGCGTCGACGTCACGGCCGTACCACCAGGCACGGCGGCCGACGTTGTTGAAGCGGCCGCCCGAGGGATTGTCTGTGCGCGCGAGCGCGACAGTGCGCTTGTTGTCGAAGCGCTGTTCCCAGGACGGGCTGTCGAGGGCATTCTCCGGGAGGCTCCTCTCCTCCAGCGTCATCTCGGACCATCGTTGCCTGGCGAGGGCCCGCGTCTGTGGTCCTCGCGGTGGCGGTGGCGGCATGGCGAAGCCGCTGTTGGAGACGTGCCATCCGTGCGGCAGCTTGTACTGCACTGGCACGGGGATGCGGTGCCAGTACAGCACGTCGGCCTCATTGTACGATAGCTGCGTCGAGCAGAGGATGCCGCCGCTGCCGCCGGCCTGGTCGTTGTGCGCCATCGCCGGGTGGTGGTTCGCGCGGAGGTGGGACGATGGCGGCTAGGGATGGACGGCGGGGAAAAGAGAGGAGTGCGCGCTGGTGTGGTTTTAAGGAAGGCGGCGGACACGCATTGAAGGCGCGTGGGTAAGGTAGGTGGACGCCGCGTGGCCAGTCGCCGCCCTCGCCGTTTTGGTTTCCATGCGGGAGGCCATTAACGCCGATGACAAACCTCCTCGCGTCGTTTTCGATGCGAACCGCCGCGTCCCCTCGCTGACAAGGCGCCCCCACCCGCAAAAACCGCCGTTCCGCGAGGCGCCGGCGCACCCGATTCGCACCCTTGGTGAAGGGGCCGGCACGGGGTTGCCAGCGATTCTATTGGGCTCCAAAATTGGCCGGCGCCATTTGGGGCGCGCCGGTGCGAGCCCATTTTCGCTCCCGGCTCCCAAAATGCTATCGGGGCCGATATCGGGGGCGCCAGCGGAGATGCTCTAAGGGGTTGACTTAGTGTTCTCACATACATTTCACATTGATATGTGGTTCCCCATGTCCCCTGATGGTAGATTTATTAGACTACTAGACTACTCATAATGAGTGGTAACATAGTTAGTAACATCAACATTATGCAATGCCACTAAGTATTGTGATGACATGTCATGTCATTAATTGAGAAAAGAGATGATAGTGTTAACTAGCTATGTTACTAGCATATTACACATTTCAAGAAAGAACTACTTTAGAAAGTAACGCATTTCCCAATAGTCCTAGTTAGCCGTCTCTTAGACTGCTCATAGTGCAAGTAACTTCACTAGTAACTCGGGGTCCAACTAAGCAAATTTGGTTATGTGGCATTGAGTTAATGAGGAGAGAGGAGGATAGAGTAACATACCTAGTTACCGTAACATCACATTTTTCAAGACACAATGAATCTACAAGATAATTAATGGAGTCATATATGATACTACATTGATGTTACTATGCACTATGAAGATAGTAACATAACCTAGTGTTATGTGCATGACACTAGTTGAAGTTACTATGCACTATGACCAGCCTTAGCGTTTACCATGTAGGATCGGAGCTGATGAGGAGACCTAGTAAATGAAGAAGGAGAACACCAATGCATGTAAGAATAGAAGTGACTCTTGTCCTGAAAACCAAGAAAATGCATTAATAGGCTGACCAGGTGTAGCCTGCTGAAAGAACGCGGATGTCGCCTAAAGGGGGGGTGAATAGGCGGTTTAAAACTTTTAAGAGATGGACTTAACAAATACGAAATAAAACTAGCATTTACTTTGTCAAGCCCAAAGCCTATATACTATGGTTCACCCATGTGCACCAACAACTTATGCTAAGCAATACAAGCAACAATGTGATAGCAAGATATATAACTTCAAGCACGATGGATATCACAAAGTAAAGTGCATAAGTAAAGAGCTCGGGTATAGAGATAACCGAGGCACGCGGGAGACGATAATTTATCCCGAAGTTCACATTCTTGCGAGTGCTAATCTCCGTTGGAGAGGTGCGGTGGCTTAGTGCTCCTGAACGCCACAAGAGGCTCACCTTAAGGTGTGGTTGTTCGATGCACACCAACGCCACAAAAGCCTCACCCCAAGATGCGGTAGTCACACCACACACCGAGCGTCACGAAGGCCTCACCTTATTGCTCCGGTGACCCTTGCCACAAAGGCCTAGGTCACGGTTCCACTAAGGGATTTCCTTGTAGGAGGAAACCGGGCCTTACATAAAGCTTGGGGCACACATCCACAACTTAATTGCAGGCTCCCAAGAAATCACCACAAAGGCCTCAAAACCGTCTAGGGTTTTAAGAACCCAAGAGTAACAACTTTATTGCTTTCACTTCCACGAATCACCGTGGAGAACTCAAACCGATGCACCAAATGCAATGGCAAGAACACCACTAAGATGCTCAAGTTATTCTCTCTCAAATTCCAGCAAAGCTACAAAAGCTATTGGGGGATAAGAGAGGAATAAAAAATAAGAGGAGGAACACTAAATTTTTCCAAGATCTAGATCTAGTGGATTCCCCTCACAAAGAGAGGGATGGTCAAGATGTAGATCTAGATCTCCTCTCTATTTTCCCTCAAATAGGTGGAAGAATCATGGAGGGATTAGAGGGAGAGGAAGCTTCTCAAGGTCAACAATGGAGTAGAGAGAGAGAGTAGAAGAAGCAACCATCCCAAGGAGGAAGAAGGGGGTCTTATATACCCCATTCCAATGAAATACGACCGTTTGGGACCTCCCAGGCCGGATTACCGCCCCTCCCCCCGGGCTTCGAAAAACGGGTAAGGACTTAAGGGAACTGCTCACAGTAAGGGCCCCAGATATTTTGTACCCGGGCCGGATTACCCCCCCCCCCCCCCCCCAAAAATGCATAAACACCAAAACGAGAATGAGCATAACTTGAGCATCCGGACTCCGAATTTGATGATCTTGGGATCGTTTTGAAGCTACTAACAAGATCTACAGGACCATGCAGGGAACCATCATAGTCCAGCAAGGAAGGATAGATAGAAATGATAAAATGTTTTACCTATCTATAAAAGACAACCCGGTAAAACCTCCAACCTTGAAAAAGCAACAAGTTTCCCGTGCAAAATCCGTTTTCAATGAACTAGAGCTTGTTATGAGAATAAGCACAAGGTCTAAAACATCACATGGATAATATTCAAATAACAACCAAGAAATATGATGCAACGAGGCAAAGGTTTGAGCTCTCCGAATACGGCAACTAAACTATAAACCGGTCTCTAACTACACCATGAGACCGGTAAGAAATAAACCCTATCAATAGTAAACCTTAACCTTGCGCGTTCCTCCTGAGCTCGATGATGACAATCTTAATTAACCGCAACAAGATAGAACGCCTTTCTTGATTGTGCTTGTTTGACGAAGTCTTGTGGATTGCTCCCCCATAATCCACCATGGGAGAGCTTCTTCTTTGGCGCATCTTCACATATCCATGATCATCATATGGATGGTAAGCTTCAAGCATACGATATCTTCGAGTTGGGTCATCTTGAACTTGCACTTCATTTCTTCATTTTTCATCATTTTGATGTCTTGAAGTTAACTTTGAGGGCTCACTTCATCTTCATCTTCAAGACATACTTGACACTTGATATTCTTCATCAATTTATTCTTATTGCAACATTGAAGCCAACATATGGTTCAAGCATTGCCTATGGACAACTCCTACAAATATAACTCAATGCAAACATTAGTTCATATGAATTGTCATCAATTACCAAAACCACACATGGGGCTCCATGCACTTTCCCCTGTACCCCAACCCTTTTCTTATCAAACTCCCTGTAGCCTCGGATATGGTCACAGAGGATCCTAGAAGTTAAACATAAGGCATTACGCCTAGCTTTAAACTAATAAAGCCAGTTACATCAAGTTTGCAGGAAAATAGCTACAAAGATCACCCACAAAATAGGCACACAACCATCATAGGCCTTTGAAAAAAAGATCCTGGAAGTGATTTATTGTCGTTCAACCTTTAAAAAACATATGGTGGGATGGCAGTACCATCATTATTTTTTGGACGACATGGCATATAAGAAACGGCATAAAGGAAATGACCATTGTAAATGGCCTATAAATATGATATTCTATATTACTACATCTATGATACCTTCGTTAGGGATTATAAGACACGAGGGCCAATTCGCTAGGACCAAGAAAAATCTTAACCCTCCTTATTAATTACTACGTGCACCAATAGGTTCACATGTATGAGGGAAGAGAGATAAAAGGAGAACATGCATAGAACATGCATTGGGGGATAGAGGACAATAAATGAGAATGGCCTTATAATGTCTAACAATTTCAAAAAGCTCATAGGACTTATAGTCCCTAGCGAAGGGAGGTACCCATTATGGAGGTAGTAAGATGGAGTAGTAACATGTGTATTTTACTCCCACTATGACTAGTTTTATGGTGGGAGTAACTAACGTGTAACATGCACCCACATGCAATGCCAAGTAGGCATTTTGATGACATAACATATCATTAATTGAGGAAAGAGAGAATTGTGGTAATTAGCTATGTTACCATCACATCATATTTACCAAGCAAAAATAATTCTACAAAGTAATAAATATGATTTTATATGTTCACACCAATGATACTACCCAGTAGGGGTAGTAAGGTAGGTTAGTAACATGTACATGCTACTCTCCTATGTTACTTCCCACTATGACTAACCTTATACTTGATAAAGGAGGAACATGTAGAAGTAGTGGTTGTTCAAAGTCTAGGGTTGTTCTCTATCTCCATCTCTCTCCTCTTGGATCACTGACATTTCTATATACAGATATGCAACGTGTGCCACCATTAAATGCCGAGATTGACATTTATACATATGTCCTCTTTAGGTTCTTCTTTGGATTTTATTGCTATTGAAGTCATGCTTATGTTTAAGAAATTCAACACTGTGTATTATTTAATACACTACATAAAAAAACATAACAATCAGCGACATCCCCGGCTTTTTTGTACCGTTCCTTGGCGATTTTTGCTCCCCTCGTCTATCGTGATCGACTCATCGGTACATGTGTCTTGGTCATTGGTCAAAAAGGGCCTTTGGTTTTTCGTTTCTCTTTACTTTTGTGTTTTCCATCTGTGGTCATAGGTTGCCTTGTGATTTTTTGTGTTCCTATCGGTGACCTTCTGGTTGCCTTTTCTTTTCATGGGTGCACATTACCGTTTGGATGCAGGTTTTTCCCCAATCAGATAGATATTTTTCATACATGTGCCACTTTGACTGGACTATAGAACTCCTCCCTCTTCGACTGAACATAGGAAGCCTCAATCCACACAAACCTCTCAATCTCCACCAAAGGTGGCCGCCTGAAGCTCCAACCATTTACAAATAACACAAGTGTCGAATCTGCTGAACGGACTGCCTAACATATTATACTAGTATTTTAAAGAAAGTTTTAATTTGGTCAGTATTTGAGCGGTCGGCTCACCCTACAATAGAGTATATCGAAAAAATTGAAAAAATGTGTTCACTAAAATCCAACTCATTATGTCTCATGAAAGCCATGTGTTTAACTTGCATTCATTTTTAGCAGCGGGAGTTTGCATAGCTGAATATACATATCCTGGCTTCAACCGACTCTCGTTTTAAGAATGCCATCCATGACAATCAGCCAAAACAGAGACTTCCAGATCAGAAACACCCAAAGAGAAAAACTGGCGCCAGGTGGATGACTCGGGCCCGCATGGCGGCCCCACGTGATACGCCGCCCCGATGGCGCGTAGCTATTTTCTGCAAGCAAAGCAAAGGAAAGGGAAGAATGATATGGGCGGAGGATCACGGCCAATAATGCCGCATCGCATCGCGGCTCCGCTGTCTCTCTCTCCCCCTGTCACCGTCGTCGCCCCTTCCACCTCCTTCCAAGATCTCCTTCCCTTTGTCTCTTCCCTATCCCGGAAAAATACCATTGACCCCTTCCAATTCGATCCATTGCGCCACAAATCACAGCCGGTTTCTTGGCTAATTCGGCCGGACTGGAGAAAAAAGTATACGGCAGAAAGGAAGGTGGTGTCTTGCGACGCGGCTATGCTGGATCGCCTGCCATTGCTGCTCCTGGTGTGATTTCAGAATCTCCGTTCTTGGTCTGAGACAGCCTCAATTCGACGCATTTGTCGGCAGAGCGGGGGATCTTTTTTTTTTTTTTTGGGTTGGAGTTCTTTGGGGGGATTGGCATAGAGGGGGCAGCTCCGGTGGACGGGAGGGGAAGAGATTGGTTTGCTGTTCTTGGTATGAGCGTTGGGCAAGATGGGGCTGGATTACTACAACGTGCTCAAGGTGAACCGGAGCGCCACGGAGGAAGACCTCAAGAAGTCGTACCGGAGGTTGGCCATGAAGTGGCACCCCGACAAGAACCCCGGTGAAAACAAGGCCGAGGCAGAGGCCAAGTTCAAGAAGATCTCCGAAGCCTACGAGGTAGTGTCTTAATCAAACCCGAATTACTTACTACCATTTTTATCCTTCTTCAAAATGCTGCTTGCAAAGTAGGACAGTTGTGATTGAACAGCGCTGATACCATCTGTTTCGATTTCGATTCAGGAAGTGTTGCAATCATGTCACTTTCATGGGCATTGTGTCTGTCACGGGTCATGTCAATGTTGATTTTAGCACGCAAAAATATATATTAGGCCTACTAATATGATCGCAAGAATCATATACACTGCTCAAATTGGTGAATTTTATGACCAATGTCCACTGCATTTCAGGTTCTCAGTGATCCGCAGAAGAGGGTGATATATGATCAATACGGGGAAGAGGGACTGAAGGCCTCCGCGGACGCTGGTGGCTCATCGTCGTCGATGAATGGTCCCAGCAGCCACCGTTTCAATCCTCGGAATGCCGAGGATGTGTTCGCCGAGTTCTTTGGCAGCAGCAAGCCTTTTGAGGGGATGGGGCGTGCCAAGTCGATGAGGTTCCAGACAGAAGGCGCTGGCACCTTTGGTGGGTTTGGTGGTGGCAGCGACAGCAAATTCAGATCATACAATGATCCTGTCAGTGCCAGCTCTAGCCAGCCTCGGAAGCCGCCGCCTGTGGAGACGAAGCTTCCCTGCACGCTCCTAGAGCTATACTCCGGTTCAACACGCAAGATGAAGATATCCAGGAATGTCATGAAGCCTAATGGGTAACTTCACTGATACCTGTGAAATTCCTGCAAGATTTCCATGAATTCATATCCTACTTTCCAAACTGACCCATACTAGTACTAGACATCAGACGGGGATGCGAAGAACATGATGATTGACACATTCCCATTTCATATCCTCCTAAGTTGTCCTTTTCTTACCTGCTGAACTTTTAACAGGCAAGTGACGACTGAATCGGAGATCCTGACAATTGATATAAAGCCCGGGTGGAAGAAAGGGACCAAGATCACATTCCCAGACAAGGGCAATGAGCAACCGAACCAGCTTCCTGCTGATCTTGTCTTCGTCATCGACGAAAAGCCCCATGATCAGTACACAAGAGAAGGCAACGACATCCTGTTCTACCAGAAGATCGACCTGGTGGATGCATTGGCAGGAACCACAGTCAATCTGAAGACCCTCGACGGGCGTGACCTGGTGATCAAGCTGACAGACGTGGTGACACCAGGGTATGAGCTTGCAATCGCCAAGGAGGGTATGCCTATTATAAAGGAAAATGGGAGGAGAGGCAATTTGAGAATCAAGTTCGATGTCGACTTCCCAAAGAAGCTGTCGTCGGAACAGAGGCAGAATATTAGGAAGGTTCTTGGAGGGTAGCCTCAGCAGCAACGATCACATCCTGGAAGCAAATTCAGCTACCCCCATAGTTCTCCATGAAACGCAGACTAATTCACATGTTCTTCTTTGGTTGGCTTGAATGTCTAGTTATTTTTTTCGTTTGTGGGAACTTCTTCCCGATCTACTCCTTTGTCTAGCAATATTAATTGTTCATTACTCCATACAGATCACAGTGCAATGTTAATTACCTGTTCAGATACATACATCTATAGTCCTTCAGAATTTGTACAAATTCCAACCTTCTCCTTTTGTAAATTATGTTCTTTGGAGCAACGAACATGGTCTCCTTTTGTAAATTCCTGAAATCTTACGGGCAGGCGCGTGCTGGATGGACGTTCCGGGCACACGCACCAGGCAGTCCAGTTGTCAATGAAATGGTAGGCTAGCTGATAGCATGTGTCATTTTTAAAAAAACTATAACTTTTAAGGGTTAATTATTGGTTTGCCACTACTGTCCGCGCATGACTCAGTTTTGCCACTAGAACAGAATGGTGCTCAGTTTTACCACCGCTTCTGGCGCAGCTGCTCCATCGAGGCCAAACGGCCAGCTTCAAACGTTTCCGTCTCTCTTCGTGGGGCCGGATCTTACAGGTAGGACCGCGCAATGACAAATAGGTGTAGGTGAAGACCGAACCCCCTGCTCCCGCCACACAGCCACACACCGATCCACTGCACCCACCACCATCCGCGCCGCCCACCACGCACCCACCGCGCCGCCGCGGCCGTCCCGCGTGGACACCTTCTCCACCGCCACCGCCTCCAGGAGCACCTGCTCTACCCCACCGTCTTGCGACGTAGTCGCTCGTTCCGCCAGTACGCCCTCCACCTGCTCGACGAAATGGCTAGTGGCGGCGACAGCCTTACATTCTTATTCAGACAAACTACATGACTGAAACAGCAACAAACTACATGCCATGCTTTAACCCTTAACCTTTCCTATGATAAACTTGGCCCTTGTCCTTGCCTCTACCAATCTTCAGTGCCTCTTTCATCTTCTTCATGCCCTTCTTCAGCCAGCACAACATAACTCCAGCCTTCACCTTTTCTTCAAGATTTGGTGACACATGGTACCTTCTCGGTTTGGGAGTAGGTTTTGGTCTGTCTGTTGGAAGTTGGATGACCTGTGTAGTCCTAAAGCACTCACCTAGCTGCTTCAGGGTAACAGCTGCTTGTTGCTCTTCCCTCAGCCTAGCAGCAGCTTCTTCCTCCTCCCTGCGCGCTTTGCAGCAGCAGCTTCCCTCTCTTCCAAGGTTCTCCTACGATAAACTAGCAAGTGCTTGTCTGCCCTAGCCATGGAAGCACTTCTGGACAGAGAGGCATCTCTGGAGCCAGAGGCACCAGTAGAGCCAGTGCTCCTCCTCCAACTCATGGCATTGTCCATCTTTGTTTGCATTTCTGGTTCAGTAGATGGATGCCATTTATAGGATGCAGCAATGGCATCAGCACACGAGCTGAACAGAAGGCACACTAGCTGAACACATATAGACAAGTCCTTGAGTTTGATCTGTAGTGTCTAGCCAGAAAAGGGAAAAGAATATTCTCTATATTGGGCTTGGGCATAATTAACTTTTCAGTCGACCTGCCATATTCACAAGAATATTCTCTGATTAACATTGTCTCTATATTACAGGGCCTCATCAATGCAGTGAAGAAAGTTTTCCCTGATTCAGAACATAGGCACTGTGTGAGACACGTTTCCCTGACGAATGATCTATGGGAAGTTGCAAGGTCTACAAATATTCCAACTTGGGAAAGAAATATGGAAAAAATGAAAGTGGACAGTGCAGAAGCTTGGGCATGGGTGGAGGAATTGCAGCCAAATACATGGATTAAAGCTTTCTTCAATGATTTCCCAAAATGTGACATGCTTCTGAATAATCATTCTGAAGTATTCCCAAAATTATGCATAGAAATGTGGCCAAGCAAAAAGAGGCAGATACATTCCCAAAATGATGTTGGAATTATTAGAGTACATGTTTGAACTATGTTTGAATGATGTTGGAATGATGAGATTACATGTTTTGAGAAACTCATGTCAAAATGTGCTAAAAAAGAGCTCCAAAGGTAGGGTAAATGGCCTCATTTCTAAGCAAGTTTTTTTGATCTTGTCTAAATTGGCCAAATAAGTTCACAACACATCAATTCCATGTAAGAAGACTATGTGAGAAGGATTTCCATTTTTTTGATTTTTTTTGAATTTTTTATGCACATCTCAAATTTAGTCAAACCTAACTTTAACCATCATTTTATCAAGTTTTAAACATGGAATTGTAAAACTAAGCATGGATCCTTGTTATTCACTCCAAAATGAAGCTTTGGTGAGGTTTTTGAAACTTTTCATGTTCCAAACCCTAAACCTCTTGTCTTCACCCTCGAACTTGTACCCCAGTGTTTGAGATATCACATTAGACACATGGTTTTTTTGTTGAACAACATGTAGACCATGTTTATCAACTAGAATGGGTAGTATATGACATAAGAAGACTATGTGAGAAGGATTTCCATTTTTTGATTTTTTTGAATTTTTTATGCTCATATCAAATTTAGTCAAACCTAACTTTGACCATCATTTTATCAAGTTTTAAACATGGAATTGTAAAACTAAGCATGGATCCTTGTTATTCACTCCAAAATGAAGCTTTGGTGAGGTTTTTGAAACTTTTCATGTTCCAAACCCTAAACCTCTTGTCTTCACCCTCGAACTTGTACCCCAGTGTTTGAGATATCACATTAAGACACATGGTTTTTTTGTTGAACAACATGTAGACCATGTTTATCAACTAGAATGGGTAGTATATGACATAAGAAGACTATGTGAGAAGGATTTCCATTTTTTGATTTTTTTTGAATTTTTTATGCTCATATCAAATTTAGTCAAAGCTAACTTTGACCATCATTTTATCAAGTTTTAAACATGGAATTGTAAAACTAAGCATGGATCCTTGTTATTCACTCCAAAATGAAGCTTTGGTGAGGTTTTTGAAACTTTTCATGTTCCAAACCCTAAACCTCTTGTCTTCACCCTCGAACTTGTACCCCAGTGTTTGAGATATCACATTAGACACATGGTTTTTTTGTTGAACAACATGTAGACCATGTTTATCAACTAGAATGGGTAGTATATGACATAACAAGACTATGTGAGAAGGATTTCCATTTTTTTGATTTTTTTGAATTTTTTATGCTCATATCAAATTTAGTCAAACCTAACTTTGACCATCATTTTATCAAGTTTTAAACATGGAATTGTAAAACTAAGCATGGATCCTTGTTATTCACTCCAAAATGAAGCTTTGGTGAGGTTTTTGAAACTTTTCATGTTCCAAACCCTAAACCTCTTGTCTTCACCCTCGAACTTGTACCCCAGTGTTTGAGATATCACATTAGACACATGGTTTTTTGTTGAACAACATGTAGACCATGTTTATCAACTAGAATGGGTAGTATATGACATAAGAAGACTATGTGAGAAGGATTTCCATTTTTTTGATTTTTTTTGAATTTTTTATGCTCATATCAAATTTAGTCAAACCTAACTTTGACCATCATTTTATCAAGTTTTAAACATGGAATTGTAAAACTAAGCATGGATCCTTGTTATTCACTCCAAAATGAAGCTTTGGTGAGGTTTTTGAAACTTTTCATGTTCCAAACCCTAAACCTCTTGTCTTCACCCTCGAACTTGTACCCCAGTGTTTGAGATATCACATTAGACACATGGTTTTTTTGTTGAACAACATGTAGACCATGTTTATCAACTAGAATGGGTAGTATATGACATAAGAAGACTATGTGAGAAGGATTTCCATTTTTTTGATTTTTTTTGAATTTTTTATGCTCATATCAAATTTAGTCAAAGCTAACTTTGACCATCATTTTATCAAGTTTTAAACATGGAATTGTAAAACTAAGCATGGATCCTTGTTATTCACTCCAAAATGAAGCTTTGGTGAGGTTTTTGAAACTTTTTGTTGTTCCAAACCTCTTGTCTTCCTCTCGAACTTGTACCCCAGTGTTTGAGATATCACATTAGACACATGGTTTTTTTGTTGAACAACATGTAGACCATGTTTATCAACTAGAATGGGTAGTATATGACATAACAAGACTATGTGAGAAGGATTTCCATTTTTTTGATTTTTTTTGAATTTTTTATGCTCATATCAAATTTAGTCAAACCTAACTTTGACCATCATTTTATCAAGTTTTAAACATGGAATTGTAAAACTAAGCATGGATCCTTGTTATTCACTCCAAAATGAAGCTTTGGTGAGGTTTTTGAAACTTTTCATGTTCCAAACCCTAAACCTCTTGTCTTCACCCTCGAACTTGTACCCCAGTGTTTGAGATATCACATTAGACACATGGTTTTTTTGTTGAACAGCATGTAGACCATGTTTATCAACTAGAATTGGTACTATATGACATAAGAAGTCTATGTGAGAAGGTTTTCCATTTTTTCGATTTTTTTGAATTTTTTATGCTCATTTCAAGTTTGGTCAAAGCCTAATTTTGACCAGCTAACCCTATTCTTCTAGAAGGAAACCGGACCGATCCGTGGGTTGCTCTGTTTTGCATTGTGGACCGTTCACTGCGGTAACGCCAGCCGTCCGATCTAGCCTTCTAGAAGGTTTCGGGGCCGATCCATGGACACCCTCGTTCTTCAACCTCATTGGTTCCTTTCTCCACGCATACGGTGGGCTATAAGAACACTGAAATGTCCGTTGGGCCGTCCCGCGTGTCTAGGCCTGCGATGCATGCGCCATGCATGCGCCATGCAGGCGCCACGCCAACGGCCCTTTCCACGTACCTCACTCGCCGACGCCTTTTAATGCATCGACGCAGCGTCTCAGCGTTGCCATCGTCTCAGCTCTCGCAGCGATGCAGCGGCATCAGTTTTGCCATCGTCAATACGCTTAATTATTTTTGGAAGACGGCTAGCCACGCGTTAATTCATTAGGAACCACCCAATTATGAGCCAACCTCTTTATAAGGGGCCTCTCTTCCTCTCCCACACACCAACCGAGCGAGCCTCTCTTCCTCTCCTCTCCAAAGCACCACGCACCCAAGCGAGCCTCTCCTCTCCGAAGATGCAGTACACGGGACCGACCTTCCGCCGTCCGCGCACCAGACGGAGCTACTCTATCCGGCGGACGTCCTCGTCGAGAAGACGCTCCGTGTGTGGGCAAAGTCGAGGTGGAGGACCGAGGTCGAGCTCACTCGAGACTTCCTCGACGAGGGCTTCTCCCACCTCCCACCGGGCTCGCCCGTCATGTACTACGTCAACGAGTCTCGTGAAGGCGTCGCCCTCAAGCTGCTCACGGTCACCTTCGCCAACCGATTTGACGCGTACGCCCTCCTCGGTGAGGTCTTCTGGTGCGGCTGCGAGTCAATCTTCTTCACCACCTACAACGTCTTCACCGATTGCGACGCCATCTTCTTCTCCGGGAAACCTATGCACTGCCTCCCGTACTACAAGTGAAGACGCCGGTGAAGAAGGTGCGGCGCAGGTGCTGCGGCAGGTGGTGCGGCCAAGATGTGTTCTCGTCAACCTCGTCAAGTTTTTTTTTAGCTTTACGTTTTCATTTTCTATGTGGTTCCGTGTTGAGTCGTGTCAAGTCGTGTGTCACTCAACTTATCTATCTATCTAAGTTATTTCCGTGTAATGGTGGAACTAAGCATCTTATGTATCGAATTTATCTAAGTTATTTTGCGTGATGATCTGGCTACCAATATTTGCATCTCATATATCTTAGTTTTCTATGATTTCGATGTAATATATCAAGGGTGTATGAATCATGAAATCACAAACATGGATCCAAGTATGAACTTTGATGTATTATAAGTAGGGTACCCATAGTATGAAACAAAAAATCACAAAAACGCAATGCTTGAAATCAGATAAATGCACCATTTTTCCCCGCAAGAATATAAAGATGCACCCTTTTTTGTTTGATTATTTTTCCAACCTAAACCACAAACACGTAATGCTTCAAATAACAAAGACGCACCCTTTTTTTGGTTAAGCAGCGTGCATAAACACAAAGAACAAACATATACGTCCTTACACCATAAACCAAGTCACGAACTAGAACTAACTATAGTTAGATTTCTTCCTTTCGGTTTTCAATATCTTTCCATCTGCCCCACTGGTTACCAGAGCAATTCTTCATGCTACCAAACAAAGCGGTCTTGGGTTCGAGTCCCAGCCGCACCCTTTTTTGTTTGTTCATTTTTCACCATTTTTTAAACACCCTTCTCATCTGCCCAAAGCCAAACCTTGTGGGTCCCACGTGAAACGGCCAGCAACGGTCCTCTTTTCAAACGCGTCTCCGCCTGGTCCCACCTGAAACAGCCGAGTCATGGACGTTTGACTTGAATGAAACGGCAGGCTCACGGAACGAGCCGTTGCACACATACTAGTGGCAAAACTGAGCACCATTCTGCTCTAGTGGCAAAACTGAGTGTTGCGCGGGCTGTAGTGGCAAACCAATAATTAACCCAACTTTTAAACCGTGCGACCAAATTACAATTCGTTTTCACTACTAAAATCCCCATGACGAGAGCTTCGAAACTAGGTCACATTTTCATATGTTTCGACGAATTTTTTAACAAGCAACTTTGATGCGCGGCAGAGCAACTTTATTGTGCAGCAAACCAACTTTAATGTGCGACAAAGCAACTTTGGTGTGCAACGAACATGTACATTTTTTGGTACACGAAGGCACAACTTTGGTGCCCGACAATAATTTTGGTGTCCATGGGAGCAATTTCAATGTGTGACGAAGCAACTTAAGTGCCCTGCAGAGCAACTTTGGTGCCCGGCGACGGAGTTTTTGAATCCTGCAGAGCAACTTTGGCGTCCGACCGAGCAATTTTTAGTGTCCTGCGAGCAACTTTGGTACTCGGCCGAGCAATTTTAATGTCCTGTAGAGTAACATTAGGAGTTGTTGCTGCAGCTGTTGTGAAGCCTACCATCGTTGTGAATCAAGTGTTTTTGTTGCACACCAAAGTTGCTTTGCCGCATACCAAAATTGTTTTCCCGCACAACAAAGTTGCTCTGTCGTGCATCAAAGTTGCTTGTTAAAAAATTGCGTCGAAACATATGAAAATGTGGTCTAGTTTCGAAGCTCTCGTCGTTCGGATTCTAATAGTGAAAACGGATTGTAATTTCGCCGCACGGTTTAAAAGTTACAGCTTTTTTAAAACAACAAAGTGATATCAGCTAGCCTACCTTTTTTGACAGTTGTACACATCTTTCCGTGTGAGCACTTTCCATTTTGGTATGACCGCTCAGAATAACTAACGGGCATGCGGCCGCTCGCTAGACGTGTCCTTGTAAATTATGTACTAGATGCAATGTTGTTATTTCACATTATTTGATTAGCCTTGATTTTCCCTTTATCGACCCAATTGACATGCTTATAAGTTTTAGAGAAAAAATGGCACGTCCATATCCATATACAGCAGTGTCCTTTCTGTGATCAAGTTTTAGAGAAAAACTGTCACGTCCATATCCATACACAACGTTTCCTTTCTGTGATCAGGAGGACGAAACTCTCCAGCACTTGCTTCTCGGCTGCGTGTTGGCGAGAGAAGTATGGGATGATGTGCTCCGGCATCGGCATAAGCCAGACTAGCGGCCGATCCCAACACTGAGCTGATTCCTTGTGGACGGCTGAAACAGCCAACCAATGGGATCGAAGGGACCTTTGGAAGGCTTTGATCCTTGTCTTCTGGCGCTTGTGGCGATATCGCAATGCCATTGTCTTCAACGGGGCTACCCCTTCGAAGCAGTGTCCTGGCTATTTTGATAAGAGTGGAAGCAGAGTCATGGAGACGGGCAAGCGTGTTTACGTGAGTGGCCCAAGCCAATGTCGGAGTGGTGGCTGACGGAAGAGTAGGCTTTAGGTGGGGAGCTGGCACCCCTCTTGCCGCTTGGTTCTTCTTCTACAAATTGTTGATGCACCTTCCTGGATGCATTCTTGAAAGAAAGAAAGAAAGAAAGAAAAAAAGGAACATCATTTGTGCTGTCTAAAGTTTGAATTTTTGATAAATAAATATGTTCTTTCTTAGAAGGTAAAACTTTGGATCACAATCTGCAGTTTGTGAAATTGTTTCTCGAGTAGTTTTGGTATCATCTACCTGGGCTTCGTCGTGCCTTATTGCTGGATTATAGCCGTGTTTCATAGCCGCTCATAGGCATCAACTGTTTACTCTGACAGAAAGTGCTAACTAGTTAATTTACCAATGGATTTTCATTCATTGACCGAAATATTTGTACCTTCCTATCCCAGTATCCCTATTTTCTCGTACTGATTTCTTGTGGCTAAATTATTCCGGAGATGCATGTGTACTGTCGTTCGGCTTCTCACTCCCAGTTGGCTTTTCACTCCCAGTTTAAACTTGTACTGTTATTTTGATGGGAACTCTCAGTCTCAGTGCCTTCCTTCCGCTTTGTACGAAGGGCTTTTTTTTTTCTAAAGCAAGACAACAGATTTGCTATTTTCATTAATAGAGAAGGAAGTTTAGAGTCTTATAAACCCAAATTGACCGAAAGGTCAAAAAACAACAAAAGTCAACAAAGTGTTGCTTTGATTCTAGAAACAAGCATGTTAGCGGTGGAAGCATTGTTTCGGTACACATGCACATTTCGTTTATTCCAAATTTCCCAAGAAATTAACATCGCTAGCGAGGCCAAGGCCTTCCTTCCATGACAACGCTTGTGGATCTCATCAAGCCACCAATCTTTGACGGAACGTCTAGTATGCCAAGAGCTAGGATCGACGCCATGAAGCCCAAGCCAATTGGTCATGCTTGACCACATAGGAATGGTGAACCTGCATTGAAAGAGCAAGTGTGAAGCAGTTTCTTGGACTTGGTTACATAGTTTGCTCCTTCCGCAATTTGGACATCTATCAGCCATCCTAACTCTATTTTGAATGTTCAACCAAGCGAAGATCTTGCATTTGGGAGGCGCCCAAGGTCTCCATACTAAGGAAGGAAGTGAGATTTAGTGTGACCCAAAAATTGCATGGTGTAGGCCGACTTAGACGAGTAGCAACCATTGTTGTTAAGCTTCCAAGTGATAGAGTATGTGTCGTTCACATCCATTTGGACCGATTGGAGAAGCTCCCAAAGGTTGGCGAATTGCATTATGTGCTCAAGAGTAAAGCCATCTTGCATGTTGATTTGCGTGACCCAAAAGTTATCTTCCAACGCCTTGTTGATGAAGCATTTCTTGTGTTTGGAGAATTTGAATATGAGGGGGCGATATCTTTAGGACATCTTCCATCCAACCATGGAGCCTCCCAAAAAAGCACCTTCTTTCCGCCCCCAATGGTGACAATTGTAGCCACGGCGAAGACCTCTTTGTCTTGTGTGGTGCAAGGATTTCCATGGCGCACCCAATGTTTTGTTTCATCTTTCCACTCATGCAATAACCATCACATTCTAAGAGCGGATGCAAATTTCTTGAGGTTGAGGATCCCAAGGCCTCCATAATCTTTTGGCTTACAAACCAAATCCCAATTTACTCTGCATCTCCCCCCGGTGACTTTATCGCTTGACACGCAAAGAAAAGCTCTTCTTATACTATCAATTTTTATGAGCACCTCAACCGGGAAGTTGAGCACGGTGATGTAGTAGATACGATGCTAGTGAGAATGGCCTTCACAAGGGTGGAGCGGCGAGCCATGGTCACATGCTTCCCAACCCACAGCAAGAGTTTGGCGGCCACTTTATCTTCAAGCGGTTGAAATGAATTCTTTTTAGTCTTTTCACCGTGAGCGGGAGGCCAAGGTACTTCATTGGGAAGCTTGTGCAAGAGGCCGGGAAAGCTTGAAGAATGGGCTCAAGATCAATGTTTGCGCATCTAATTGGCACCACTTACTTTTTGCACAATTTTTCAAAATCCCGGTGACATCTCCAAAGTTTTGCAAGATGGAAGTGAGATAGTTGATATCATATTTTGTTGGGAACCATGAAAATGGCGGCATCATCTGCATATAGAGATGTACGCGCCGTGGGAGCCCTTATGCGGAGCTTTGTGAAGATGTCCTTGCTCGGTGACCTTACAAAGGATGTGATGTAGAGGGTCAATGGCCAACACAAAAGGAGCGGAGACAAAGGGATCTCCTTGCCGAAGCCCTCTACCATGCTTGATCGGATCTACGTGGATGTCGTTGAGGAGCACTCCTGAGGAGGAGGTGGTGAGGAGAGCCAAAATCCAATTTCTAAAGTTACTTGGGAAGCCCAAGTGTTGGAGAAAGTCCATCATGTAGTCCCATCTAACCGAGTCGAAGGCTTTCTTGATGTCAAGCTTGAAGAGAAGGGTTGGCATTTTGGACCTGTGCAATTTTCTGGCCAAGTTCCTAACATAAATAAAATTTTCATGGATGCTCATTTTTTATGAAGGCACTTTGAGCGTTAGAGATAAGAACATTCATGAATAGGGCTAGTCTATCGTCCATCATCTTGGAGACAAGCTTCGCAATGGCACGAATGAGACTTATTGGCCGGAAGTCGGTGA
This sequence comes from Lolium multiflorum, assembly GCA_030979885.1. Lineage (NCBI taxonomy): Eukaryota > Viridiplantae > Streptophyta > Magnoliopsida > Poales > Poaceae > Lolium > Lolium multiflorum. Next base: position 188,120,470 of record CM061753.1, read on the forward strand.
TTTCTTCGGCCCCTTCTTTCTTTGGGATGAGGGCGGTGTTCATGTAGTTGAGCCAATGAAGATTGTTGGTGCGCAAGTTTGAGAATTGGTGGATGACCGCCATGATGTCCACCTTAATTGTGTTCTAACAAGTTTTAAAGAAAACACCCATAAAACCATCCGGCCCCGGAGCCTTGTCTCTAGCGGTATTGTCCACCGCGGCTTTAACCTCATCCTCCGTAAAGGCAGCACTGAGGCTCAAAAGGTCACAATGTGGAGATGGAATCATCGCCCAATTAAAGTTCATGCCACGTGGAGTCCCCTTCTTTATGATCTTATTGAAATGATTGTGGATGATGCTCTTTTTTGGTTATGCTCCATGACCTACCCGTTGTTGTGCTGGGGAGGGGTGTCTTTTGCTGTAGTGCGGTACCATGTTTAGTAAAAAAATACCTCCTCCTTAGAACATGTTCAGGGTGGTGTCGGTCCATTTCCAAGGTTCATTCCTAGAAGCGATATAATCATATTAACTCTTACTGAGTATGCTTAAACATCTCAGACTTACACATTCACTTACAACTTGCAGCAATTCTACGGTTACCTGCATCTCGATGAAATGTGTTGCATTGTTCGGTGGACTATCATCGTCACGTAATGATGACTGACTAAATGACTGTCCGCGGATCCATGCCGCTTGTGCTACATTTTCTGCGGCGATAGACAGAAAGTGGGGTTCGCTACCGGTTCGCAACATGAGAGCCTCTGGCTAGTATTGGGTAACGGTTGCCATGTCAAGCAGAAGTGGACCCACTCTCGGCCATTTACAGCGGGCAAGTCCCTTTAATTTTCTTTTTTTAGGGAAGCAGTAGGGCCTGCTGTGTGATTTAATAATTGGCAACAATACTTACATCGTTTAGGAGTTTAGGTAGAATAAAACTAGGAATCCAATTACAAGAATTATTATCAGAAAAGGAAACCCTAGCTAATTCATGGGCTACTTCATTAGCTTCCCTCAAACAATGTTTAAAAGATACCCTGCCAACCAAAGTTGCCAAATCCACACAATCAGCAAAAGTTGCTGATGATTCATTCCACCATCTAATCACACCCGCGCATCCTTTAATAGTTTTCATAGAGTGAGACTATGCCACTATATTGTTGCAACCCACATGAACAACAAGGGAGAGACCCTCTCGCATAGCAATCACCTCGGTGGCTGCTGATTGTGAAACGTTCGGAAGAACAAGGGTAGATGCAGCAATAAAAATTCCTTTGTGATCTCGCAAAGCTGCACCTACGTAGCTGGCATTATTTTCGGCATAAAAGTAACCATCCGCATTATGTATTACCTACAGAGGATCTGGTTTGTTCCCTTTAGCCACTGCAGAATTAAGTTTCTTCACCACCTTTACCGAATTCGTGTTGTGATCGCAACGACTGACATCATACACCTGAACATCGATGGTACATTCTCATCATGAGTTCGACGTCGTCAGATCCACATCAAGTACCAGCACACAACAGAAATAGTTTTGTTTAGACCAATATCAAAGCCTAGCATCACATTGCTTTGGTGTCGTAGTACGTGATCTAGGACTGCAGAGCTAGATGGGTCAACAGTAGAGGCTTCCTCTATCATCGTTGCAAGGCCCAAATATCTCCACAATTCTTGTGTTGCTGGACATTGAAACAACAAACGGGCAACATGTTTAGGTCCTTTAGTGCAGATGGGGCATTGACCACTCTAGCCTATATGACAATTCACTAAATGGATTTTAGAAGTATTATTCCATGCAGGAACGTCAAAGGAATATTTTAACCTTGCTTGGAACTTTTAGGTTGCTTTCATTCTCGATGACAATTGAGGAAAACATTTTCTGTTAGGTAGGAGAGGTTTAGGTTGGCTTTGGTAGTAACTAGGGCAATGTTTGGTAGACCCGATCTAGGGTAGGGAACGCTTTGCTGGACCTGAAGAGGTTCCAGCTATTCTGGGCACTACATGAGTGATCAATAGGGCTACAAGAAAAACTCGAGACTCGCGAGTGGCTCAAGATGAACTTTTCTTTTAGCTTGATTTGAGATCGACCCAAAATAAATTGAGCCGAGTTTAAAAACGAGCTGATCTTAAGCAACCACTAGCTCGCTCAATTTCAGAACGTTAGCTTAAAATAATATAATTATGTCTAATGATTTTGCAATATCTTAAAATAAATAGGATAATTTTTTATCTTAGCGTATATTTTTCTTTTTCTATGTGCAACAAAATCTGGAAGGTTAATTAGGTGAGCAATTTTAGACATTAATGGTATGTGGATTGCCCCTCTAAAATCTAAATAAGTACCATGTCTTCCAAGTTTTGATTGGAATAATATCTAGTAATGTTTTGTTTTGACGTCGTTGTGTGTCTTATTAATTAAAAACTACGTTCAAATATGAAAAAAATTCTTGTCAATTTTAGCTTGAGATGGACTCAAACCAAATTGTCAGTCAAACTCAACTCATTTGTAGCCCTAGTGATCAGGCATTCTAAACTACTAAATGGAATACTTTCAGTGCAATTGTGTGATTTGATTACTCTCATTCCGGATCCCCATGTTTGCCCCTGAAGTACAAAGGCCAGATATGTTACACGTTCAGCTTTCAATGACTAGGTGCTTAAATCATACTATGATTTAAACTTGTTCGGGAATTCATTTAAGTCTGAATTTAAGTCAGAGTTTAATCAATAAAGAACCTTGTCTAGAATTAAACGAAGTTCAACTAATCATACGTGAAACATTCAAACTTGGGGAATTTCAGTATAAAATGGCAATGCCACCATGCATAAAAACATGTTGCTGATTCTTAGAATACCCCATCGAAGAAATGTGACCCAAAAAAACTTCACAAACCCCCACACAAAAAATAACTCACAATGTTAAACATTGAATCAGCCAGGGCCACAATGATGGACAATAAAACTGTTGTAGGGAAATATATGGCAACATTAATCGACAATAAAGCAACTTCAGTATAGCATTTTTCCTCCTACACGTGTCTAGCTCTACACCCAGTATCAATGGAAATCAGGTCAATGAGACTTCCACAATCCGACCTGCTGCCGATGTCTTACTGCCATCACGTTAGATGCTTGTGCTTGGTGGATACATACATAAATGTACATTACAAGTAAGCAATTCCATCTATAAACCTTAGCAAGAAGATTTTACTAGCCACCGAAATTACAATTTACAAGGATTAGATGAGGAAGTTGCTTTGAGCAAGCCCAGGATACAGAAGTGTCGTAATTTGAGTAAGTGACCTAACCAATGGTTTAAAACCAGAATGTTTCTCCAAAGCTGCGAAGAGCAAGAAAAAACAAGTGAATTAAATTGTGAAGCATGTTGTTCAATAAATAGTGAACCATTAAGAATAGTTGTTGCTAGGATTCTCGTTTTAAATAGTATATAAGAAGCATACCATGAAGCATAGCCTTAATTCCCTTGGAGAAATCTTCAAACCGACCAAGTACGGGTCTGATGCCACATGACTGGGACACGCACAGTTCCATATAAAGTGATGTTTCAAGGATCACCAACAGAAGATGGCATACCCTATCTGTCTCACTGACAAGAGTGCTCGATACATTTGCTTCCAGTACTTCAGTAACAATAGAAACCACTTGATCCTGGAAAGAGTGCCGCAGCTGTGAATTAGGAAAAAAAAGTACACCCACGCAAAAGAATAGCTTTCCACTTTTTTTATCAAATTGGATGAAAGGCCCATTATACTTCCTATCACTCACTTCTGGCATGTCAATTTTGTCAGAATCATGTGTCAGTCCCAGAGATGTCTGGTAGGACTGCACTTTTAGGATCAAATTCAAAGTTACAATTTTGCCAAAAATATTGCTTTTATACTTGTCATGTACTCCACGGTGACACGAGTTTTGCTTTATCGGTCAGTACTTAATTTACTTAACTAATCTAATCAATGGTTTGAATGACACTTCTGATTCGATGTCACTGGAAGTGAATACTACAACGACGATTTTAATGACCTTGTCTCTTGTCAATACCTAACAATTCTTTCTTCAAAATTAAATATGTAAATAATCAAATTAGTTTTGAATCTTCCAGGCGTCAAAATCATAGTGTCAACAACTCAAATAAAGAAGATTGAAGTCAATACTGCACCAAGTTTTATGGCATCCATCTGCTACTTGTTTATAAAGTATAAACAAGTATGTGTCATAGATCATTCATTCCCTGCAGCTTCTAGACATATTTTCTAAGTCTTAGCACTAAGGAAAGTTTAGAGAATTTGCAATGAGTAGGGGTGGCATGAGGCAACAAAATACATAGCTACTTAGAAAGACTTAACCGACTAAGCTAGCATAGAGGAATACAGTTATTACCAATGCTCATGATACCAAGTTTAGATGTATCTTATACAACTCTGTGCTAAATTGCTAACAAAACATACCTTACAAATAAGCACAACATTTTTAATCTGAACAATTAAGGCCAAAAGCAATATCAATAGGTACCTGTTTTTCAAGAAAATTGAAAAAATAGTTACCTGCAGACCATGAAGAATATCTGGCATGGGAAGTTCAGGAAAATGTGCAAGATCAACAAATTCTAGTTCTTCTGCCCTTTTTACTGCCTCCTTGGCTTGACTGCACAGGAATTTCATAATAAGAAAAGCTATTCTGTAAATCTGCACAGCTATCATCTCAGTAAAGCGAGTTTGTTTCGCAGAACCAGAATCTCCACTACTCTTGTCTCTGACCACTATAGATAATGCTGCATTGGAAGGAGCAGAAACGGCTGCAGTTGACAGAGTACTGCTTGCAGCAAATCTGAACCATCCATGATTGCTCCTGATGAGTGGTGGATCTTCATGAAGTGTCACTTCTTCTTTAACAATAGGAGGGCAACAGAAAGATGGGTTCCAGTTTGGGGAATCACCAGTCCATGCATTTCCTCTGCTAATAAATGCAAGCAGGTGGATAATAATCTCTCTTAATTCTGAATCCACTTCCTTCATACTAGTGTCGTGTGGAAAATGATATTTTGCTAAGATACACAGGAGTGAGAGGATATTCTCAGTTAAACCCAGAGCTGAAAGTGATGTCTGTGACTGTTGCAACACTGCCCTTTTCTTGCTATGATGTGTACCCACATTTTGTGCAGATAGATAAGACGACATCAGCGGAACTTGTCCTGAAAGGAAGCTGATAGTACTGTTTGCAACACAGTTGCGAGAAATATCATCATCCATAGAATGGTTGAGAGAGGCGACTATTGCAAGAGCCATACCCCAGATATTCACATCCTTCGCTTGGCTGCTCAAAGAATTTCTGAAACAGGAGTCATCGAGAGACAGCTGACTCAGAAGTACCTTCAAGAAAGCAAAAATATTTGCAGACTGAAGCATTTTAGCGCCATCCTTTGTCCGCCCCAAGGTCAAGAGGAAATTCAAAATTACTTGAATAGACACTATTGCACCATTCTGACATTTATGCAGTATAGCCTGAAGACGGAAATGCTTTTGTAGAATAGGCAACCATACATTAGGAGGTATAAAGCCCTTCAATAGTAGGTCCATTGATCCAACAGCAAGATCAGTATAATCCCTATTCTCAGCCAATTTGCAGAGCACAGGTAACAAACTCATACTTATAACAGATGATTCACCAAACAGATTAACATCACCTGATACATCTTGTATGTCATCCTTGTTGTATATGAATCCAAATAGAGACAAAATCAGAACAAGGAGGGACTTCACTGGTTTTTTAAGGGCAGGACTAGATGGCATGAGATCAACCAAAAATGATGTGCTGGCACCTGAGGTCTTCATAAGAAGTACAATAACTGGATGGAGACGAGCAGAGTTCTTGGTTTGCTTAACTTGGTTAAAAAAGAACCTGGCAAGAGTAAGCAGTAAGTCCACTTGCCCAGACAATAGGGGATACAAAACCTCATTGGTGTCAACTTCGGGAAATAGCGAAGCAACAGTTGACTGAAAATATGTGCATGCACATCTAATTGCTGCTTCCAGAGCTGTTGTGGAAATCCCTCCATCCGATAAGGTGACTTTATTACTGGAACTCTGCAAGAGATAGTAAGATCAGTTGATGAATGCAATAATGAGTAAATTACACGAGATCCTAGAACTCATTAGCCTTTCAATTTTAGGCCAATGAACTTCAGGTTACCTCAGCAAGACTGCCAAGGCCCAGCCACATTACTACTCCATCACTTAACTGATGGACCTTAATGACACATTAACACAGATCTATGAACCCACGCTAAGGCTGAAATTTGGAGACCTAGGGTGTAATTATCAAAAGAACAGTAGTGCTACCTCTGTCAGAAAAAATACGGAATATTTTGTTTGGTCAAGACAAGGCTTTGACCAACAATTACTCTATTATTATGTAATACTCACATGACATAAAGTTAATGTTAATAGTATTCAGAAGTACTTATCATTGTGAATTTGTTGGTCAAAGTCTTTGTCTTAACCAAACAAATACGCCTTTACATCTCCGATGGCAGGAGTAAACAGTGGACAAATAGTGGTCTCAAAGCAAATGAAAGGATCTCAAATTACAAACTTACTGTTCCAATGTAGACAGATAAAAATGTTGTAAAGGACCTCAATGTGGAAAGCTTTGCATCAGCATCGCACTTCATCTTATTTGCTTTATGCATAATATCCAGCATTCTTTCAGCTACTTCCTTTTCAGGTTTCCAATCTGAATGAGTCCAAAGTTCAACTCCAAGATCATCCCGAGTGTGTGCAACATCAAACAAAATATTGTCAGTAGCTCCTGGGAAGGCCCTATATGGTTGGTCCAAAGCATTGCGCTCAAAACACTTAAACTCAAGAAGAAAACACAAGAGCTCCTGAAAGGGACCAGAAGTAATCTGACGACCTTCGAGTTCTCCATGTATATGATAGTAAAGATCATTGATTACCAAACTGGTAAGTTCTTGTTCACCACTGCACACATTAAGGGGATAATAATAAATAACTAGCATGAATAATTTTGAAGAATTCCGTTCAAAAGGCCAAGAACAGATAAGGCCAAAAACATACATGAGATGGTGCAACCAAATTCAGCATGTATACTGGGTCAACACGATACATAAGAGAAAGGATAATGTTTCAACAGGTTAATAGACTAATAGGAGTAATTTGTTCCACAGTACTTGGCATCCTTCACTCATGTTTCATTATGTACCATTTTACAAATAATGTAGTACCATACTACTAATGTGATTAACCTTCCACATAAAATAAGGTTTTCAGAAACTGTATCCAACAACAATCAAAATAATGTAAGAATTTGAATTTAAGAGCCTTTAACTATTATTACATGCAAGGCCAGCAGCACCATATTCCAACCCTAAAGAGATGACCACCGGGCTGGGCCACCAAGGTTATTCTATTTTATTAAACTTCGGTGCTGTGGGTAGTATGAGAAACAAAGTTCTATTCATTGTTGTGGCCAATGAAGTTGGATATCTAGTATCTGAGTATTTATGGTACTTGAGAAAACATATGGTCTACTAACTCATATGTTCAATCAAGTAAAGCCGCTGTTTATCTCTTATTACAGAAAAAACAAGCCCAAAAGGAGAGGGACACATCGATTTTTTATCAAACAAAGGATAAATGGTTAATCCAATTCAGCTCAAAAAATGGTTAAAGCTGTCTTGGAGCAATAGATAGTGCCCATACAACTGAGCTAGCATTCAGTTTTCCGTCCATATTTCTTATGAAGTTCCAAAACGAGAAATTCAGCACAAAATTTGTATTCAAAGTTCTGCAATGCAGTTATACTGTTCAAACTTCACATGTCAAAACTTTCTCTAAAACAATTGTTTCAGAAATAACCTTCAAGCACTAGCTTTCTCTTTGAATTGAAGTATAATATAACAAAAAAGGGGAATTTTCAATATCATAGACTCAATATCAAACATATACACAATCAGACTACTGTTCAGTAGAAAACTACAGTCAATAAATGCAACATTTATGCAAATAAAACATAACCATAAACCATACTCCCTCCGTTCCATAACTCTTGCCCTGTTGAACTAAAACCACAACAAGAATTATGGAATGGAGGGAGTAACAAATATGAATGGATATAAAAAAATATTACCTGTAGCCATGAAGGGCATATTGTGAGAGCAGAGCTACGAATGCTTGGTGTTGTAACAACTGCACACCAAAAAACATAATACAAGACAGAGCTGCGTCAGCAGCTGCAGTGTACATAAAAAAACAAGTAAAATCAAATTGACCCATGTAAGGATGTACGGTTTTGTCATTTATTTACTTTACGGCCTGAGGTGTAAACCCATGTATTCTACCTATTCAGGTACAGATAACTGTTTAAATAACTCCCTCAGGCTGACATTGTAGCAAATAAGATGGCTCAACATGTGGCAGTGACTCAACAACTGAAGAAAAAACATTGATTCATTAAAGACACGCTTAGTTGTGGGTCTACACTTTCTTCTTCCTCTCTTCTAATTCCATCTCTCTACCGTTGTAAGGAGGTGGTGTTCTGCAGGGGGGGATGACAGCAGGCAGCTGGCAGAAGCAATTGCGCGAGAACAACACAGATATGCGGTTGCATAACTCAGCAGCTAAACTTGATGCATGATGAAACCTCTGTGGAAGGTGTAAAATCTTGTCCTATTTTATTTCACTACCTTTATTCAGTTTATTTTGAACTAGCATATGGTAATTTACCAGTTGAATACTGTGGAAAAAAACCTGCATGTTGATTGAATACAATATATTATATCTTTTTATTTTGTTTAATCAAGTCACCTCTCCCCATGCCTCTTTTTTACATACAACGACTTTTATCATCAAACATAACAAGGGGATATAAAGTAACTGGTTCAAAATGAGACAAATAGGAATAAAACTGGTTCAGGAGGGGGTGCTCGGCGTCGTCGTCCCCGGAGACGAGCTGAAGCTGAGGTGCGGGGGCGGCGCCCCCGAGGCCCTCCCAGCGGATGTGGCGACCCTGGCGCCAGAACGTCATCGTCAGGGCGTCGAAGCCCCAAAGGATGGGACCGAGCGTCCGCAGAAAGTCGACGCCAAGGATGAAGTCGAAGCAGCCCAAGTCGATGCCGGCGCACGTGATGATGAAGTGATCGTCGCCGATGGTGAGGGGTACGTGCTGGACCACCCCATCGACTTGGGCGGCGGCGAGCGCGGCGGTGGTGGTGGTGGTGGGCGGCGAAGACGACATGACCGAACAAGGACAAGCTGATACCAAATTGGTAGAACCAGCTAGTCTACCCGGTCTAGGGCAGAGATTATAGGGAAAGGAAGGGGCGGTGTGAGTGCGGAGGCGGGGGCGCCGGCGGCAGGGTGCCGGCGCGCGGCTTGAGGGAGGCGGCGGCGCAGGGCAGAGGCGGCGGCTAGGGTTAGGAGTCCGACTCCTTGAGGAGTCGGCAATAAAGATATGTTTATTGCTTGATTGTTCTGGTCGATTACAACTCGTTTATATAAGAGAAATCTGCTGGTGGGCTAAGCCCCTAATCTGCTAATTGGGCTAAGCCCCTAACTAAGCCTGGCCGGTGGGCCCCCTCCGGCGGTAGACCAAACCGGTCATAACAAAAACATTGCTAGAGATGTTATTAGTGCTACATATTGCAGTATCCGTATTGGAGTCTCGAACAGGGGTGGCTTACTTTGCTAGAGATTAGCTGGACCTTCTTCACTGCCGAGAAAGACAAACTGGCAGTATCACCAGTGGACAACTTCATTATTAGACGGATGATGCAAACGCATGAAGCTACCTGGCAAAGGGAATATGGTATCAATAAGCATTCTAACCATGCATGTAAGCATGAATCAGAAGTAAAAAAACTTACATGCACAAGTATATCAAGCAAATGCACAAGTATAAAGAACATGTTTTTAAGGAGAAATATAAAAAAACATGTTAAGCTCATGAATTACAATGCATGGCGCAAAGGTCAATGGAATCTCACAGACAGCAATTTGGTGATAAGAGAAAAATGACATCCGTCCATTTTTATTTCAAAACTCAAGAACAAGTTACCTTGGCACGATGAAAAAGCTCCTTCGCGTATCCGTTGCTTGACAAATGTTTGACAAAATCTTCCAGAAGAACACTATCAAACCATTTGAGCACAACATTGCTTGGACAAGATGCAAAAGGTTCTTTCTGCTCCTTCGTATGTTCTGGAACAGGATTAGAAGTTTTTGCTTCCACAAGTAATCTTCCTTTCAAGAACAACTCATGTGACATGATCTCAAAAAATTTAGCCCGGCAATTATACCTACAAGTGCAAAACATCCCTTATTCTCTTATTATATTACTCCATATAATAAAAGACAACAGTGTTATTTTCCATATAAAAATTAACAAAAACTGGACACAGTAGCCAACATAAAAGACAACAGTGTTAGGATTGCATGTTCTAAAGGCACTGTTGGTAGCGTGTACACATTGAAATGGTAAATTGTTAACAATACCTTGAAGAAAATTTCTCATCAGCAGTAACAACACTGCCAACAAGACAACGATCAAAGGTAGCACAAATACACTGTGATAAGCTCTCCCAGAACGTTCGAGAACTTCTGAGCTTATCTAATATGCATATGAACTGGATACCATTTTCCCATAATGCCTCAAGTAGGTCAAGAATACTAAGTAATAAAGAAGGAGATCTGCAAAGAAAAAGATTAGCAATGTTAACATAATTTAGTAAACTGCATACATAAAATGAAACATTAAGGATATCAGAACTGCAGCCATGAAGGAACTATTCCTAGGAATAGTACAAGCAGACCCGACAACCTAACTTACACCACACATGCACACAACCTTTCTAAGTCCCCAACACAAGATAAAAATTTCATGGTAGCGCCAGATGTCCACTAATTTACCAGATGGGGTACACCAGGTCAAACCCGTTGAATTAAACTGAGCACCATTGCCCCTGATCACCTGAACGCTGCTTGCTCATCATGGAAGGACATGTAAAGTGTTCTTATTCTATGCAATTATGTCCAAATAAAGCCGGAAAAATGCTATACTTCTCATATACTGCCTCCGGTTTTGAATGCAAGGTCACTACAAAAATGCAATTTGCAACTACATAAGGTCACTATCTCTTCCCGAGAAGAATTGATTAGATTTCTAACTCGTATGATGGTGCTCATTAACGTGAATGTTGCATGCAGCCATAGAGAAAGAGGCACCACACGCAACATGTTTAATTATTCCGGAACACGAGTGGTTTTCCACACCATTAATCACGCTATTTATTAGCTGGCTTTGTTTTCTTGGTATCTGAAAATTGAGATAGTGGCCTTGTATCCAAAATCGGAGTGAGTAAGAACAATAGATTTCTCAATTATTTGCTTAAAGAGAGGGAACACAAACTATAGGGTAAAAGGCTGCAAGAAACATCATCAAATCATTTACCTATTCATGAACTCAGTGGAATTCACAACATATCCTAAAATTTGCTCAATAAGTCTAGATTTGCTTCTTGAACTGCTGAGAACAGAGGAACCACTGATCTGAGAATTTACAGAATTATTACGATCAGCTTTTATCCTTGCATGCTCCTCTGTCAGTGAAACAAAAAGAGCAGGCTGCAACAAAGCAAATAACAAGTCAAGTCACAATGTGTGATATTTATGGCTAGGTGCACATAAATATATGAATAAGTCAAGCTCTGATCAAACTGAACTTCCTAAAGGACGACGAAGGGACATATAGCACTTTCCGCTAGCTTGGGTCATATAAAGTCCACATTCTTGGAACTAGAAGATGCTCATTAAGGATGTCCAATAGAAATAGTAGGTAATGTTACTTTTATAGTTGTTGAATACATTTGACACAATCTTTGCCGCAAAACTCATGGTTTGATGTACATCAGTGTAGCACATGAGTTATGTATACCGAAGATACTGTATTGATGCTGCATGCACTCAGAGATGCAAATGGGTCGCCATTAGGGTAACTCTTTACCCTCTTTAGTTCAAAAAATGAACTAACCTTTAAAAATGATGATGTCATTGGAAAAGTAAGTTCATTTTTTTGAACTAAAGAGGGTAGAGGGTACCCTACCCTCTACCCTCTTTAGTTCAAAAAAAATGAACTAACCTTTAAAAATAATGATGTCATTGGAAAAGTTAGTTCATTTTTTTGAACTAAAGAGGGTAGAGGGTACCCTAATGGTGACCCACTTGCATCGTGCACCAGCATGATCCTAGACAACTAGACTAGTGCAGAATGCATATAGTTTGGATTGGAAATGTGTGGACAGTATGAGTGACTATTTAACGATTAGTCAACCACTTTGTAACAATGGTATTGTTATACAAAAAGGCATGGATGTTGAGTCAGTCCAAAGGAAATGATGTACTACGTCTGTCCATAAAAGGATGTCGCAAGTCTGTCTAAATGTGTATCTAGACACTCTTTAGTGCATAGATACATCCGAATTTGGACGAGTCTCCAGCATCCTTTTATGGACAGAGGGAGTAGAAGCTTTGCGATTTCATTATAGAGCTACGCAACTAGAAATCGGCCCCTATTTTCTTGATTGCAGTTAATGTGTACGACATTACGAAATAATAACAAAGAGCTAAAAGGAATAACACGTGTTCCTGCCATGGTCAAATACTCAAATTTTAGCATACATCATCCCAGTTAGAATATAATATATACAGGATTTTGTACATCTAACTGAAAGTTCTTGATTAACATTCCCTCGCACAGCACTCTGTGCAAGACCCAAGTTCAGCAGTTGGCCCATCTGCCTGCCTCTTGGTTCTTGAGCCATGTGGCCAGCAGCTGCTTGCTAGCAACTACGAATTTGCTTTTGATTGTCCAAAACCATTCGGTTTTGATCATCATCAGTTAGTTAATTCCTTAATCCAATATATGTTGTTTGTGGATAATTGAAAAAACAGCTGGCTTGTTATGAATTTACAAGAATTTGCCCAATGTCTAGTACTTCATGTGACTTCTTACTAAGGAAAAATAGGTGAGCAATCGGCATTTGCGTGTGCATATCTCCTACGCACTACAAAAAATATTAAGAAAATCACACTTAGGCGCTCGGCTCACCCAGACTCCAAAATTTCCTGAGTCTACCACTTCCCAAGACATCTTCGAACACCAGTGATCTTGCCCAGTTTCTTTACTGGCAGCTAAGATTCAGCAAGTGCAGTAGCCTTCTGTGTCCCAGGAATGAATTACAGCGACAGTGGATGACATTGAGGCAGATCCATGACGAGCCAGCAATGTCATGCATGCAGTTCATGAATTCAAAGAGGAGCTACGGTTTTCAGTTCAAAAAAGGAGCCACTGCATCCGAGGAGGGGCTCTCTGACGGCCTAAGAAATATCGAGTTGATGTGGCTCTATAAGAAGCAACTTGAGATGAGAGCAGCAATGACGTCCAGATCAGGTTCGGCGACGAGGAAAGGATAAACCTAGCACATTGGCAGCAAAAGTATGGTAGTGGCAGGTGAATGGCGGCACAGCAGCAGGTAAGTGATGGAGATCATGGGTCCACGCACTCTGGTACCATTTTATGCAACAAGCTTGTGTATGTATTTCTAAGGCCCATTCGTGCAAATATACAGAGTACTTGGCCTTACAGAGAACTACCGAATAGAGAGAGTTAACAGAAAACACTATCCACTTAAGCATGACATTTTCCTAAATAAAATAATGAATAAAGTTTACCTTTACTATTCAAAGACTACCTCACAGATTATATATACGTAAAGTGCAAATTGCAAAAGGTAACAATATGAAACAAATAATACCTGATAACGAACAAAAGAAGTCAGAAGGTTGAATATAGCCAGGATCAAACAATTATTAATGTTCTCTTCCTTGTCAAGAATGTGGGAAATACTAGCTTGCAATCTCCAAATCTGAATAATTAGGAAAGAAGGACATGACACATAAAAAGAGTGATATTAGCATAGCAAGTAGTGAATGAAACCAGTTACACAAGTCGTCACAAACTTTGACTCAGAGCTAGATCACTCAGCTGCTAACCTCTGAACCATCAATAATAAAGGTACAATTTTCCATGAGTTGAGGTTGGACTCTGTAAGCAGTGAAGCACAATATTGATAATGCTCTAGCTGCAGCAACTTGTAAAGCCTTGCAAAAAAAAACATCCTCAGTCACAAGGCTTAGAGAATCAATTAAAATACAGAGTACCTTAAAATACAAAAGAATAGAGTAAATTCCTTATATGACACTACCTTAAAATCGGCTTCATTATTTGACACCAGAAAACTTTTTCTCCCCAATTTGACATCTAAACTTAATTTCTTTCCTGACTACCGTTCATGGCGCTAGGTTCTTCCGTCAGTTTTTGTGTTGGCCCAGAATGCCTCTCTCCAATCGATCGAACCAAAGCTGACCCGATTGAACCGAAACCGATCGAAACATACGCCTCTCGCTCCCTTCCCTTTCCCGAGTCCCCGCTAACCCAGCGGGCAAGATGCAGTTTGGCGGCGAGGGAATCGCAGCGGCAGGCAGGGCTCTGGGCAGCGACCCAGACACAGCGGATGGCAGCCATAGCGTGGCTGTGGAGGGCGGCCAAGGCGCAGGCCTGGAGCTTCCTTCAGCGAGGGCCATGGGGCTGCAACGTGGTTGGGCGCAGATTAGAGTTTAGACCCAATCTCATATCTCAGGTCTCGGCTGTACTGTTGGGACACGGCAAGGCTACAGGTTCTATGTACACCATCTGTCACTATTGTAATTAACTAACACAAGTTGGATGGACGTGTGGTTTACCAAAAAATTACGACAACGTATGTTTGATGGAAAGTAAGTCGTCCATGGCACTATGAAATGCAAAGTTGCATGTGTTGTTTTCTGCAGTAATCACAGAATATGTAAGAAACAAAAGTTTGCATTGTCCAAGGTTAGAGCATCTCCAGCCGCGTCCCCCAAAGCGTCCCCCAAACCGCGCCGGATTGAGCGTTTGGGGGACATGTTTTGTTCGTGCCGCGTTTGGGGGACGTCGCTCCCCAGCCCGTCCCCCAAACGCCTCCCAAAACATTTAAAATACTTTTTTGGCATTTTTATTTCAATTTCCACAAACTAATACATAATTAGGAACGGGTACAGGAAGACACAATATGGAACTCCACAAACTAATACATAGTTTGAACCATGGTGGACACAAATATAAAATTTTGCAAAAAAAACTAAACCTAACTAGACCGTGCATCGCTGCTAAGAAAGAACACTCGAGGGCACACCCAGTCACCCAAACTGAAAAATCCAGCGGGAGATGGTGCCCTTGTTGGTTCGAGGCGAACATCCAGAAACTTGCACGTGTTCGCTGCGAAGAAACAACACTCTTCATCATCAGTCGTCCTCCTCGTCGGTGCTGTCGCCGTGGTAGTCCCGGCGGCGTCTCGTCGAAGACCTTGACGCTTTGAACAGGAGGATGAAGCCGGCTTCGAGGCTGTGGTGCCGCGCGAACTTCTCCCAGCGATGTTGAGGTACATCTTGCCGCGCGTCGTAGATCACGTCGACGATCCACCGGTAGTAGCCGCACGCAAGATGCATCGTGCGCGGCGGTCGTCGCCAGCGACGTAGTCGGCGAAGGAGTCCGGCAGCCTCTGGATGCCGCGCGGGTCGCCCTTGAGGACGAGGACGAACTCGAACAGCACGTCCGGCTCCACTTCCATCTCCGACGATGAAGCCGACGGCGTGGGAGGCGACGGCGAGCGTTCAGCTCTGCCGCGGCCACGACCACGACCACGGCCGGGAGGTCGGCCTGCCTCTACATAGCGTCGAGTCTTGTTGAGATGGTGGCGGCTAGGGTTTGGGAGAGAGGCGCTAGGGTTTGTGTGTGAGAGGGACGATGAGAGGCGGCCCTTTATAGGCCGGAGGGAGGCGGAGGAGCGGTGGCGCTCATTAACGCCGGCACGCGCAGCTAGGCGACGGGGACGCCGCCGCCCGGAACCGCACCGTCGCCGCAGCCATAACTTCCGTCGCGAGGTAGACAGGTTAAAATTTATTGTGTGACGGTCGGCCCCTCTTTCGGTGTGTCCGCGTCCCGAGCCCCGTGGGACGGGGACGGGCTCGGGCGCCGACACCGTATCGGGCGCGGACAAAATTCGGGTTTGGGGGACGCGGCTGGAACGGTTTTTTGGTCCGCGCGCCCAAATTGCTTTGGGGGACGCGGCTGGAGATGCTCTTAAGACATGCGGTTTTATGTACTAACCAGTCGCTTGGTCAAATATGTCACAACACTCAAAAGACAAAAAAAATTGTCACCTAATTTATCAGGGCAAAAGAGTCTTTCCATGTTCCTATATAACACCGTTACTGCTCAAAATGCACTAGTGTTATATGTTAGGGAAGAAATATTTTTCTAGGGCCAAATAGGGAGGCCAATTTTAAGGTAGTGTCAAATAAGGAATTTTCTCGAAAGAATATGGTTACAGGCCTCGTGCTCATGGGAACACAAGTACTTCCCCTAACATGTAGGTGTATATATTGGTCCTCATGGGAAAACAAGTAAGTAACTTTTTCCTAACAATAAGTTCATCTATTTCTTGTTTTTGGTTTTGTTTTCAGTAGTGGAAACAAACAAAATAGGTCAAAAATACAGTTACATAGCTCAATAAAGCCACATGACAGTACTGCACAACAATAAACTAAATGACTTACCGAATTCTGAAATGACATTGCCGATATTGTAGCTGTGACAAAAGGAAATGGCTTTGATGAAGATGACAAAACCATAGTAACAAAAGGTGCAACTGGCATAAACTCCTGAAGAATATACATGAGTCAAGAAAAACACAAATGCAAGCATTATAAACAAAAGCTATTGTGTACTCCCTCCGTCCCAAATTAATTGACTCAACTTTGTCTAGATCCAGCAGACAGTGACAGATAATGCGAAGTTCATATTTCAACCTAATTATATGGAAACGAGACGAGAAGTTTGACAATTTAGCGAGTTACATTATTTTTGTTGCTCCATTGCAAGTCGTGACAAATATAGCGAGTTACAGTGAGGCCACATGACGCATCACGAGAAAATGTTAAATCTTGTTTTAGACAAAACTTCATTCTTGTTGCTTCATCGTAAATACATTTGTTCCTTTTAGTGTTGCAGTATGTTGATTCATGTCATTAAGTGCTGTCAGGTCATTTTGTTTTGGATGATGATATCATGGTTTTTCTATGATACTCCCTCCGGTCCAAATTAATTGACTCAACTTTGTCTAGATACGGGTGTACTTAGACGTATTTAGACAAAGTTGAGCCAATTAATATGAATCAGAGGGAGTGTTACAATAGCACAAGTGTTTTACCTCTGGTAAGTTGGACAGCATGAAAAATATAATATCAAGTCCACAGCAGAGAGCAAGTTGTATGTCTTCAATATCCTCAACACCATTACAGAAGCTGCCTCCTGACAGCTGAAAGATTCGAACAGCTCATCAAAGAAAAGGTAATGAAGGTATTGAAGAGAAAGGAGTATATAGTATAATAAGGATGCTTACTTCCAGTAATTGCGTGGACGTGCACACAATGTGCCAGAGAACACTGTGGACAGAAGAATCATAGAGTAGAATTTGCCATATCATGCCACCAAGCTTTGACAATATTGGTTTGACTTGAATACAGCTCTTCACTAATTCAAACACCTTGCCAATATTGAATGAAAAATATTCAAATATTTCATTTTCTCAATCATGAATAGCACATGAAAATGAGAAAGAACTCAACCAAACAAGAATATTTCATTGTATGAACGATGCACTAAAGAGTACATGAACAAAATACAGTGATGACTCTCAAGCATGTCATCGCAAGAGAGCAAGACTTTGCTAAGTAAACACAAACTAAACCTATAAAGCAGTTTTCTCAAGTCTCAAACAGATTTTAACATTAAATTGCACCTTCAGGGTTGTCTTCCAGCAACTATACTTCTTGTGTTTCCAGTTCATATGATTAACCATGACGTATTGAATTGAAAAAACAATGAACGATGATATCGTATCATCAGCGGCAGCTCCTTTCCGCAAAACCTGAATGGCAAAATCAAGCACTAGGAAAGTATGGAGTTCATTAGATCATCTATAAACATAATTAACATATGGGAAGTCAAAGATTAAACGATGAACTCTGTCCACACAATGACACACATGTATTTGCAACAATACAATTAAATAGTCTTCTGTTTGATACTCTGGTTCATGCTTTTCATGACCTCCCCAAAGCATAAAGGTGGCACAAGCTTGGAAGCCATCGTTCATGGAGGTTCTCATTGCCAGTTTAGGCAACTGCCCAGATATTCAAAGTTTCCTTGGAGAAAGAACTTGTACTTTTACATTACGTGTATATGATGATGCTTAACAAGAACCAGGTCTAGTCAACTTGTGTGGTATGTCCGAATATCTTTTCTGGCTTAGTTCTAGCAATACTAAATAAACAACTGTATCTGTATAAAGTAACAAAAGTGGAAAACTAGAACAATAATCAACAATAAGCCACAAACATTTGATTCAACCATGATGAGAAGTGTATACAGGCAGAAATGGGACATTCAAAAGTAGTAAATGCTGTGATCAGAAGCAGAAATACATACATGAAGATGCAAGTGAAGAACAGTCTCCATTTTCCTCGGAAGCAGCAAAAAGCATTCTAGCTAGTGCACCAGAAAGTAGCCAATCACTGCAGATAGGGAATTGTGGTTGTTATTGACAGCGGTTCAACTTTTCATACCTATAGAAAAACAGAATCGGCAAGAGAAAATACACCAAGACTAAAAGGCTTGGAGCTTTCAAGATAAATGTATTCACTGAAAATATTTCAAATTTAAGTTAGGCTACTCCAAAAAAAAAAAGGAATTGGAGATAGCAGAATACAACATCATTTTAGAAAACATGCAAAAGCATGCATTTCTCTTTCATTAAGAAACCAACAACAAATACAAAGTTTGCCGTGCAATACAGCCCCTAACACTGGACAACAACCACAAATATAACTATAGTCATCCCATTAGCAGGAAACCAAACTAGTTATTCTGATTACATCATTCAGTAATTAGCTAGCAGTGACTTGTCACAAAACAAAGATGCAGTAGATAAAGCCAAAACCATTTTGAATGAAAGGGAAAACTTTTTTCCCTTTCAAATACAAATTATAATATGATGATTAGCAGTTGTGTGTAACAAAGAACAGAGTACGTCAACTACGATTCCGGTATATAATGTTCCCAGCAAATGAAAGTAGTTCAGATTAATAACAGATATTAATGCGTATTTACAGAAAGATGCAAGAAGATTACCTTGACGGGCCATTAGGTTGTGAACTGAAGATGCCGCACTCTATCGCCACATCAAACACGCGGTATGGAACACTAAATATTCATCACAATAACAGCTTGTTAACTAAAATATTTTCTAAGGCCCATTGGTGCAAATACACAGAGTACATGGCATTACACAGAATTACAGAGGACTTAATAGAAGGGAGAGCTTCATTGGAATGATCCTTCAGTCATTTCAGGATAACTATGGTTAACTAATTCTAATAATACTAAATAAGCACATAGATTGCTTGACTGATACGAGGTACAGGTCTCACACCATCTCAGCCCTTACCACCGCTGGACACCGCAGTGTCGAAACACGCTAGTATGTAACATATACAATATCAACTCTCAGCAAACAACTGAAGCACTGACAACTGCGGCTGCATTTTTGGTTCAACTTGCGATACCACGAACAGGAGTGCGAAGCCCAACCAACTGGAGCAATCTCGAACACACAGATCTGTGGATCATGATTGGATTGAAGCCCATTCCACTGAATCCAGGAACCATGGTCCAGTTGCTCCATGATGGCCTGCAGCATCTGTGGTATGGACAAGGCAACCGATCGATCCATAGGAGAGATTATTCCAAAGAATGATCAAATACCCTGCCGCTAGCCATCAATGGTAGAGCAGCAGTTGGCTCTGATATCAAATGGAATAATCCCTGGATCACTCTAGGATTAATAACGCTAAACTACTCTAAGTCTTGTGATATGTACATATCTAAGTAATTGCCGTTCTGTCAGACCATAATGAAAACAGAATTTCTGTTTTTCTTGAAGACGAATATGATATTGCTTCTTTTTCCCAGAATGGAATTTCTTTTTCAGATTACTTCCGGATTTAGGTGTTTTTCTAGTGAGTCCTGGTAAAGCTCCCAAACGGCGTATAACAATTGGATAACCATGGCACGAGACACTCATAGAACACCTCAGCACTAAGTCACTTAATCAAACAAACCAACATACTAATGTAGCTTACCACTTGAGAGCTTCTGCTAACACACGAAGGGTTTTTGACATTATGCTGGCGTTATTACCATCTTGCGCATATTTGAAAATTGATGAGCAAAGGATTTTAACAACGTCAATCCTGAAAAGGACAGAGTCGAGTATGTTCATTCCACATCACTATACTGAAAGTTTGAAAATGTGTATATTTTAAACCTGATATGTTCTTCAATTTGCCCCAAACTCTTAGATTTCTGAACAGCTAGAGACTTATCAGCATCCAGCAAAGCAGGGCACAGATTCTACATAGAGCAATAACTGCATATCAGGCGTCAAGAAAATGATGACAAGACAAGTAAAGCATAAATTACTTAGAAATTAAAAAACTAAAAACTAGTAGGTAAAATTTAGGGTCAACTAATACCAGGCAGCTAGAAACTTCTGGGTAGGTCAATGAAATGTTAAAACTAACTTAGCAGCTACCTTATTTGACGATACCATCTGATACAGTAAGTCCAATATATCGCAGGCTTCCACATAATTGCATGAATATAGATCTTGTGACAAAGTGACGAGCAAAATGAAAACACCTGAATGTGGAAACTAGACAAATGTAGCTCATGTTAACCGAATGATCCAGCAAATCCAGCAAATCAATAAGCACTTAGAGAGCAGTGGCAGTTAACTGTTTTCAGTTTTTCAAAGCACACAAGAAAATGTACAGAAGAGGGGCACATGAAGTTAGAAAGTTCAGAAAATGTATACCAACCCTTAGGAGTATATGCATCCTAAATATTAATACAGTAGTTAGTATTACAACAGTTCTTCCTGTCAAGAGCTACGGTTTGATTTTTACAGCAGATAAACATTATGAAAACAATGCCCAAGTCATACAGGGAACAATAGCCCAAATCTGCTAGGAATACAATTATACAAATGTACTACTAGTATAATATTACATAGTAACAATTCATCATTTTACTGTAGAGCCGAACTGATTGATTACTTCAGTCCAACCTAAACTAAAATTCACATGACACATCATGAAGATGGAGGTCTGGTCATTATTGAGTACTTCAGTTAATGCAACTGAAACCAAGAGGAAGAAGCTTTCTTCAGGAAAGATGAAAGGGACTCATTTGTAATTTCTGTAAGATTATACAAGGGCAGCAGGCTGAAGCAAAACTGCTGCAGCGAGTTATGATGTGTCGTGGCAAATTAACTGAATTCTCCTTTTCAGTTTGCATGTCTCATGCATGAAAGTCTGAAAGGTAGAATAACAGTTAAAATTTAGGACTATATGATGAATATTTTCCGTACAGTTATATTTCACGAAGTACTCAGCAACAGCCAGAATTCAAGCCAAATGAACTGACTCTGTTTTTCAATCTGCATGTCCTGCCCATAACAATCTAAATGTAAGAATAAGGGTCAAACTTAACTGTAGGACGCATTGTGAATATTTGTCCTTTAGTGGAGTATTTCATTAACTCAGTCTGCAGGACCCGCCGAAACTCAAGCCTGGAAGATACAAAGGGTACCTTTTTCTTCTTTTACTTCCAAGATTAGATTAAACACTAATTACATCTCTATTCTAACAACTACATGGACATCAGAAGTGACTATGGCCTCTTTCAGCTTACACAACAAATTCTAGGAATTTGCATAGCATAAACAGATTTTAATGTATGTCCTGGTTTGCATGGTGTGCCAGTGATAGGCTTCTTAGTCTTCAGCGATTATATATCTGGGCTGTCATGTGATGGT
Source organism: Lolium multiflorum (assembly GCA_030979885.1). Taxonomy (NCBI): domain Eukaryota; kingdom Viridiplantae; phylum Streptophyta; class Magnoliopsida; order Poales; family Poaceae; genus Lolium; species Lolium multiflorum. The sequence continues at coordinate 188,142,555 of CM061753.1, forward strand.
GTTTTGTGTAGTCTATCACACTTTTTGATTAGGCTACTGTTTGGTAATTTGCATAAAACGTGTAATAATTAAGGCTGTATACATCTATGGTGCAGATGCCGGGGATAGTGAGAAGCTTCCATTTTCTACAAAAAGCTGATTTTAAACAATGAATATAAAAGAGGAATTATGAATAACAGTAATATGAAAAACAAAAAATTGGGAAAAACAAAGAGAAAAGGTTCTACCATTGTATAACTAACATGGAATAATGAAGCATCACAAAAAAGATGATAAACTGATCTGCACCAGACAAGGATGCTTCCTAAACAAGTACTGGCAATAAAGACAGCATATAACAAGTACGTATGGCAGCGCAGGAAAGGAATACCTCCCAACGAACTAATGCAACACCATCTTCCTGAATTTTCAATATGTAACCATGTGTCCCATGGGGTAATGTAATGCCTTCCATACCAGGAATGCTGATTGGATGATGAATTTCAATTTGGTCACAGTAGTTCACACTATCAGGAAGATTACCAGGGATTGTATACCATGTTGTTACACCATTCATCCTCTCTAGGTAATTATATCTACAGTCAAGAAAGATTAAATGGCAGAATTAGAGTGGACGTGACAAGAAGCTAGAAACTCCAATAATTACCATTTACCTAGAAGATAACCAATGAATATCATAACCATATCACTTTTGCTGTATAAGCACACCAGTCAGAATATTATATACACTGCCTACTAGATCACAAAATATCAATAGCTAGGATGCTGTTAAACAACAGCATACTGTTGGAACTAAAATTAACAGGATGTGAGACATTGCTAGACAGATTATACAACAATTAACAGGGTAGCAGGTTTCACATACCAATGTGTTTTGTTTGGAAGTTTCTAACATTCAGGCAGATCTCCAATTACTGTTTTCAACACGAAATTGAAGTTTTGAACACAGCTAAATAAATTCTCAACAGTTTCTTTACTATTAAAGGGAGTTGGTCATGGTCATTGTTATGGTACGCCTGCTCCTCTACCCCCCCCCCCCCCGCGCCAGTGTTAATCCTCCCCTCAGATGGCCTACCTTGCCGTTGAAATATCTCCCACCCGTGGAGCTTGTTGATCAAGATAGTTACTCAATAGGAGTTCGTTGTTCAGGACTTCAGGTACTCTCTGCCATGCAATTTGTTTCACCAACCTCTGTTATCTCGTTCCGTTTGTTATAAATTTCCATAATCCATGAAAGCAAGCTTCTCGTTTATTTATCTACCTACTTTTTTTTCTCCCACGTACGCCACCCCATAACCCCCAGTGTAACTCTCTCAGATCTCTCCCCTCACTGTCACGCATGCTCCACTGCGCCGCTGCTGCTGGCGTTGCTGGCTTCAGCCTCTACCATTAACCCCTCAGATATGAGTATATGTCTCTACCAAGACAGCAGCAAGGTAGCGGGCGGTGGTGCCACGTGAGCAATACTTGAGTCCGACATGTCCAAGCTCATGTTGATCAACATGCTCCAACTTTTGCTCGGTGGAGTACCTGAAGCTTTAGCCTGTCATTTCCCATTTGTTAGTTTCAGTGTGTTAAAGCTGTATAATGACTGTAAAGTACTCCTGTTCAGTCAGCTGCCTTGTGCTATGGAAGGATTGTAAGAAATGTTCCACAATTTGCGTATACCTTCATATAGTTTTCTGCAACATTATTACTTCGGAAAAACTTCAGGGGTTCTGACATTTATTGTTGAGCTCTGCACAGAACGGAAGCAAGATGCTCTTTTACAGACCTTACTGGAAGACAATTCAAATGGATTGCACTCCCTGATCCTCCCGACAATTAATTTTATATAATAATGGGAGTTTTTTCCTAGAAGTCAAAGTGTTAGGCTGTGGTACTTTGTCTGAAAAAGGTTTTCTGTGAATTCATAATTTGTTTGCCACTTATTTTTTGGGTAATATATTGCAGGTGTGCAATGTAGTTTTCCCCCATTTTCCCCGCTGTTGTTGCATACGATTGGTGATGCAAATATTGTTTGTTTTCCCTGACAAGAACTGATGCCTACAGCGCAAAATAAGGGCATAAAGCATGATATCAAGCCAAGATACAGTCCGAGTTAGACAACACATGGAACATCGCCGACACATTTGTCAAAGTTGGAGAAGATGGTGGGCACCATGGATTGCGAGTCGAAAGACTAGTCGACGACTAGTCTACGAGTCGCATTTGCAAGGTCGACTCGGCCAGTCGACTCGACTCATTTGATGAGTCGATCGAGTCGATCGACTAGTCTTGACTAGTCTCGACTAGTCCAGGTTTGTGAGTCGGTCGACTTAAAAAATGACCCCACATGTTATAATTTTTTCCATTCTTTCCTCCCATTCCCATTTTCCCCGTGTTCCCCCGTGAAACCAAGATCGAGAGACAGTTTCCCCCGCTCAAACCCAAAAGCCAAAACACATCTTGGTGTTCTCTCCCTTGGCCGCCGCCTCTGCAAGAACCTGCCGGCCATTGGAAGGAATTGCCCAGGTTTTCCCCCACTCCCCTGTCCCCAACCTGTAGGCTGCTGGTTCATGGACAAGAGGAAGGCCTTGGCCATTGGAAGGAATTGCCCAGGTTTTCCCCCACTCCTCTATCCCTAGCCTTATATTCTATCCTACATTAAACACATTAGTAATTTAGTGTTAAACATGAGTCTTGCTGAGTCGAGACTAGTCTTGACTAGTCTCTGAGTCGCTGCCCCAGAACGACCCGTCGACTGGTCGACTCGCAATCCTTGGTGGGCACACAAAGACGGGGTGGAATGGGACGATGGTCGGGTGAAGCCACACCCAATGAACAACAAAAGTCAACGGACAAGTGAAGAGGTAGCAAGGGAAGAGAAAGGTGGTCTCTCTTCTTCTTGAGGCATGTATGGAAGAAGATGCACAAAGGGCAAAAAGAGCATGCTGGTTGTCCAACAAAACGTAAACAGGTGAAAAACGCACACCCGCATGCTCGTTGTAAAACAGAACTATACTTTAATGTTGATTTGAAAAAGGAATCCATAGCAACACACGGGTACTTAGCTAGTATAAATAAGAGACAAGTCTAACCCCCAGACTAATGCTTGAGTCCAGATCACCCAACAACCCCCTACTCAGCTTCCCCTGATCTTTAAAACTGGAACCACAATCAATTCCAATTGCACCCTGGTGCGGCTTCACTGGTGTAGATCCAAATCAATGTAGTCTTGCCACTGTACATGTCAGATCTTTATTCATTTTCCTGATTATGACTCTGTCCTCTTTGTCCTTCTCTCTCTAACACACTCTGGTACACTGTTCCAGATACAAGAGCTAGCGCCCCAATCTTTGTGATTCCCACCGACCCTCCATGAATCTAGCCAAATCGCTTGCTTTCCTTTGGTAACTCATCAATCCTGCCTCGATTTATATTTCCCTATTGTTTGAAGCCACTATTGTGATTCATTCTCCACCGTGAAATGGTTCTTTCGTGAGACGGTTTCACATGCCAACAGATACATCTTTTACTAGTTGAGCTGATAAGTAGTTTACTGGTGACTGGTGAGCTACAAGTCAGCAATGAATGCCTGGGCAACTGGCAAGATGACCTCGAATTGACCTAAGGCTTGAGAATCCAATGATTTGGGAGCTTGCAGCAAACACAAAAACCTCAAGGACTTTCTAAGCCAACCTTTTTGGGGTTGAATATGAGCTGAAGTGCTTATGGTTTTTCTCAAATGCACCATCCAGTTTCTAGTTATGTATATTCATCGAGTTTCTACTATTTCCATCAAAGAAACAAATATGCAGAGAAACTTATTAGAAGCGCAAAGATAGGCAAAGTAGAAAAATTCATATCAGGAATGTGTGGCAGGATGTAGAAAGAATAAATGAGAGTAAAAGCAGAAAAACAAATACATACACACATTGAGCAGGCCATGTCCCATAAGAAACAGCTGATAAGAAGCGAAGCAGATCCTTTATATGGAAAGGGTAGTCTTTCTCCACTATATGAAGAACAGATCTGATTGGACCATCAACATAACTATCTTTGTCCCAGAATTGCATACAGAGTGCTTCCTGAACCATTAGAATTAATAAAACATGTAATTTATACTGTGCAAATGAATGGTTACAGAATAATGGGAAAATATGTCCAGTCGAACCTCTCCACCATAAACTTCGCAAATAATATTCAATATCATGCCAAGAGAACAGTCTTCTGTCTGCACATAAAATACAAGCACCCTCTTAAAGCACATTTATTGTGTGTTTGCCTAGATCCATTTAAAAGCTCAATTTGGATGCAACAATTAAAAACCTAGTGATATACCTGAAAAGAGATCTCGTATGAAGCAATGAAAGCAGAAATGAAAGTTCTCAGTACACCGCGGAAACCGGAAACAGGACCCTGAAAATAAGATTCGACGTGCACTTGTAAGACTGTTACATGAGTTTAGTTAAAATTTGGAAGGAGCGAAATGACAGAATTTTCAACCACAAGTTTCAAGGCCTACATGATCTCTTTGAATCTATTAAAGAGGATTTTAGGTCGTGGCAAATCACCTTCTGTAGGTTCTCTCCAGATTCCTAATCCTTCAGCCAGATCGTTTTGGTCTTTTTTTTTATTTTGTGCATGTTTTTTGCCCCCTGATGGTTATTGTTTCCTTTTTCTAAGACTTCGTAAGGCCCCTGTTTCTACCTAATGCATATACATGCAGAGTTGCATGAAGAAAATCAGTTAAAATTAAAGAAGTGTCTAGATTAGATATCAGAAAACCAATGTGTATAACACATAGTGTATCACTACAGCCACTTCTATTGTGTAGGTATGGCATAGGATATGTACTCAGGACCGCAGGGCCGTGGCCTGGGGCACGGCAACAGTGCACGTTCTCTTGTTTACACTGTTCAAGACAGTATGATGTTGCTCACCATGTCTGACCCACGTAGGTCTCCGCCGCTGGATATGTATGACCTATGAGTGAAAGCAGAACTAGAACATGGCCCTCTTGCCATACATTAACTTGTCTATTTGCCAATTGATTAAAGACAAAAAAAATCCCCCATGTGGCTTTTACTTGTATTTGCCAGTTGACATAGATCTAACTTGTCTACTAGTATTTCCACCATTTTCCCCTCCTTCTCGTGTTCATCCTCGCGGTCAATTCGTGAATACAGGGACCCTTGGGCCATATCAGGACCCCTTATGAGGAATAAAGTAAGCAAGAATTAGAAGGATAGTTCGTGTATCTTGCCCCTGGTACGAGAGCCTCTCCCTACCCCTAATATATCTAAGTACACTTCAGTACTGCCAAGAGTATGCTCTCTCACACGATATCCCTCTGCCAAAATCTAACATTTGTTAGGGACCATTAGACCAGCCAAAGCATGTATGCGGTTCAAAGTAAAAAAGGCACTCTTTGAATAGGTGGTGTTTTGCTGCACTGTGTAACTCTGGCCCAACATCAGAGATGGGACCCATCCAATGAAAATAAAAAAACTTGTCCTCTTCCGCTGGCTGCATGGTGTCCACTGTTTTGTAGCTTTGCATGGTGCATGTCAGGTTAGATTTCTTATTTTGAGTTTTTGACCTACGGAATCGAACAGAGCCAAACATAGTGGTCCGCTTCTCTGCTCTGACACAATGAATCGGTTCCCTGTAGTGTGTTGAACCGGTTCATGCAGCCCTTCGAATCGCTTTTCTCTCACACTGTAGCTGGTCTTAACACCCCTCTGAGTTTCAGTCAATACCACTGTAGGTATCTAGGAAGTGTGTCCCAAGAACTTCTGGCACCATCCAGCATAACCAAGTGAAGTGGTCTGAAAGTGCCGAATCGGGACTTCTGTTTTCCTATCCAAGTTTTTGTTTGACAATGGACATCACTTTCAACAGGTAACGTAGGATCACACAAACAAACCAAAATTCAGGAAGATCCACCGCGATTGTGTGTTCCTTGGCTTATGTGTTTGAACGTAATTATGTTGTTTATGTCAAATTTCTCAATGCAGGGGCACAGATATAGCCAACTGCATGTATCCCCCTTTATTATCCATACTAAGGTAGAACACCACACATCGATTCTGGTGCTGGAGGCCGCGTCGAAGATTCACCAGATACACACGGTTGGAGCAAAACAAAATATTACGTTCAAACAAAGCACTCTTTCGGTAAATTATATCATGTGTCTACTACCATTGCACAAATGCTACCATCCTCCATTATCCTAGTCTAAATCGACTTGGGAGGAATAGTCGGAGGAGAAGCCTATAGCCATCACCTCAAGAACTTTGTGGTTGATGTTTATTAGATTGTTCACCTTTCAGTGTTACGAAGATTTCTTAGCAAGGCAAAGGGTACCTTACGAATAAAAGTAATACAAATATACAAGCGTATTCTCACTTGAAACATTGCTACATTCAAATTCAGGATGATCACATATGTTACCTTTCTGCACAACTTTGGACATTCTAGATACGAGCAAGGGATTTAAGGGTACTACAATCACGCATTCATACATAATGTACTTAGTTCACCATTAAGTTTCACCATCATGTGTATCTAGTAATTCAATCCCTGAATTGGTTTTACCTGTATCTAGAATAGGTCAGCAAGCTTCTCCAGTCTCCTTTTTTAATTTTCTACTTGAAACTAAGCCACACTTCACTAAGTGATACATCTTACAAGTGAAAATAACTAGCATCGGTGAGAAGAACACTAGCGCTTTAAAGTAATAGGGTTCAGGGAAACACTATCATAACAAACAAAAACATAGGAAAAAATATTTAATCCTCAAAGACTTACATCTGACTCCCTGAAGATGCTTGAGCAAAGAAATCCATGTAAATAATTGAACGGTGCAAGCCCAAAAGCCCGTTGGGCATAAGATGCATGATCAATTTCCTGGAAGAATAAAGTAGTAAGACAGGTATCTGCATTCTGTAATGGTAATAAATAGTTTAAAATCAGATATTACAGTTACCAAGTTGGCATTATCTCCTGGAAGAGATAGGACCAAGCAGAGAAAGACTGCCCAAGCAAGAAATAGTGGTCCTGATTCCACTGCAGATTCAGGCAATTTTGATACTTCAACATCCATCTCAAGAATATCAGCAACAGAATATGGGGAATACCCTCCACTGGGACAAAACAAAATATCATGTAAGGTCCTAAACATAAATTACAATGACAGGGCACTCATCATGTTTTGATATTAACATGGTCCATGGTAATAGATAGAATCAAGGAAGTTGGCAAGACCTGAAAGAGACTTCGTCGTGAACCATTCGGAGGAGATTTTCGAAGTCCAAAGTTTCAACGAGAATAAGAAGTAGCTGAGCTTTAGCATAATGAAATGATTTTTTTGCTTCAACAGATACACCAAATTTTCCAACATCATAAGAGCCAGAGAGCATATCCTAAAAGGTTAAGTATTTAACACGTCAAACTAATAAAGCTACTAAGAACCAAGAGATGCAACGGTAGAAACCCACACAAACAGTTACCTTAAATATTGAGCACAAAGTTATCCACAGTCGACCATTACACCTTGAAAGGTTATCACAGATAGCAAGAAATAAAACTTCCAGAATCAAGCTAATTTCAATCAAACTTTCTTCCAGCCAAGACACCGTCAAATCAGATGCCTGCAAAATTGTGAAGAAGCTCTAAATCCAAGGAGGGAGTAGCTAATAACAAACAAAGGAGTAGAATAGCAGTTGCTGATGTGTGTATGTATTTACAAAGTATCATGCCTTCTGTAATGGGATCCATAGCAGAAACACATGTCACACAAGAGAATGGCATGCTTATTTTGTTATTGATTTCTTGCCTTTGAAGAGAAATAAATAAGAAGAAAAACAAGTGGTTTTGTTGCGACGTAATCAAACATCAACCAAGCACATTGCCCTTGCCAGACATCCACAAAAATAGCAAACCAAGATAAACAATGTATCCATACAATTTTCTATTTATAATCCCGTAGCAATGCACTATTATGTGTATAGTGAAGTAAGATTTGATTATAATAGAATGCTTTGCGTTAACCGTCAGCATGGTGTATGATAAATTGATAAAATGGCACACAATGTCTTGTTTTCGCTAAATTAGCAATAGGTTTGTGTAGAACATACTGATTTTACAGAAAATGCAGCTGCAAGGGAATCTTCAACGATAGATAGTAATATCTGTTCCATCTCTTCATTGAGTAAAAGCAAGGCCTCTTCTTTGATGGCATCAGTTGAATCAGAATCATCATCTGTACATGCTGACAAATAAAGCATGAGATGTTCAGTTTGAAGCCAATACGCTAATGAACAGTTTCAATTTGTAACGGAAAGCATATCTAAGTAGTAAAGTATTGATTCCATTTTCCCAAAGTAATATCTGAAATTACAATAGAGGACAGGCATAAGAGAAAATTAATTACATAAAGATACATTTGAATAGTTCAGACTATTTTTTTATGGCAAAGCATGATGACTCAAGATATCAGACACACAGCCATCTTTAGTAGAAGCATGAAAACAATTTGTATTTAGACCCAAGTAAAGAAGATAATTTCCAAAAACGTTTCCAGATATAGTGTACTAAGTTTTGCTCTTAAAAATTCAATTTCAAATTCAAATTTTGTTGAAGTAAATAAATAAAAGAGAGAAGATTTGCTGTGACGATAACTTTAGCTTCATTTCTATCGTTGGACTACCAATTGTCAGAAATTTTCAAATTGTCCATATCGATTTGATGCTGGTCATCCTTCTCCACAAAGAATCCTTACAACTCTCTCCTCTTCAGTTTACTAAGCCCATCTCAAAAATCACCGTAACCAAGCCGTAATTACTCCCCCTGATTAATGGCTGCTGGACCCTTTTCTCACACTTTGCACCAGCCATTCAAGTTAACTGCTCAGTCCACTCTCTTCTGCATGGCCAGAAAACTCAGCAGAAAGTTTGCATCCACTGGATTGCCATGCAAGGCCTCTCGAAGAAATAACTCAGAGCCAAATTAACGCAGGCTGCTACTTTAATGTGGAAAGGAAGATGGGCTTTACAAACATAAAATTTTGGATTTTAAATAAGAGGGAGATTTTTTTTTTTTTTGCTCCCATCGACCAGACATTAGGGTGTTTGTTTGGGATTTACCTACCTTTTTGGAATTTGGCTTATAAGCCACAAAAGCACACCTAAATAGGTGCTTTTGATTTTGGCTTATACCAGAATGTAACAATATGCAGTCAAAAGCAAAGTTAAGCCTATTGTCAGACCAATCCCAGCCATGTTATTGCCCAACCCCAAACAAAATGGTTTAGATGCATGGTTCAGTGAATTTTCTGGACCACAAGTGAAATGATAAGAACATGTAGAAGCACCGCCTCTCCCAGTAATAGAAATTAGAATTCATGCAAATGAATAGAGGTAACACTACTTGATTAATAATAAGATATTGCCAAATAACTGTATGGAAAAAGTCAATTCCATGGACCCATAGAAAAACATATCTGGAACAATAGCCGATACGTGCGAACTACACTACAGGAATAACAGTAAAGGCAATATGGATCAAGAAAATAAAATTTGAAGAGCAAGTTCTAAAGATAGTTTGAAAGCCCACTGCGGAAAGGGTTTTGACCAGCTAGTCAGATTGCCCCATTTGGAATCTGGGCTCTTCTATCTTCGACTTATTTTTTTTGCTTTATTCTTTATTTATTGTTCTATCACATATATATTTTTCCTTGACTAACAATACAAACTTACTGGTATGAACGAAGATCCTTCTGATGCACTTCAGCAAGCATTGACGCTCAAGGTAATATTGTAGAGATACCTTCAATAAGGTAAATGTTATTCTAAACAAAGGGTTGATGCTAGATCAGGTAAAATAAACAATCAAAATTATAGAAGGGCTAGGAAGGAAAAAATAAAGCGGCATATCCACAAGACAGGATTAGCAAAGTGCAATGACACCAGTATTTTTCTAAATAAACTGAATAAGTTCCATATTTTGCATGCACATCTAGTTAGCATACCCACGAATTTCATTCATTAGAGGGAAGTAATAAGATACATCAGAGTGTTTCAAACAGTTGTGTGATTAAACCATAAATTTAACTAAAAGGATCTCTTAGGTGGACACCAGAGGTGTTACTTTTTGTTTGATCACTACAATAACTTGACGACTAAAATCGTTCAATCATTCTATGATATCATATGAACCGTGAAATGTTTGAAACTTTGAGGTGCAGCAGACTGTACAATCAGAAGTAATGCATAATATTCAACATCAATAATTGATCACACTAACTAGCTTTGATGGCAACTGGGATACCAAACACTAGGTTGTAAAAAAGAAACTAGACTGGACACTACTCAAGAACAATTGCAGACTTACTACACTGCATAGTAAACTACACTAAGAGGTTGGCTCCTGTACTCAACAGAAGTGATCAGCCGATCGCTGGCAGGAACATCTATTGACTTGTAAAAGAAGAATTAAACTCAAAGAACATACCAGCCGAAGAAACTCTTCAGCATCAGCCTCATGGGTTGTTGGAGTGCTTTCTGAAGATCTTTTTACCAGAATGTATGACTGCACCTCGTCCAAGTTCTGAGAAAACATAGAAGATTAAATAGAGCACAACAGCAGAATTTACAAGGAGCTGTCTTTAGGCTTCCAATTTCCTAAGAAAATGTTACACCACAAGTCATGTAAGCAATTACAATGGTGAAGATGATGTGTAACACTGGTTATGCCAAACAAATAAATGTATCTGTGACAAAGTTCAAGTCAAGTAGCAAGATATCATGGATATATTCACCAAGCACGGCATTCGTCTCCACACTAGTCATTCGGCAAACATTTAGATCAAAATAAGAATTTCCTTCCTCTCAAAAAAATCCTAATAGTGATGTGACTGCGTATAACTGCAATGCTACTACTCAGCATTTCATGCCGGTGATCTAGAAGGCATATCTAGGCAGTACAGCCGTCTGCAGAAATTTTTCTGGTTGTATGGCTACTGGCTAGGCGATGCACACATAGACAGGTGGGAAACACACCAAGGCGTGCGTATCTAGGTGCCGACGCAATGCTGGATCAACACTACTGTTCTCACCCTCCCGAGCAGGATGGGTCCCCATCTGCTAGTGTACACTGTTCCAGACAGAGCGGACCACTTCCTGATGGTGTCGGGAATCACTGGTTTTGCTGTTCTATCATATTCGGAGTAAAATAAACCATGCCCTGTTTTTCCAATTTCGATCTACTGGACAACACATAGCAGTCTCTACTCATTTCACCCCGGCCACTGGGAGATGCAAAATGGGGATAGGCAGCAAATTACCAGAGACTTGCTCAAGCGAAGCGCGGCCTCCTTGAGGTCGGGCTTGACGGCCAGACGGTGCTCTCCAACAGCGACTTGGGTGGCGTCCAGCGCGGTCCTTGAGGCGTCGTTGGGCTTCCCGAACATGGAAACCGAGCCGCGGAGCCACGCGTGATGGCGCCTGATCCGCTCCGCCTGCAGCAGGGAGGAGAGCGGGTTGGTTACGGTCGCGAGCGTCTGTGGGACTGGGAAAATGGGCGTGGGCTTACGAGGGCGTCCGAGATGGCGGCGGAGGGGGAGGCAGCGGCACGGTCGAGGTCGTCGGAGAGGGCGACGAAAGGGTCCCACCACAGCGCGGCGGGCACGGTCTTGGTGCCGGCGCCCCCGCTGCCTCCGGAGGTGGAGGCGGTGGCGCCGCCGCTCGCCATGGCTGGTGAGCGGTGGTGGCGCGGAAACCCTAGGTTGGAGAACCCGCCGTTGCCGAGACCGCGGATGGAAGGGAAGGGAAGGGGAACAAAGCGAAGGCTGGGTGGGAGGAAGGACAGGGTTTTGTGTAGAAGTGAAAATTTCGGAAGGGTTTATACGTCGTTGGGCCTGTCCCGTGCCTTGTGGGCTTGGGCTTCACCTACTTCTCAGTTCGCACGAACGGTGGGAGGAAACAGGGAGGTGCCGCACTCGTGCGGCAGTTCGCGGTCCGCGGCCCAAGTACCTTCTCAGTCTGGTTTTTCGTTTTCTCGGTTTTCTTCAAGTCCTTCTAGTTCGGTCGGTTTTCTTCGGGTCTTTGCTGTTTTCTTCACCTTTGGCGGTTATTTGGTTTTTTTCTTTTTCTGATTTTTCTTTTTCTGCTTCTTTCATTCGGTTTTTAAACCAATTTTTAATTTGAGCAAATTTGAAATTCGAGCAAATTTAAGCAAATTTCTTTTTCTGATTTTTTCCTGTTTCTTTGTTTCGGTATTTTTTATTTTTAAACATTTTGAAATATGTACTTTTTTGTTCGAATTCAAATTTTATTCATGCTATCTTTTTCCGGATTCGAAATTTGCTCAAATTCAAATTATGTTTTGATTTATTTTCCTTTTTTAATTAAAATTTGAAAAACTTGTCAGGAAACGATGAACGGTGTGATTCCAACTTGGGTCACAGCCGACTGCACAGGTGTAGTAACCACTAGGCTAGAGATCGGATGATTTGAAAAGAGAAAACGAATGGTACTTCTTTTTAATCGAAAGAACAACTAATGGGCCGGCCCACGCATGATTCTTTCAGGTGATGCGTACAAACGCACAGTAATGAGTGGGAAGGTGCTATCATAGGGAACTCGTGCTATACGCCGACCTGGTCGGCGCCAACCTGGTCCCGCACAACCCCTAGTCCTTTTGTGGGCTTGGCCCAGTAGTGGTGTTTCTATTCGCGTCCACATTCCCTGGTTGCCTTGTTTTTTAAGTAACCATATATTTCATTAGACAATCTGGAGAGATTACAACAACAACAACAACAAACAACAACAACCAAGCCTTTCAGTCCCAAACAAGTTGGGGTAGGCTAGAGTTGAAACCCATAAGATCTCGAAACCAAGTCATGGTTCCGGAACGTGGATAGCTAACTTCCACGCACCCCAAGGTTAAATCTTTGTCGATATTCCAAACCTTCAGGTCTCTCTTAACGGACTCCTCCCATGTCAAGTTTGGTCTACCACGACCCCTCTTAACATTCTCATCACGCTTTATCCGTCCGCTATGCACTGGCGCTTCCGGAGGCCTCCGTTGGATATGTCCAAACCATCCGAGACGATGTTGGACCAGTCTTCAATCGGTGCTACCCCAACTCTCTCCCGTATATCGTCATACCGTACCCGATCCTTTCTTGTGTGGCCACATATCCATCTCAACATGCGCATCTCGCTACACTTAACTGTTGGATATGTCGTCTCTTCGTTGGCCAACACTCAGCGCCATACAACATCGCAGGCCGGATAGTTGTCCTATAAAACCCGCCTTTTAGCTTTTGTGGCACTCTCTGTCACAGAGTACGCCCGAAGCTTGGCGCCACTTCATCCAACCAGCCTTGATTCGGTGGCCCACATCTTCATCGATATCGCCATCCTTCTGCAACATGGACCCCAAATACCGAAAAGTGTCTCTCTCCGGTACCACCTGCCCATCAAGGCTAACCTCTCCCTCCTCGTGCCTAGTAGAACTGAAACTGCACCTCATGTATTCAGTTTTAGTTCTACTAAGTCTAAAACCTTTCGATTCGAGAGTTCGCCTCCACAACTCTAACTTTCTATTAACCCCCTTCGGCTATCATCGACTAGCACCACATCATCCGCAAAGAGCATACACCATGGGATGTCTCCTTGTATATCCCTTGTGACCTCATCCATCACCAAATCAAAAAGATAAGGGCTCAAAGTTGACCCTTGGTGTAGCCCTATTTTAATTGGAAAGTCATCAGTGTCGCCATCGCTTGTTCGAACACTTGTCACAACATTATCATACATATCCTTGATAAGGGTAATGTACTTTATTGGGACTTTGTGTTTCTCCAAGGCCCACCACATGACATTCCGAGGTATCTTATCATAGGCCTTCTCCAAATCAATGAACACCATATGAAGGTCCTTCTTTTGTTTCCTGTATCTCTCCATCAGCTGTCGTACCAAGAAGATGGCTTCCATGGTAGACCTCCCAGGCATGAAACCAAATTGGTTTTTGGTCACGCTTGTCAACCTTCTTAAGCGGTGCTCAATGACTCTCTCCCATAGCTTCATAGTATGGCTCATCCTTGATTCCACGGTAATTAGTACAACTTTGAACATCCCCCTTGTTCTTGAAGATTGGTACTAAAATACTCCGCCTCCATTCGGGCATCTTGTTTGACCGAAATGAGGTTGAAAAGCTTAGTTAGCCATACTATCGCTACGTCTCCAAGGCCTCTCCACGCCTCGATGGGGATACCATCAGGACCCATCGCCTTGCCGCCTTTCATCCTCCTTAACGCCTCCTTAACCTCAGACCTGGATACGTCTCACAAAGCACATGTGGTATCATCAAAGGAGTCGTCTAGCTCAATGGTAGAGCTCACCTCTCCATTGTAAAGGTTGTCAAAGTACTCCCGCCATCTACGCTTGATCGCCTCATCCTTCACAAGAAGCTGATCATCTCCGTCCTTGATGCATTTGACTTCGTTGACATCCCTCGTCTTCCTCTCCCTAAACTTGGCCATCTTATAGATGTCCCTTTCGCCTTCCTTCGTGTTTAAACGTTGGTAGAGGTCCTCATACGCCCGACCCCTTGCTTCACTCACCGCCCGCTTTGCAGCCTTCTTCGCCACCTTGTACTTCTCCATGTTAGCTGCACTCCTGTCCAGATATATCTCAATCCTTTTTCTCCCTAATAACCTTCTGGACCTCATCGTTCCACCACCAGTATCCTTAGCTTCCCTTCTACTTCCCTTAGTCACCCCAACTCCTCTACAGCGACCTTCCGCAAGGGTCGCCATACTCGTCCACATCATGTTTGCATCGCTCCTTCCTCCCAAGGGCCCTCCTTAATAACCCTCTCCTCAAAGCCTGGGATGCCTCTTGAGCTTCCACCACTTTGTTCTAGCGACTTTGGCGCGCTTACCCCGGACACTTCAGCAACCACCAGCTTATGTTGAGGGACAACACTCTCTCCGTATCACCTTACAATCAATGGCGCGTGTCTTCTCTTCTAGAGAGGACAAAATCAATCTGGCTAGAGTGTAGACCACTACTGAACGTCACTAGATGGGATTCTCTCTTCCTAAAGAGGGTGTTAGCTACGACCATGTCATAGGCTAGAGCGAAGCTCAGGACATCTTCTCCTTCTTGGTTCCTGATGCCATAGCCAAAGCCCCCATGCACCCTTTCAAAACCTGTGTTAGATGTACCCACATGGCCATTGAGGTCTCCTCCTATGAAGAGCTTCTCACCAATAGGTACCCTCCTAACCAAGTCCTCCAGGCCTTCCGAACTCCCTCTTGGTGCTCTCATTGTGGCCTACTTGTGGGGCATACGCGCTGATAACATTGAGGACTAAGTCCCCAACAACCAGCTTGACAAGGATCATCCGGTCCCCTTGCCTCTTGACATCCACAACTCCATCCCCGAGGCTCTTATTGACCAAGATGCCTACTCCATTTTTGTTTGAAGTTGTCCCCGTGTACCACAACTTGAAACCGGTATCATCCACCTCCTTCGCCTTCTGTCCCTTCCATTTGGTCTCTTGGACACATAGGACATCAACACGCCTCCTCACCGTATCAACTAACTCCCGTAACTTACCCGTCAGGGACCCTACGTTCCAGCTACCTAAGCGTATCCTCCTAGGCTCGGCTAACTTCCTTACCCTCCACACTCGTCGAGTCAAATGCGGAGACCCTTGCTCATTTTTCACTACACCGGGGCGTCGGTGCAGCGCGCCACTAAGGATGCGGCGACCCGATCCTTGCTCACTTATCACCGTATCCAGATCAAGATACGGCGCGCCACCAAGGGGGTGACGGCCCGGCCCTTGCCCATTTGACACCACACCCGGGTTCCGATGTGGCGCGTCGCTAAGAGGGTTACGCCCCAACGAGGTTCCTTTGGGTTTCATCTCCATAAGAGTGGCTGGGTTTTTTACGTTGGCTCGCCTCGCCTATCACAACCCTCCTCCTTTACCCGGGCTTGGGACCGGCTATGTTGAGAATCTGGAGAGATTACATATAGGGAAATTCATTTGTCCTTACACGCATGGGTGTAGGTGTTTTTGTCACCGTCCATTTATTCCTCGAGATTCGTGCTCACCATGGTAGAGAGAACTCTGTGGGTTTTCTTTTTCTATTTGCTTTGCCCTCCTCGCGTTTCCTTGATTCGCAAGTTGATGAGTATTCACCTTCTCCCTTGTTTTTACAGATACAGCCGAGCACTGCCCAAAAGGATGTCCCGCACACTTCCTTGAACATTTTTTTAGATGAAAAAATCCTTGACTTGTTGTTTTTATTGAGAAGTGCCTTGACTTGGCATTGACTGCAAGACAATGCACCCAGATTACGAGCAAAGCCTGGCCCACATCTTGGCTTCTCCAGAGCACTGATCTGACATCTCGTTATTCTTAATGCCAGTTTACTTTATGTGGAAAACATTGGCATTACAGTTATATTCATTCCCTACTCTAAATCCGAATATCTGAAATTCTTATCTCATGCAAAGCAACATGTAGTTGGTTTTAATCTGATATCTGGTAAATATTAGCTTATTCATTTGCCATCTCAAGTTTTTTGTTATTTGAAACCAGCTGACTTGGTCTTAAATGTGATATCTAAACACAGATTAAGGACAATGGAGCAGGAGGATTAGCATTTTCACCTGACAAAAGAAGCCTAGTGACCGGGTGTATACGTGAGCATGCATCACGTGTCACATTTAGCAATCCCCTGTTACCATCATTGTTGGGTTCGAAACCACATCAGTACTAAAAACACACCCCCAAATCACATTTTTAGCAATCCCTTGTTACCAATCATTGAAACGCGGGACCCACAGCCCACACCAAGTACGATTAGCGATGCATAAGACAACGTTAAGGCAACAGACCGAATTGACGAGAACCGAATCTCAAGGCAGATCGTGCGGCATCTAGAGCGTGCTCACGTATACACCTAGTCACCAAATCCCTCTCTTTCACATGATGGCTGATACGTCTCCAACGTATCTATAATTTCTGATGTTCCATGCTTGTTTTATGACAATACCTACATGTTTTGTTCACACTTTATATCGTTTTGATGCATTTTCCTAACTAACCTATTGACGAGATGTGTCGCCTCGTTTTCTGTTTTTGGTTTCAAAATCCTAGTAAGGAAATATTCTCGGAATTGGACGAAATCAACGCCCAAGATCTTATTTTTCCCGGGAGCTTCCGAACATCAAAGAAGAGTCTGAGACGAGCCGGGGCCCACACCACCGGAGGCGCGGCTTAGGGCCCGGGCGCGCCCCCATGGTCTGGTGGCCCCGGACCCTTCCGAGGCTGCCCGCCTATATAAAGCCCCCGACCTAAATCTTCGATACGAATAAGCCACGGTACGAGAAACCTTCTGAGAGCCGCCATCGTGAAGCCAAGATCCGGGGACAGAGTCTCTGTCGCACGCCGCCGGACGGGGAAGTGCCCCAAGGCTTCTCCATCGACACCACCGCCATCTCCATCAACGCCGCTGCCTCCCATGATGAGGAGGAGTAATTCTCCCGGGGGAGGGCTCTACCGTAGCTATGTGGTTAATCTCTCTCGTACCCCAATACAATGATCTCGTGAATTGCTTGCATGATTGAGATCCATATGATGAGCTTTGTATCGCTACTAGTTTATGTGCTACTCATGTGATGTTATTAAAGTAGTCTATTCCTCCTGCATGGTGTAAAGGTGCTAGTGTGTGCACCGTGTGGTTCTTGTTGTAGGCTATGATCATGATCTCTTGTAGGTTGTGGAGTTAATTGTCATTATGATAGTATTGATGTGATATATTCCTCCTTTCATAGCGTAATGTGGACAGTGTGTATGCTATGTTAGTTCTTGGTTTATTTTGCAAAGATCTATTATGATCTAAGGTTATTTAAATATGAATGCCGAATGTTGTGGCGCTTGTTAACTCCGGCTTGAGGAGCTCTTGTAGCCCTACACAACGAATGGTGTTTGTCATCCAACAAAAGAGTGTATGTAGCACAAATGAGATAAGTTATAATTTATTATGCGATCAATGTTGAGAGTGTCCACTAGTGAAAGTATGATCCATAGGCCTTGTTTCCAATACTGCAAACACCGCTTATTTACTGTTATGTTGCATGTTTACTCGCTGCCATATTTTATTCAGATTGCTATTACCACTCATATACATCCATACTACTAGTATTTCATCTCTTCGCCGAACTAGTGCACCTATACATCTAACAAGTGTATTAGGTGTGTTGGGGACACAAGAGACTTCTTGTATCGTGATTGCTTGCTTGAGAGGGATATCTTTGACCTCTCCTCCCCGAGTTCGATAAACCTTGGGTGATCCACTTAAGGGAAAACTTGTCATTTCTACAAACCTCTGCTTCTTGAGGCCCAACACTTTCAGTGAAAAGAAGAGTAGACATCAAGCTATTTTTCTAGGCCGTTCCGGGGAGGAAAGGTAAAAGGCACTCATACTCCAGGTCCGGTAACTAAGTTATTTTATGTTGCCGTTGTAAGTGCTCGAAGCTATTTCCTTTAGATCCCGCAATTGCATCTTTTGGTTTCTTGTTTACACTAGCTAGGCATAATGGAAAGCAACAAGAGAGCTTCTTATTCTATTTCTGAGTTAAGACATGGATTGTTTGCTGCGAAAATTAAAAAACCTATGAAATCTTATTTGCATGCTAGTAGCAATGATATTAGTATGAACGCTTTGAACACCATTGTTTCTAATGATATGGAAAATTCTAAGCTTGGGGAAGCTGGTTTTGATGAGCATGATATTTTTAGTCCCCAAGCATTGAGGAGAAAATTTTCTTTGATGATACTTTACCTCCTATTTATGATGATTAGTGGTCTTTTGGTGCCGCCTACTATGGAGAGTAAATTTTATTATGATTATACTATGCCTCCTACACTTGATGAGTATAATAATGATAGCTACTTTGTTGAATTTGCTCCCACTACAACTAATAAAATTGATTATGCTTATGTGGAGAGTAATAATTTTATGCATGTGGCTCATGACAAGAATGTTTCATGTGATAGTTATATTGTTGAGTTTGTTCATGATGCTAAAGTTATTATGAGAGAGGGAAACATGGTTATATGCATCTTAATAATATTAAGTTTCCCCTCTTTATGTTGAGAATCTTGAAATTGCGCTTGTGTTGCTTTTCTATGCTTACCACTTTGTTCTTCATGAATTTATTTGTGTACAAGATTCATTTTCATAGGAAGTGGGTTAGGCTTAAATGTGTTTTGAATTTGCTTCTTGATGTTCTCTTTTGCTTCATTGTCTATTTTCATGAGAGCATCATTAAAATTGTTGAGCCCATCTTAATGGCTATAAAGAAAGAACTTCTTGGGAGATAACCCATGTGTTTATTTTGCTACTCTTTTGTTGAGTCTTGGAAGTTGTTTACTACTGTAGCAACCTCTCCTTATCAGTTTTTTGTGCCAAGTAAAGTCTCTATGGTAAATTTGATGCTAGATTTGGATTGCTGCACAGAAACAGCATTGCTATCTGTCACGAATTCGCGCAGATCTCGTGTAGGAGAGTCAAAAAATCTGAAAATTTACGTGCGTGATCCTCGGATGTACGCAACTTTCATTAGTTTTGAGTTTTTCCGTTTGAGCAACTTAAGTGCCCCTGCAAAATTCGTCTTTTCGGACTGTTCTGTTTTGACAGATTCTGCCTTTTATTTCGCATTGCCGCTTTTGCTATGTGGAATGAGTTTCTTTGTTCCATTAACTTTCAGAAGCTTTGTGCAATGTCCGAAGTGTTAAGAATGATTGTGTCACCTCGAACATGTGAATTTTTATTATGCACTAACCCTCTAATGAGTTTGCTTGAAGTTTGGTGTGGAGGAAGTTTTCAAGGGTCAATAGAAGAGGATGATATACTATGATCAAGAAGAGTGAAAGGTCTAGCTTGGGGATGCCCCGGTGGTTCATCCCTGCATATTTTAAGAAGACTCAAGCATCTAAGCTTGGGGATGCCCAAGGCATCCCCTTCTTCATCGACAACTTATCGGGTCACTTCTAGTGAAACTATATTTTTATTCCGTCACATCTTATGTACTTTACTTGGAGCGTATGTGTGCTTTTATTTTCGTTTTGTTATTTTCATTCTCTGAATAAATTCATGCTCATGTGTGGGAGAGAGACACGCTCCGATGTTGCGTATGAACACATGTGTTCTTAGCTTTACTTTTAATGTTCAAGGGCGAAAGTTGATCGCTTCACTTGTTTCTATTTGGTTGGAATCAGAAAATGCTTCATATGGTCTTGAATAATTTGATACTTGGCAATTTTTTTGAGCTCTTATAAATCATGTTTAAGCTCTTGCATCATGTAGTTAAATCTAGTAGTGGAGAACTACCGTAGAGCTTGTTGAAATTTGGTTTGCATGATTGGTCTCTCTAAGGTCTAGATATTTTCTAGTAAGAGTGTTTGAGCAACAAGGAAGACAGTGTAGAGTCTTATAATGCTTGCAATATGTTCTTATGTAAGTTTTGTTGTATCGGTTTATACTTGTGTTTGCTTCAAACAACCTTCCTAGCCAAAGCCTTGTACTAAGAGGAAATGCTTCTCGTGCATCCAAACACCTTGAGCCAAAACCCATGCCATTTGTGTCCACCATATCTACCTACTATGTGGTATTTTTTCTGCCATTCCAAAGTAAATTACTTGAGTGCTACCTTTAAAATTTCATTCCTTTATCTTTGCAATATATAGCTCATGGGACAAATAGCTTAAAAACTATTGTGGTGATGAATATGTAGTTATGTGTCTTTGTTCTTATAAGTTGCTTGTTGAGCAACCATTTTGGGGACGCCATCAACTTTTTACCTTTGTTGGATATCATGTGAGATGCTATGCATGTTCGTCTTGTCTGAAGTAAGTGCGATTTCATGATCAAATGGTTTGAGTATGCATGTGTTAGAGAAGAACATTGGGCGCTAACTAAAGCCATGTATCATGGTGGAAGTTTGGTTTGGACATACAACCTCAATCTCTTATGAGAATATTATTTGTTGTTGAATGCTTAAGCATTAAAAGAGGAGTCCATTATCTGTTGTCTATGTTGTCGGTATGGATGTCTAAGTTGAGAATAATCAAAAGAAATCCAATGTGTGCTTTCTCCTTAGACCTTTGTACAGGCGGCATAGAGGTACCCCTTTGTGACACTTGGTTGAAACATATGTCATGCAATGATAATCCGTGTTATCCGAGCTGATTAGGACAAGGTGCGAGCACTATTAGTACTCTATGCATGAGACTTGCAACTTGTAGGAAGTATTATGCATAGCACATATGAATTATTACTACAGTTGACAAAATTGTTTCTATGTTTTCAAAATAAAAGCTCTAGCACAAAATAGTAATCCATGCTTCCTCTGCGAAGGGCCTATCTTTTACTTTATGTTGAGTCAGTTTACCTACTTCCTTCCATCTTAGAAGCAAACACTTGTGTCAACTGTGCATTGATTCTTACATACTTATTTGCATTCATCATATTACTCTATGTTGACAATTATCCATGAGAAATGCATGTTGAAAGTTGAAAGCAACTGAAACTTATATCTTCCTTTGTGTTGCTTCGATGCCTTTACTTTGAATTTATTGCTTTATGAGTTAACTCTTATGCAAGTCTTATTGATGTTTGTCTTGAAAGTACTATTCATGAAAAGTTTTGCTATATGTTATCTATTTGTTAGCAAACTATAGATCATTGCTTTGAATCACTCCATTCATGTCATATGCTTTACAATAATGTTGATCAAGATTATGATGGTAGCATGTCACTTCAGAAATTATTGTTGTTATCGTTTACCTACTCGAGGGCGAGTAGGAACTAAGCTTGGGATGCTTGATACGTCTCCAACGTATCTATAATTTCTGATGTTCCATGCTTGTTTTATGACAATACCTACATGTTTTGTTCACACTTTATATCGTTTTGATGCATTTTCCGGAACTAACCTATTGACGAGATGCGAAGTGCCGCTGTTTCTGCTGTTTTGGTTTGAAATCCTAGTAAGGAAATATTCTCGGAATTGGACAAAATCAACGCCAAGATCTTATTTTTCCGGGAGCTTCCGAACATCAAAGAAGAGTCGGAGACGAGCCGGGGGCCCACACCACCAGGCGGCGCGGCCTAGGGCCTGGCGCGCCCCCTATTCCGTGGCCCCAGGACCCTTCCGAGGCGCCCTTCGCCTATATAAAGCCCCGACCTAATCTTCGATACGAATAAGCCACGGTAGAAACCTTCCGAGCCGCCGCCATCCGCCAAGATCAGGGACAGGAGTCTCTGTTCGCACGCGCCGGACGGGAAGTGCCCGGAAGGCTTCTCCATCGACACCACCGTCATCTCCATCTTTCTGCTCCATGATGAGGAGGAGTAATTCTCCTGGGGTGAGGGCTCCTCCGTAGCTATGTGGTTAATCTCTCTCTGCACCCCAATACAATGATCTCGTGAATTGCTTGCATGATTGAGATCCATATGATGAGCTTTGTATCGCTACTAGTTTATGTGCTACTCATGTGATATTATTAAAGTAGTCTATTCCTCCTGCATGGTGTAAAGGTGCTAGTGTGTGCACCGTGTGGTTCTTGTCGTAGGCTATGATCATGATCTCTTGTAGGTTGTGGAGTTAATTGTCATTATGATAGTATTGATGTGATCTATTCCTCCTTTCATAGCGTAATGTGACGTGTGTATGCTATGTTAGTTCTTGGTTTATTTTGCAAAGATCTATTATGCTCTAAGGTTACTTAAATATGAATGCCGAATGTTGTGGCGCTTGTTAACTCCGGCTTGAGGGAGCTCTTGTAGCCCTACAACGAATGGTGTTTGTCATCCAACAAAAGAGTGTATGTAGTACAAATGAGATAAGTTATTATTTATTATGCGATCAATGTTGAGAGTGCCCACTAGTGAAAGTATGATCCCTAGGACTTGTTTACAATACGCAAACAACCATTATTGTTCTTTGCATGTTTTCGCTGCCATATTTTATTCAGATTGCTATTACCACTCATATACATCCATACTACTAGTATTTCACTATCTCTTCGCCGAACTAGTGCACCTATACATCGACAAGTGTATTAGGTGTGTTGGGGACAAAAGAGACTTCTTGTATCGTGATTGCGGGGTTGCTTGAGAGGGATATCTTTGACCTCTTCCTCCCTGAGTTCGATAAACCTTGGGTGATCCACTTAAGGGAAAACTTGCTGCTGTTCTACAAACCTCTGCTCTTGGAGGCCCAACACTGTCTACAGGAAAAAGAAGCGTGAGTAGACATCAATGGATGAGCCTAAAATGACAAGCATGTTGACCACAACTAGTGCACGCAAGAAAAGGACCTGCAGCGAGCCAGTATGTGCTTAGTATATGTATCATATCTTATCTTGTGCTTATTTATGGTACATACTATTATCTGATCTCTACATTGCATAATACATGTTTGAATAGTTTATTGTTGTAACTATGTTTGCAATATTACTAGAATGCAGTTGTAATCAAGCAGTCATCATTAGAAGATATGCGCCAAAAAAGGATCTGTAGCGAGCCTGTGCAATATTATGATGTAAGTCTGTGCTTACTACAAGTTCCATAGATTGTCTTGTGCTTATTTATGCAACTTGTTATTATCTTATATATACATTGCATAATACATGTTTAAATTGTTCACTGTTGTAACTATGTTTGCAATATTACTAGAATGAAGTTGTAATGAAGCAGTCCTTAGTAGAAGATAGAGGGCAAAAACAGTTTTGTATTGAGCCTATGCAACGATATAATGTAAGTCTGTGCTTAGTACTTGTGACTATCTCATATCGACAATGCTTAATACATGTTTGCATAGTTCACCGTTTAACTCTTTTTGCATTATTATCAGAATGCAGTTGTAATGGAGCAATCTTCATTAGAAGAGAGGCCCACAAAAAGTTCTGACCTTTATTCTAATGCATGCTCCCATAGCCGTCACCCTAGACCATTCCTTTCATCAAATAGTAAATATCTCAAGGTTGTACTCTATGAAAGACATGGTGTTGCTGCTCTAAAATATGTAGCTGATATGTTGAAAAAGAGTACAAAAGATTCAATCAAGCCGATTGATGATGCTAATAGCTCCATGATTATGTGTAATTTTTTATTTAGTCACATTAATTGTCTTGTAATTTTCCTAATTATTTTATTTGTGTATGTAATTGTGTATATCATTGGTATCAGATTTTAGGCCCATAAAATTTAATGGGCCTTCTCATAAGCCTAACTTGGTCGGCCGAGAATGCAAGTTGACTAGTCAAACTTCCAAGGCCCTACAACTTACTGGGTCGGCCCACTTACTGTAGTGTGGGACTCACTTTTATTTTGGGCCAACCCACTTGCTTTAAGGTGGACCCCACTTACTAACTGGGCCGGCCCAATAATAGAAAAGTGGGACCCATGAGCTTATTGGGCCAGCCCATTTGCTTTAAGGTGGACCCTACTTACTAACTAGGTCGGTCCGATAACAAGAAAGAGGGCCCCACTTTTATTTTGGGCCGGCCCACTGGCTTATTGGGCCAGCCCAGTTGCTTTAAGGTGGACCCCACTTACTACTTAGCCGCTTAACAAAAGTGCCCCACATGCTTATTGGGCCAGCCCGTTTGTTTGTTGACCGGTCAAACAAAAAAATTGGCCCGACCCACATTCTTATTGGGCGGTGAAAGTGCATGGAGCCCCCATGTGTGGTTTTGGTAATTAATGACAATCCCTATGGACTAATGTTTGCATTGAGTTATATTTGTAGGTGTAGTCCATAGGCAATGCTTGAACCATATGTTGGCTTCAAGGTTGCAATAATAAGAAATTGATGAAGAATTTGAAGTGTCAAGTATGTCTTGAAGATGAAGATGAAGTGAGCCCTCAAAGTTAACTTCAAGACATCAACATGATGAAGAATGAAGAAATGAAGTGCAAGTTCAAGATGAGCCATCTCGAAGAGATCATTTGATTGAAGCTTGCCATCCATATGGTGATCATGGATATGTGAAGATGTGCCGAAGAAGAAGCTCTCCCATGGTGGATTATGGGGGAGCAATCCACAAGACTTCGTCAAGCAAGCACAATCAAGAAAGGCGTTCCATCTTGTTGTGATCAAGATCGTCATCATCGAGCTCAAGAGGAACGCGCAAGGATAAGGTTTGCTCTTGATAGGGTTTCTTTCTCACCGGTCTCATGGTGTAGTTGGAGACCGGTTTATAGTTTAGTTGCCGTACTATCAAGAGGGCTCTCGAGTGAGTAACTCGATCGTATCCTTCGGAGAGCTCAAACCTTTGCATCCTTGCATCATCTTTCTTGGTTGTTATTTGGATCTTATCCATATGGTGTTTTAGAGCTTGTGCTTATTCTCATGACAAGCTCTAGTTCATCAGGATTTCGCATGAATCACTTGTTGCGTTTTCGATATTGGAGTTTTCTCGGTTTCTCGTATTGAGAGGTTTCACTCTAAAATACATAGAAAAACCTACCCACTTGTTCTTAAGCTTTTCAATCTTTGTGGGGTATCTCTTGTCATCTTCTTTACAACAAAATTGGTTTCACCTAAATGCGAGTTTCCTAACTCAAGTTGTTGCATTTTCCATATTGGAGGTTTTACCGGTTTGCTGTTTATAGATAGGTAAAACCTTTATCCATTTGTTTCTATCATACTTTGCTGGACTATGATGTTTCTATGCATATTGTTGTAGAGCTCGTTGTTGTGATTTCAACGAGCCCAAGATCATCGAAATCGGAGTCGGATGCAAAAGTTATCAAGGTTTCGTATCGGGTGTTTGGGCAAAAGCGGGGGCCGGAACTGCCGCCGGGAACACCCGGCAGACCGCCCGGGCCGGCACCGTGGAAAAAGGCCAGCACTGCCGGCCACCCTGGCACTGCCGGTGGAACAAGGCCGGCACTGCCGGCCTGTCGCGATTTTGGCCCCAACGGGCAGAAATCGAGACCCTATTTAAGGCCTTCTTCCTCCTCTTTCTCCCCACTTCTTCGTCCTCCTTTTGCTCTCCACCATTGTTGACCTTGAGAGCTTGCCCAATCCCTCTACTCCTCCAATGATTCTTGAATCCATTTGAGGGAAAAGGAAGAGGAGATCTAGATCTATATTTCTACCAATCAAATCCATCTCTTTGTGAGTGGAACTCTCTAGATCTTGATCTTGGTGTTCTTTGTGAATTCCTTTGTTCTTCCTCTCTTATTCCCCCAATAGCTTTTGTAGCTTTGTTGGAATTTGAGAGAGAAGGACTTGAGCATCTTTGTGGTGTTCTTGCCATTGCATTTGGTGCATCGGTTTGAGTTCTCCACGGTGATTCGTGGAGGTGAAAGCAAGAAGGTTGTTACTCTTGGGTTCTTGGAACCCTAGACGGATTCTAGACCTTTGTGGTGATTTGTTGGGAGCCTCCAATTAAGTTGTGGATGTGTGCCCCAACCTTTGTGTAAGGCCCGGTTTCCGCCTCAAGGAAATCCCTTAGTGGAACCGTGACCTAGGCCTTTGTGGCGAGGTCACCGGAGATTTAGGTGAGGCGCCTTCGTGGCGTTCGGTGTGTGGTGTGAGTACCGCATCTTGGGGTGAGGCCTTTGTGGCGTTGGTGTGCATCGAGCAACCACACCTCAGGTGAGCCTCTTGTGGCGTTCGGGAGCACTAAGCCACCTCTCCACCGGAGATTAGCACTCGCAAGAGTGTGAACTCGGGATAAATCATCGTCTCCGTGCCTCGGTTATCTCTATACCCGAGCTCTTTTCTTATGCACTTTACCTTGTGATAGCCATCGTGCTTGAAGTTATATATATCTTGCTATCTCATAAGTTGCTTGTCTTGCTTAGCATAAGTTGTTGGTGCACATAGGTGAACCATTGCTTAGAATAAGT
Source organism: Lolium multiflorum (assembly GCA_030979885.1). Lineage (NCBI taxonomy): Eukaryota > Viridiplantae > Streptophyta > Magnoliopsida > Poales > Poaceae > Lolium > Lolium multiflorum. The sequence continues at coordinate 188,169,496 of CM061753.1, forward strand.
TGTTGGTGCACATAGGTGAACCATAGTATATAGGCTTTGGGCTTGACAAAGTAAACGCTAGTTTTATTCCGCATTTGTTAAGCCCATCTCGTAAAAGTTTTAAACCGCCTATTCACCCCCCCCCCTCTAGGCGACATCCGTGTCCTTTCAGCCGGCCCGGTTTGTGTGTGGACGGGTCAAACTAATACATTCGACCCAGCCCACATGACTATTGGGTCGGCCCATTTATCATGTTGACCGGTCAAATCAAGACATTCGGCCCGGCCCACTTGTTCAGTGGACTAGACCTGGCATCATGTTGACCGGTCAAATGAAGGCATTCGGCCCAGCCCACGTGCTTAGTGGACCGACCCATTTAAATTTTGACCAGTCAACCTTAGAGGTTAGGCCCGGCCCACGTACCTAATAGACCAAACCGATTATATAGTTAGGTCAAACTAAGTCACCTGACCCAGCTAAAACTAAATGGGCCGACCCGCTTAAGGCGTGGCGAGGCCTTGTGTGGGCCTACCATCTACCACGGGTTTCGGTCGGTTAACGGCATTAGCGACAATTAACGGCGTCGCCACATGGCGGTTGCGTGACGTCGCAGCCAACGGCCTCCCATACACCTTGATCGTTTTCCGTGGCCGAAGGCGTAAATGCGACGCACAAAAAATCTGTGGTAGGCCTTTGCCTGATGCAGTTTGGACCACAAAACCCATATCGTCGGCTTAGGCCCATAGGCGAAGAAAAAGGGGCCATACCTGACGAAAATTGGACGTTGAGTATCAAAAGTTTTCTTGTAGTGTTTAGAGTACTTTGATCCCAGCTCACAATGCTTTATATGCGATCAAGATTGTGTTGGTTTCATGTCACCTCAAAAATTATTTTGTTATCACTTACCTACTCGAGGACGAGCAGGAGTTAGGCTTGGGAATGTTGATACGTTGCAAACGTATCTATAACTTTTGATGCTTCATGTTTCTTTTACACCAATTGCTATATGTTTTGTTTACACTTCGTGGCACTTTTATACATTTTCCGGCACTAACCTATTGACAAGATGCCATAGTGTCAGTTCCCTGTTTTTGTTTTGTATTTCGAAAAGTTGTACAGGAAATATTCTCGGAATTGGACGAAACAAAAGCCAAAGTCAATATTTTACCAAAACGAAGACGAAGTCTGAAGGGGGGTCGAAGAGGCGCAGCAGGGCGCCCAAACCACCCCTAGGCGCGACCTGGACCTGTCCCGCGCCTAGGGTAGGTCTAGGGCCACCAAGTGACAAAGGATTAATTTGTCAATACCTACAGATTGTAGACTAGGGTTTTGCTAGAAGTAGAGGGCAAGTAGATCTCGAAGGTTTCAGCCGAAAAGTACTCGCTGATTGTAAAAACTAGGGTTCTGTTGACAATAGATTCGATCCTTTCTTCGTCCTCGGCTCCCCTTATATAGGAGGTGGAGCCGAGGGTTTTCTTAATACACAAGTTACGAGTTCGGGAGGGTTTCGTACCCATCCCGTAGATTACAAGTCTCTATACTTCCTATTACAATCTATCTTTCCTTAACACTAAATGGGCTTCCGAATCTTCTTATTCTTCGAGTCTGGGCCTTCAATAAACCCCGCGTACCACCTTCGCAGGCCCATTGGGGATGCCTATGTCAGTAGCCCCGAGATTTTTCTTCAATCGAAGAATCAGGGAAAATCTCCAACTTTTAATCATTCAATAATCTTGTCAAATTTAATGCATAACCTTTCGATATGCAAATATTATTTTGTACATGGATAATAGTAATTGGGGCTAGTTCATCGACGGATCGGGTACTAGTTAAGTGCTCTAGTGGCAATCCGCAAAACCTACTTCAAGATCACGTCCCTGGACATGATCTCGGGATCTGGTGTAAACTTCGACAGGTGCCGCTTAAGGTCTTACCATTCTGTCGAGTCCAGTCATATTTTATCGGGTACCTAACGTGTCCGTTAGGATTTCTTCATTCTGTTGATACGGAAAAAAAGTAGCAATCCGCCGTCGGAGACGGTGCCACGCCACTCGAACGGATGCAGGGTCTTACCTAGAATTTTGCGGCATTCGAGAGATTTATTCGCGACTTCTAGCGCTCCTGAGAATATATTGTCGAGTGCTTTTCGGCTGTTGGAATAGCACATTTTATTGAGTCATATTTGATGACTTATTTTGTCCTCCCCATGGGAGTATATGTAGAGTTATCCGTATAACTCGAAATATACTTCTTTTTCTTTCTTTTTGGTCTAAATTCATCGGGCACGCGAACAGCGTTCCCGATGGGAGGTGCCCCGAGGCTACAACCAAGGACTTGTGCTTGGTTGTAGGCTCCACAGATTAATATCTTCTGCTACTATATTGGTAATCCTTCGAGCTTTTTCATATCTATCGGGTGCGCGACCAGCGCTCCGATGGGAGTAGCCCACGAGGCTATGAACAAATGCTTGCATTTGGTCATAGGCTCTCGCCATTTCTATTTTGTCATACTCGAAGTTTTCCAAAGTAGCCCCCGAGCCTTTGGGCAAAAACTTGTATTTGATCAAAGGCTCTCGAAATAATCTTGCGTTGTCGATATTTTCACCAGGCTTCTTAGTCGAGTTTTCTTTTACCTTGATGACGTCATTGCTGATGATAGCCACGATTCTTGTATTGGAAACATGCGAAACCGCTCTCTCACTGCCTCGTGGGTCCAGATTCCTCTCTGATGGACACGTCGTGCAAGTGGGGACACACGTCTCCGCTTTACTTGCACATGTCTGCAGGTTCTGTAATTTCTCGTCATAATGAAATTACCTTTTAGCCCTTGACTACGTGTACATCATCGGTCACAATTTCTTCATCCAACGGTGCGTCGTTTCACCGCACTGCATATAAGGTCATCGTCTTCCTCAATCAATACTTCCACTCGCGCCGCATCTGTTCCTCTGCAAAAAAAATCCTCCATTGCTCTCATCGCTTTGAGCGCTCCTCCAAGCTCGTGCTGTTCTGCTCCATTCCAGTAGAAACCATCACCCTCGCGACACACTAAGCACAGCACTCCAAAATCCCAATGGCCACTGAAGATTTGGAGTGGGAGAGATCCAAGATCTCTAGCCAAGACATGAACCTGCTGAAGAAGATGGGGTTCGCCAAGAAGAAAGACGCGCTGCGCTTCCCCCACGAGGAAAGCTACCCATCTCCTCCAATGGAGTACGGGTTAGTTTCGTTGATCATCTCATCCGCGGTCTTTCCCCTCCTATCCATGAATTTCTTCGAGGTCTTCTCTTTGTTTATGGGTTCAACTTCATCAGCTGACGCCCAATTCTATCTTGCACGTGTCGATTTTTATCACATTGTGCGAATGCTTCTCGGAGTCCAACCTAATTGGGCTTTGTGGAAGCGCATCTTCCTCTCCGCCGTAATGGCTCCCACGACGTCGCCTATAATATTGGCGGCGTCGTTATCTGTGTTCGTTCCGACGTCGATTACTTCGATGTCAAATTCCCTGATTCCGTCCAAGGGTGGCGCAAGAAGTGGTTGTATGTGCACGAAGAAAGCTCGATTGGTGGTACAACATCGCCCCTTTGACGGAAAAACCAAAATTCTTCGCCGCCGCTCCCGGGATCTGAAGCTACCGAAGAAAAGTGGCGACAGAGGCGCGATGACTCGCATCCGTGAGCTTCAGTACCGTGGCAAGGAGCTATCGGGTATCCAAATCATGACCTATTTCCTTAGGATTAGAGTATAGCCTCTGCAAGCTCGAAAAAATCCCCTTTGGACGTATCTTTGAGTGATGAAGACGTCGAGGCTCTCCTTTGATCTTCTGAAGGACTTGGAAAGCAGTTCGAAGAATCTCCAAGCTTAACAAGAAGGACACGTTCCATCTTCTTGCAAAGTTAAGCCATTTGTAAGCGCCAATCCTCTTCCGAGGTAATTGATCTTTGCGACTATTATGCTGTCTTCCCAGATTTTTTCGGTCGACCACTTTATTGATGACGAAATATAACTTGCTTTGTCGATATTCTTTATATTCCACAGGGTCACTCTTGTTTTATCTTCTCTTCCTCCCCTTCCCGAAGGTGGGGAAGTCGAAGAATGGGCATTGTCACCCAGCGACAACCGGTACTTCTCGCCCTGAAAGTGGAGTCGGGGGGTTCCCAAAAATACGCGGCTTCACTTGAAAAAGAGAATGAAACAGAGGTTACTTCATCGACACGCTCATCTCTCCCCGCTGCTTCTCCAAAAGGCAAGAGGAAAAGAGATGAAACTATTGACTCTCGTGCCTCCAAAGCCGATACTTCCCGTGCCGAAAAGACTGCACCCGATGCCGGGGAGAAGGCTTTGGATCTTTACGATGCTGCTCTTATCAGCTCGTAAGTTTTTTAATGCAGTACACTTGTCCCTTCTCGATACTTTTCCAAATTGTTTTCTTATCTTGTCGCTGAATTTGTTATATTAGCGATGAAGAAGAAGATGCACCCATTGACGCGACTGCTCGAACGAGCACGTCCCGTACTTTGGTTGTCTCGGAAGCTCATCCTGATGGCGATGAAACTTCGCCTCCCCAACAAAACCTGGAGCATCCAACTCCAGCTGTGAGCCCCCGGGCCTCTTCTCCGAAGAGAGCCAGGGTGGAAACAACCAAGGAACCAACCACACTAGCTGGTTGTTCCTCGACTCCTTTGATGGAAGAGGTAAGTTGTTTTTCTTTTGTTCTGTATTGACTTTACTGCTTTGACTTTCCCTCTCTTTGTGCTTCTTGATGTCGAGTGTTTCTTCTTCCTATATTGATCTTTTGGCATGATGATTTCTTCAGCCTTTTATGAAAGAGCTCATCCGCTTCGGTACCCAATTTATCGGGTACCGCGATTATGCCGCAAGCTTGAAGGTACCCTCTTTTTCCTTGTCTGTCTCTCTTTACCAAGTATGTTCTGTCACTTTTTTATGCTGCATTACTTTACTTGTCTATCTTGTGATGGCAGAAAAACTTGCGGAAGCTAACAAACGCGCTGACGCTCTTGCTGCTGAATTGGAGCAAAGCGAAACAGCTCGCTTGAAAGCTGAAACAGATGCTGCGGCGAAGATCTTCAGAAAAGACTCGACGATGCAAAAAATGCTCTGAGCGAAAATATAACTCAACATTCTGCTCGCGAAGAGGAAATCCTTAATCGACTGGAATCGCAGAGTCGACGATTTGTAAGTAAGTATCCAAGCCTTCATTGCTTCTTTGAGTCGTCTGTGTTCCCTCTTTTTGCTTGACCAACTCTCTTTTATTTTACTCAGGGAGAACAAATCAAGAGTATGAGCTGGAGAGCCCTGAGGGTGACCAACTTCTCGACGCTCTTTCTCTTCTTGAAATTCATGGCGATGAGGCCCGTGACGGCCTTTCTGAAGCTAAGATTGGCTTGTCGCGGCTTTTCCCATATTTCTTCAAGAAAAGGAGGAACCCGCAACTTTGTTGCTCTCGCCAAGTGCTTCACTTCCCCGGAAGACCTTGGACTCCAACCGTCAAGAGGGATTAAAAGTTGGTGTCGAAGGTACGATGGCCTTAATTGCGGAGAGTCAACAACAAGTCGACTGGTCGAAGGTTGGCAACACGGGGGAGATCGAGACGAAGAAGTGGCAGTCGCTAATTAAGCGGCGAAGCCCAGTTCAAAGAAGATCCTCGCCACCCTTGGATATAAGCAGCGCTGCTCAGAGTTCTTCAAAGCCGAATGTCAAGTAGACCACTTTTGCTTTTTCCCTTTTAGTTTCTCTCCCCTTTTGGCACTGTCGCCATAGTGTTCTTGGCGGTGGCTGCTTCAGTAGTTGTCTATAGGTTCTTCTTTTGTAATAGATATGTACATACAGAATGAATGGAAATCTGTCTTTGCTTAATGATTGATGTCGAAAATTTTGTTTCGAGTTGATTTTTGACAACTATACTGCAACTCTGGTCCTTCCGGGGTTTTCCTTCATCCCTTTGAAGAAAACACCTGTCGTTGTCGAATTTGTTGAGGATTCGTCGGGTAGAGACTCAGCACAAGATTTGGAAGAGCTTGGGCAGCAACTCCAATCCACTAAGAAGCAATAACATGCTCATGGAACAATCTCGAAAATCCTCAGAAAGGGAAAAGTTGCACTCCAACGAGGCTCAAGATGCCATGGCTGAAAAGGACTCCGTGGTTGCTGAGCTGCTGCCGCTACATCTCGAGAGAATTTTATGCTTGGTGCTAACGAGATGCTAGCTTGGATATGGCAGGTATGCTTCATTATCTTTGCCATGCTTTATTTTTCTTTTTTGCTTGTCTCTTCGTTGCCTACTGATTCTTTCGAAAATAGGTTCCTTCTTGGATGCTACTACTGAAGATGAACGTGTCGAAGCTCGCTCCAATGCACTTCTCAGGCTTGCGCGTGATCATGGTTCAAATTTTTGGGGTACTCCTGAACGGACTCGCCAGATCGTCAGGTTTCAGGATCGCGCGCTTCAGGTCCGCGATTATCTCGACTTTTGTACAAGGATCTTGTCTCTGGTCTATGGCACCATGTTTCCTCATAATAAGATGCCAGAGACTCTTCCGGCTTTAATGGACAAATTTCGGGATGCTCCTCGAATCCACGGCTTTGTGCGGGCCCAATTAGCTGTTGGCGCAAGGTTTGCTATGATCATGATAAAAATCTGCTACCCAAAGTTGGACGTGGGTCAGGTTGTTCCAAAGTGCCTGGCCAAGATGGCGAAGAGGAGGAAGAACTTCAGCAAATATGACGACGTTGTGCCTGTTGCTGAAGATATGATGGATGAACTTCTTCGGATGGGCCTTGCGGAATTCTTCGTGAAGGGCAGCTATGCGAACATAGCACTCGCGCGATAAATAATAAACAACTGACGATAGATAATATACTGGGTAACCCTTGAAGATTCGTTGATCCAATGATTGTATCTTGTGTAGTAGACATAATCTATATTGTAAAGTCACTATATAATTTTTTTTTAATGCCAAGCCCCCGGGCGTGTTTTTCTTACTTATAATGCGAGGTTGTCCCAAGGCAAGATAAATTATATTTGTGCACTATTTTTGCGGATACGAAAACTCCGAGCTTTACCTTGATCGTTATTTGGCGACGTATTTTGTACCAAGGCGAATTTTTTTTGCAGATTGTACTTGTCGACGTTATGTATATATATATTGTATCTTCTGGGTAAAAGCCCCCGAGCCTGTCGAAAAGATATATAGTTCCACTATCTTTATTATATTGCAGCACCGCGAGCCCGCACTTGCAGTAAAAACCTTTCCGGCCCACTCGGTGCCCCAGAAAAAGGAAAAGAGTGCGTCGAAAACTCGCGGGCGTTTCGGTACATTGTATGTTTAGAGAGGAGACTATATTTCGGCATCTAAGCGTAGAAGCGCCTGAGCTCACGTTCCAAGGGTTTGGCTCGGCAATCCCCGTCTTCTTGTCCTTGATTATGTATGCTCCTCCTTCGATTACTTCTGTGACGATGTAAGGCCCAAGCCACGGTGGCTCAAGTTTTTCATGGCTTTTTGATTGAGTCGTAAGACCAGGTCCCCAACTTGAAAAGATCTTGGTCGCAATCGTCGACTGTGGTAGTTTTTCAGGTCCTGTTGGTATTTGGCGACTCGTGACAATACTTCATCTCGAGCTTCGTCAAGTGCGTCGACATCATCCTCCAAAGCTCTTCTCGAAGTTTCTTCATCATATTCTTGTAACTCTTGGAGAATCATGCTCTATTTCTATCAACTGTCTTGTGACTCCATGGACGAGAAAAACGAGGCGTCTCTGCGTCTCAAGTATTTGGTGTTGTTGAATACTCCACAACACACTTGGCAGCTCCTACGGCCAAGTGTCACAGGAGCTTTTTCCAATGGTCCTAACAGGCACTTCTTGATACCATTGCAGAGATGATGCCATTGGCTTTCGACTTGACCGTTGGTTTGTGGATGTGCAACAGACGCAAAACTCAATGTCCCACTTCTGCGCAATACGCTCTGAACTCCTTGGATGTGAAATTGCTAGCATTCGATACTATGAGGAACTCCAAATCGAAAGACAATGCTTTTCACAAACTTAATTGCTGATGCGGCGAGTCCGGTGAATTTATAAACTGCTTCTATCCGCTTGGTAAATTTATGCGACAACAACCAACATATATTCATATCCTCTGGCGACTTTGTACTTGATTTTCCCACCATATCGAGACCCCATTGAGCAAAGGCCAAGATAATGGGATTGGCGTGATCTGCTTTCTTGGAGAGTGAGTTAGTAGGCGAATGCAACTGTATACGTGTAAAGTTCGCACTATTTCCTTGGCGTCATCAATTGTTGTTAACCAATAAAATCCTGCCCTGAAGACTTTGGCGGATAGCTCGACTGCTTCGTGATGCCCACATATTCCTTCGTATTACATCTTCGGATGATCCTTCCTTCTTCGGGTGTGACGCATCTGTAGCACCCGAAATACTTAGCTTGTACAACTCCTTTTATCCTGAGTAAAAGCTTTAGATACGCCCGATTATTATTGCTTATTGGATCGTCGGGTATTGTTTTCATAAGATGTATATGTACTTTGCATCCATGGAATTTGCACCATCATGACTAGCTCTTGTTCCTCTTCTTCTTCTTCCAATGATTCTTTAGTAGCCTCGAAGGTTTTCTTCCTTCTTCTTTGTTTTCATTAGCCCGTTGATCTCTAGCTTATTTCTTCCAAAACACGCTTTGGAGGGATAGCGAGACATTGTGACCCGATGTTTGCAAGAACTTCATCGTTGCTTACTGCTGATGTGGTTTACCTCGCATCCAACGAACAACTTTCTAGCTCATTGCACATCTCCGTGTATGCTATCATACTCACGTTAACTACATCACATTGATTCATGACCTTTGTGCTACCAACTGTGAGTCGCCCAAGATTTTTAGTCGAGTTGCACATGCAAGCCGCCATCTTCATCCCGTGTATGAGAGCCTCATATTCTGCTTCATTGTTAGGCGCGTTTGGGAACGTCATCCGTAAGACATACTTCAATTTGTCGCCTTGAGGTGATACTAGTATTACGCTTGCTCCAGCGCCTTCTAACCTTTTGGACCCATCAAAGTTCATAGTCCGGGTTCTCGATAAATCTGGGCCCGTGTTTTGTAGCTCCATCCACTCTGCAATGAAATCTGGTAGGATTTGTGACTTTATTGCTTTTTTTTCATACGTGATGTCCCGAGGGGAAAGCTCGATTCCCCAAAAGACACGGCCCGTAGCTTCTAGGTTGTTTAGTATATTTGACAGAGGAGCTTCATTGACCACTATTATCGGGTGCGCCAAAAAATAGTGTCGCAATTTTCTTCTCCATCGTAAATACTCCATATGCCAACTTCGGTATTGGGAGTGCATTGTTTGAGGGGCGGCAGTCACTTCAACGTCTGCATTTGTACTCCATGGAGCTTTCCTTCTTCCTCCTCTCTCTGCAGTCGTCTAACCACTTGAGCGTGGTTGCAATGTATAGCAAGAGGGGTTCCTTCTCTTTAAGGCGCCACCAAGATTGGTGGTGTCGGGAGTGTGCGCTTGAGATTCTCGAAAGCCCTATACTTCCTCGTTCCATTGAAATTTTTCTCCTTGTTTGATCAATGCATAGAACGCGGCGCTTTCTCCGGCAGCAGCGAATGCAGCCAAAACTGCGACTCGCCTGTCAATTTGTTGTATTTCTTTCAACTTTGTCGGCTTCCTCATAGTTACGATGGCTTGTATTTTTCTGGATTGGCTTTAATCCTCTTGCTGATACTAGGAACGAAGTTCTCCCGCAGGAACACCAAAAGAGCACTTCGTCGGGTTTAGTTTGAGCAGAACTTGTCGAGGTTGTCGAAGGTTTCTTTCAAATCTTCGATCGGTGTTGTCCCCTTTTTCGATGTTATCACGACATAATCAATATAAACTTGTACGTTTTCCAATCATAATAGAGGCGCCATCATCCGCGATATGTTGCTCGCGTTTTTCAAACCAAAAGGCATTATTCTATAGCAGAACACGCCAGGTGTTATGAGCGCTGTCTTTGCTTCATCATCTTCTTTTAATCGGATCTGGTTATAAGGAGTGCGCGTCAAGAAGGAAAAGCGTTCACATCCTGCCGTGGGGTCGATGATTTGATCGATCCTTGGGAGGAAAGTGATCCTTAGGACGGTGTTTATTGAGACACGTAAAGTCGACACACATGCGAAGGACTTTTGTGTTTTTCTTCGGAGCACTTGGGTTAGCTACCCACGTGGCTTCTTAGAGATCTCTTTAATAAAACCTAGCATCTTTGAGTCGATCTATCTACATTAGCATAGCTTTGCGGTTTGGTTAGAAAAACGCCGCAAGGTTGTTTGATTGGTCTCGCGAGAGGATTCAAGTTGAGGTGGTGCTCGGCAAGTTCCCTGGGTACTCCTGGCATGTCAGGTGGACACCATGCGAAGATTTTCCGGTGCTCACGGAGGAACTCGGCAGCGCGCTTTCCTATGCGAGATCCATGTTTGCTGCAATGGATGTCGTTTTCTTTAGATCTGTCGGGTGGATCGCACCTCCTTTGAATCCTTGGCGATTAAGAGTTGGTTCCACGAGTGATCTCACATATCTCGGCTATCATAATCGGTGAGCCTTGGCGCCATATATACTGCTTGCATCCCAAAGGTTTCTGATAGTCGATGAAAATCTCTGTCGCACTTATCAGCTAGTGAAACTGCCCTTAATTGTGATTGGTCCCTTAGGTCCGGGCAACCTCCATAACAAGTACGTGTAGTGAGGTACCCAGGCATATGTTGGTCGTCCCAACAAGGCGTGATATTGCGGGAAATCCACAACTTCAAACTCCAAATTCTCTATCTGTAATTCTCTCGGGTCCCAAACGAACGTCAAGATTGATCTTGCCCGGCGGATAACTTGGCTTCTCGGCGTGATTCCATGGAAACGTGTGTCGGTTGGTTTTAGATTTGCCGGGATATGTTCATCTTCCTCAATGTATGCATACATAAGGTTTAAGCTTCTGCTACCACCATCTATAAAAACTCTCGACACATCAAAACCAGCGATTACTTGCGGGTAAGATGAGTGCGGTTGTCTGGTCGAGGAACTTGCTGCGGATGATCGCAATTGTAAAGTAATGCCCCGACCAATTTAGGTACTCAGCTGTTGGTGGAGGCATCTTCTCTGCCATGAACACTTGCGCGAGATTACCTCACGCCACTGTTAGATGGCCTAGCTTTCTGAATCATCGAGACCGCACTATTGGAGTTGGGGTCAACATATGAGAGTGGATGTGGTCTTGCCGCTATTACATTGGTCCGATTTTTCGTCGTGGTGGGAGGAGGTGGGAGGTGAATCTCACTCCTTGGCCCTGGGTTTCTATTCATTGCAGGCATTGGCTATCCTGCGGCTCCAACATTGCTTGGAAATTGAGACAATCTTTAGGAGATGACTGTTGTCTCTTTCCATTATTGTCGAGATAGAAGTGCATGCAGCGGGACGTTCATCATTTTCTTCGGAGACATAAGGTCTTTGGAACCTTGGTCCACTATTTTGCTGTTACTACGGAAATCACCTCTCGAGTCGCTTTTGCTCATTACTCCTTTGGTAATCATCTTGACTATTTCAGGATTTCCTCGGAAACCGGCCGATATGTGCCGGGAGCATCATTGTTGTAGAACTGGCGAAAATCGCCTTCTATTTTGAAAATTTCGACCGCAATCCTCCTGGCGACCTATGTTGCTTGTTGTATATCGCGTCCTCTCCATCTGCCCACTTGTTTGCTATCTCCATCAATGCGATATTGTCTTAGGGTTGGTTCTCCCTAAGTCCTCGACGAAATCTCCCCGCCGAATTCCTGCTACGAACGCGTCTATTGCTCTCTCGTGGATATATCCTCTGCCGAGTTTTTAATAATGTTCCGCCTCTGTACATATTTTCTCATCGATTCGTCGTGTTTCTGCCTGCACGCCTGATGTCTACGGGTGCTTCTATTCTTGTAGACAATGTTGGGCCTCCAAGAGTAGAGGTTTGTAGAACAGCGCCAGTTTCCCTTAAGTGGATCACCCAAGGTTTATCGAACTCGGGGAGGAAGAGGTCAAATATATCCCTCTCAAGCAACCCTGCAACCACAAAGCAAAAGTCTCTTGTGTCCCCAACACACCAAATACACTTGTCAGATGTATAGGTGCACTAGTTCGGCGAAGAGATAGTAAAACACAGGTGGTATAGATGGTGGTAATATTGCAGAAAGGAAAGATGCAGTAAAACAGTAAACAAGCGGCGCCAGAAAATGGCTTGCTGGCGTAGGAAGCAATTCTTTGTGGTGGAAACAAGGCCTAGGGATCATACTTTCGCTAGTGGACACTCTCAACATTGATCACATAATAAATAAGTTCTCTTTCCTTTGTGCTACATATACTCTTGTTGGATGATGAACACCACTAATTGTGTAGGATTACACCAACCCTCAATGCCGGAGTTAACAAGCGCCACAACATTCGATATTCATGTTTAAGTAACCTTAGAGTATAATAGATCTTTGCAAATAAACCAAGTACTAACATAGCATGCACCATCACCATCACACTACGAAGGAGGCATAGATCACATCAATACTATCATAATGACAATTAACTCCACAATCTACAAGAGATTATGATCATAATCTACGACAAGAACTACACGATGCACACCCTGTCACCATTACACCATGCAGGAGGAATAGACTACTTTAATAACATCACATGAGTAGCACATAGATAAATAGTGATACAAAACACATTGCAATCATAAAGGGATATAAATAAGCACTTCACTACGCCATTCATAACGGTGAATAAGTATTTGTGAAATATAGCCTAAGAGACCCACACGGTGCACCACTGTCACCTTTACACACGTGGGACAAGGAGTCTCCGGAGATCACATAAGTAAAATCACTTGACTAGCATAATGACATCTAGATTACAAGCATCATCATGAATCTCAATCATGTAAGGCAGCTCATGAGATTATTGTATTGAAGTACATGAGAGAGATGAACCACATAGCTACGATACGGCCCAGCCTCGATGGAGAACCTCCCTCCTCATGGGAGCAGCACCGGTGATGAAGATGGCGGTGGATATGGCGACGGTGTCAATGGAGAAGCTCCAGGGGCACTTACGTCCGGCGGCGTGCCAGCACAGACTCATGTCCCCCGGATCTTGGCTTCGCGATGGCGGCGGCTCGGAACTTTCTCGTGCGTGGCTTATTCGTGTCGAGTTTTAGGTCGGGGACCTTTATATGAGGCGAAGAGGCGGAGTCGGAGGGTACGGAGGCTCACACAATGGGCGGCGCGGGCCCCGGCCCTGGCCGCGCCCGACCTCGTGGCGGCCCCCAAGGCTCCCTACGGCGGCTCTCGGGTGTTGGAAGCTTCGTGGAAAAATAGGATGTTGGGCATTGATTCGTCCGATTCCGGGAATATTTCCTTACTAGGATTTACTGGAACCAAAAACAAAACAGCAACTGGCCCTTCGACATCTCGTCAATAGGTTAGTTAGGAAAACACATAATAATGACATATAATGTGTATAAAACATGTAGGTATCATCAATAAAGTAGCATGGAACATGAGAAATTATAGATACGTTGGAGGCGTATCAGCATCCCCAAGCTTAGTTCCTACTCGTCCGCGAGTAGGTAAACGATAACAATGATAATTTCTTAAGTGACATGCCATCATAACCTTGATCATACTATTGTAAGCATATGTAATGAATGCAGCGATCAAAAACAATGGTAATGACATGATAAACAAATGAATCATAAAGCAAAGACTTTTCATGAATAGTACTTCAAGACAAGCATCAATAAGTCTTACATAGGAGTTAACTCATAAAGCAATAATTGAGTAAAGGTATTGCAACACAATGGAAGATTAAGTTTCAGCGGTTGCTTTCAACTTGTAACATGTATATCTCATGGATAATTGTAAATAAAGTAATATAATAAGTGCAATATGCAAGTATGTAGGAATCAATGCAGTTCACACAAGTGTTTGCTTCTTGAGGTGGAGAGAGATAGGTGAAGTGACTCAACATAAAAGTAAAAGAAAGGTCCTTCAAAGAGGAAAGCATCGATTGCTATATTTGTGCTAGAGCTTTTATTTTGAAAACATGAAACAATTTTGTCAACGGTAGTAATAAAGCATATGTATTATGTAAATTATATCTTACAAGTTGCAAGCCTCATGCATAGTATACTAATAGTACCGCACCTTGTCCTAATTAGCTTGGACTATCGGATCATCGCAATACACATGTTTTAACCAAGTGTCACAAAGGGAGACCTCCATGCCGCTGTACAAAGGTCTAAGGAGAAAGCTCGCATTTGGATTTCTGCTTTTGATTATTCTCAACTTAGACATCCATCACGGGACAACATGGACAAGAGATAATGGACTCCTCTTTAATGCATAAGCATGTGGCAACAATTAGTGTTCTCATATGAGATTGAGGATATATGTCCAAAACTGAAACTTCCACCATGATTCATGGCTTTAGTTAGCGACCCAATGTTCTTCTCTAACAATATGCATGCTCCAACCATTAAGGTGGTAGATCTCTCTTACTTGAGACAAGACGAGACATGCATAGAAACTCATGATATTCAACAAAGAGTTGATGGCGTCCCAGAAGCATGGTTATCGCACAACAAGCAACTTAATAAGAGATAAAGTGCATGAGTACATATTCAATACCACAATAGTTTTTAAGGCTATTTTGTCCCATGAGCTATATATTGCAAAGGCGGATGATGGAAATTTAAAGGTAGCACTCAAGAAATTTACTTTGGAATGGAAAATACCATGTAGTAGGTAGGTATGGTGGACACAAATGGCATAGTGGTTCTCAAGGATTTTGGATGCATGAGAAGTATTCCCTCTCGATACAAGGTTTAGGCTAGCAAGGTTATTTGAAACAAACATAAGGATGAACCGATGCAGCAAAACTCACATAAAAGACATATTTCAAACACAATAAGACTCTACACCGCCTTCCTTGTTGTTCAAAACTCAATACTAGAAATTATCTAGACTTTAGAGAGACCAATTATGCAAACCAAATTTTAGCAAGCTCTATGTATTTCTTCATTAATGAGTGCAAAGTATATGATGCAAGAGCTTAAACATGAGCACAACAATTGCCAAGTATCACATTATCCAGACATTTTACCAATTACTACATGTAGCATTTTATTTCCAACCATATAACAATTAACGAAGCGGTTTCAACCTTCGCCATGAACATTAAAAGCTAAGAACACATGTGTTCATATGAACAGCGGACGTGTCTCTCTCCCACACAGGGGATGAACTTATTCAAACAAAACAAAAAATAAAAACAAACAGACGCTCAAGTAAAATACATAGGATGTGGTGAATAAAAATATAGTTTCACTAGAAGAAACATGATAAGTTGTGAAGAAGGGGATGCCTTGGGCATCCCAAGCTTAAATGCTTGAGTCTTCTTAAAATATGCGGGGGTGACCAAGGGCATCCCCAAGCTTAGACCTTTCACTTCTCGATCACATTATATCACCCTCTTATTGACCCTTGAAAACTTACATACACCAAACTTCAAGCAAACTCATTAGAGGTTAGTGCATAATTAAAAATTTACATATTCAGAGGTGACACAATCATTCTTAACATTCTGGACATTGCAGACTTCTGAAAGTTAATGGAACAAAAGAAACCCATTCAACAAAGCAAAGCGGCAACGAAATAAAGGCAGAATCTGTCAAAAACGAACAATTAGTAGATGAATCTGAAAGGGGCATAACTTGCTCAAACGGAAAAACTCAAAACTAATGAAAGTTGCGTACATATCCCGAGGATCACGCTCGTAATTTTGCAGATTTTTCGATTTTTGAGACTTATGCGAAATTCGTGACAGACCAATGTTGTTTTGCGCGCGATCCCAAATATAACATCAACTTTAGCATAGAAACTTTACTTGCACAAAAACATGATAAGGAGAGGTTGCTACAGTAGTAAACAACTTCCAAGGCTCAACAAAACAAAAATTGCTGTAGTAAAATAAACACATGGGTTATCTCCCAAGAAGTTCTTTCTTTATAGCCATTAAGATGGGCCCAGGTTTAATGATGCACTCGCAAGAAATAGTATTTGAAGCAAAAGAGAGCATCAGAGGCAAATTCAAAACACATTTAAGTCTAACATGCTTCCTATGCATAGGAATCTTGTAAATAAACAAGTTCATGAAGAGTATAGTGGCAAGCATAGGAAGACAAAACAAGTGCTTCAAAAATTTCAGCACATAGAGAGGTGTTTTAGTAACATGAAAATTTCTACAACCATATTTTCCTCTCTCATAATAACTTTCAGTAGCATCATGAGCAAACTCAACAATATAACTATCACATAAAGCATTCTTATCATGAGTCTCATGCATAAAATTATTACTCCCCACATAAGCATAATCAATTTTATTAGTTGTAGTGGAAGCAAATTCAACAAAGTAGCTATCATTATTATTCTCATCAAGTGTAGGAGGCATAGTATAATCATAATAAAATTTACTCTCCATAGTAGGCGGCACCAAAAGACCACTATCATTGTAATCATCATAAATAGGAGGCAAAGTATCATCAAAGAAAATTTTCTCCTTAATGCTTGGGGGACTAAAAGTATCATGCTCATCAAAACCAGCTTCCCCAAGCTTAGAATTTTCCATATCATTAACAACAATGGTGTTCAAAGCGTTCATACTAATATCATTGCTACCAGCATGCAAATAAGATTTCATAGGTTTTTTAATTTTCGCAGCAAACAATCCATGTCTTAAATCAGGAAATAGAATAAGAAACTCATTGTTGTCCATTATGCCAAACTAGTGTAAACAAGAAACAAAAAGATGCAATTGCAGGATCTAAAGGAAATAGCTTCTACCTACAACGGTGCCGGAAAATAGCTTAGTAGCGAGATCCGGAGTGCGAGTACCTTTTACCTTTCCTCCCCGGCAACGGCGCCGAGAAATAGCTTGATGTCTACGGGTGCTTCTATTCTTGTAGACAATGTTGGGCCTCAAAGAGCAGAGAACAACAGCAAGTTTTCCTTAAGTGGATCACCCAAGGTTTATCGAACTCAGGAGGAAGGGTCAAAGATATCCCTCTCAAGCAACCACTGCAACCACAAAGCAGAAGTCTCTTGTGTCCCCACACACCAAATACACTTGTCGGATGTATAGGTGCACTAGTTCGCGAAGAGATAGTAAACACAGGTGGTATAGATGGTGGTAATATTGGAAAGTAAAGATGAAAACGAAAAACAAGCGGCGCAGAAAATAGCTTGTGCGTAGGAAGCAATTTTTTGGTGGGGAAACAAGGCCTAGGGATCATACTTTCGCTAGTGGACACTCTCAACATTGATCACATAATAAATAAGTTCTCTTTCCTTTGTGCTACACTAGCAAAAGTGTCCGTGCGTTGCATCGGTATAGGAAAAAGTCTTCGTCAGGAAGATGCACAACGGTACACTCTTATGAAAGCAAAGCCTAGGCCTTCGTTGCCCCATCAAATTTGAGCTAGTCGATGTAGGATTAGGATTAGGATTAGGATAAACGTTTAGATGTAAAATGTTAGCATAGCCAAAATACGGTAGCTCATAGTCTAGTAAATTTCGGTAGGGCTGGAGGTGGTACCGCATGTTTGGTACATCAATTGAGTGTTTCCGCAAAAAAAAAAATCTGCCCCATAATCAGTGTGCTCTGAGTACAACACACAACACAAATTATTTGGATGTACCTAATACTAAATTTAATGTACACAAATAAATCCTTAACAATTAGGAATATGTATTTGATCTAATTATATTGATCAGAGTTGGTGATATTGCCCGGATTTGTATCTGTTGTTTAAGCAAGATCTAATGTTGTCAAGGTCATAGAAAGGGCACCGACTGGGATCGAGCAGTTTTCATTGTCCTTTGTAGCACGACGCACGGCCAAACACTGAACATGTCATTAAATTATCTATGAAGAAGCAACAGTTCTGTACTAACATAAACCTCCTGGAACACAGAGTAACCTTCAAAGCAAACTGCACAACCACCGTGCTGTCCAGCAGAATGTATATATACCTGATCTGTACCTGAAATTGTACAGAAATTTAGTTCTTCAAACGCATCTTCAGACTGAACTGAACATGGATGATGTCTGTCCTGGAGCTGCTGAGCGGCATGCCTGCTTGATGTGCAAAGTTGGCTAGCTTATGTAGAGATCGAACTGCTTGCTTATGTGGACTTGCTTCTAGCCGAAACCCACATCCACAAGAAACAATTTGATTTCCGCGCGCGTGTCTCCCCCGGCCGCCCGACCGATCGATCACCGTGGCGCGACCAGAGCGCGAGGGCATATGCGTCGTCGTGTTCCTAGGTCTGGCGCATGGCCACATCTCAACAACTTCTTCGATCTAGCCAAGCGCCTCATCACGTCAGTATCGGAGGGCAACGTCGTCGTCAAGTCCACCTGGTTCTCCACGCCGGCCAACCTCATGCTCCTCGCGCGGCACCAGCCAGCTCGTAGTGCTTCATCTCCCTGTGCTTAGGTCTATTCAAGTTCCTCCGACTGGATCTTGATGGCCTCAACCGTCCCCTCTATTGTTACAAATAGAAGCTCCAACTCGGGCATGATCGAGAGTTTGGCAGACGGCCACTCCGGCGAGCGGCGACTCGAGTTGCTCTGCGCGGTGCTGTTGCTTGTGCGCCTGTGCCTGTCCTAATGTTTAGTGCGTCGGAGGCTTGCAGAGGGTGATCCGTCGATCCAGGCTTCCGTTGCCGACGGAAATCTTGATTTCAAGATTCGGCGGCGAACGAACTCGGGCGATGTGTTGCGCGGTTTATTTGGTTCGTCTTTTTACATGGTTTATGTAGGAATCATCCAGGGAGAAGAAGGACTATATATGGGTAGATTTCAGTAATGCTACATCTACGGATGAATCTTACAAAAAATGCTTACAGACTCAACCAACCCAGTTGTAGAACTCAGCATGCACCCCGATTTTTCAGGAAGGATAGAAAACTCAACCAACCCACAGATTAGGTAGATTTTGTAGGCGAGGAGGCGATTCAATTTGGGAAGAATCGTGGAGTTCGGTAACAACTTATTCTGCTTTTTATTGTTGCGTGGTGGTGCACGTTTTGTAGCGATCATCATTGGTTTTACCTTGCCGGGCCAATCATGTTTTTAACGCCTGCCTGTTTTACACGACGCACCAAAGCATTGCCAAAGGAGGATCAGTTTCCGGAGGATCTACGACAGCGGACCAGAAGACAACTGGCGGGATTTGATGAATCGTTTTGTTGGACATAATAAAAAAAAAGAACTCGAAACGTTTTTTTACTTACGCGTGGCATAGGTGGGTAATTTCATCTTACTTTTGGGGTACTTTAAAGTTGGACGGACGACCGAGGGAGAAACCCTTTTGCTTTTATTATTAGGTATAGATATACTCTTGTTGGATGATGAACACCACTAATTGTGTAGGATTACACGAACCCTCAATGCCGGAGTTAACAAGCTCTACAACATTCGATATTCATGTTTAAGTAACCTTAGAGTATAATAGATCTTTGCAAAATAAACCAAGTACTAACATAGCATGCACCCTGTCACCATCACACTACGAAGGAGGCATAGATCACATCAATACTATCATAATGACAATTAACTCCACAATCTACAAGAGATTATGATCATAATCTACGACAAGAACTACACGATGCACACACCGTCACCATTACACCATGCAGGAGGAATAGACTACTTTAATAACATCACATGAGTAGCATAGATAAATAGTGATACAAAACACATTGCAATCATAAAGGGATATAAATAAGCACTTCACTACGCCATTCATAACAGTGAATAAGTATACTGTGAAATATAGCCTAAGAGACCCACGGTGCACACACCCACCTTTACACACGTGGGACAAGGAGTCTCCGGAGATCACATAAGTAAAATCCACTTGACTAGCATAATGACATCTAGATTACAAGCATCATCATATGAATCTCAATCATGTAAGGCAGCTCATGAGATTATTGTATTGAAGTACATAGGAGAGAGATGAACCACATAAGGTACAGCCCCGAGCCTCGATGGAGAACTACTCCCTCATGGGAGACAGCAGCGGTGATGAAGATGGCGGTGGAGATGGCAGCGGTGTCGATGGAGAAGCCTTCCAGGGGCACTTCCCCGTCCCGGCGGCGTGCGGGAACAGAGACTCCTGTCCCCCAGATCTTGGCTTCGCGATGGCGGCGGCTCTGGAACTTTTCTCGTACCGTGGCTTATTCCGTATCGAGTTTTAGGTCGGGGACCTTTATATAGAGCGAAGGCGGAGTCGGAGGGGGTACGGAGGCTCCACACAATAGGGGCGGGCGCGGGCCCCGGCACGCGCCGGCCACACGTGTGGGCCCCCGGGCTCCCTACGGCGGCTCTCGGGTGTTGGAAGCTTCATGGAAAAATAGGATCTTGGGCATTGATTTCGTCGATTAAGAGAATATTTCCTTACTAGGATTTTTGGAACCAAAAACAGCAGAAAACGACACGGCCCTTCGGCATCTCGTCAATAGGTTAGTTAAACGCATAATAATGACATATAATGTGTATAAAACATGTAGGTATCATCAATAAAGTAGCATGGAACATAAGAAATTATAGATACGTCGGAGACGTATCAACGCCCTTAGCTCTTCCAATGACGCGGGTTTCTTGCAGGTGGATCGGAAGTTCTTTACGAAGATATCCTCGAAACTATCCAGCTGTCGATGGAACCTGGGGAAACTTCTTTATCCAAGATCGCGGCACCGCTCAAGTGTACTTGGATACTTTGCATGGCTGTTGCTCTAGTTCCGCCCACCAACTTCACCATCTCGAGGTAATCAACGAGCCAATCCTCGGGATCTTGTAAACCGTTGAATTTCTTGAAATTTTCGGGTGACTTAAACCCTTTCGGGACTCGAGTTTTTTGAACTCGTCTCGTAAAGCACGGTAACCCGCACATATCTTCATCGGCGACTTCTGGTGACTGTCGATGTTCTCTTCTTTCTTGTCGCGCTATGTCCACCCTTGCTTGTGCTGTCGTATCTCTTGCTCCACTTGTCCTTGGGGGATCTTCCACTGCTGTCGTGGGTCATGGACTATTTTGTCTTGGAATTCCTTCGGGAGGTGTAGCCACAAACGCTGTTCCCATAACTCCAACTCCAGCCATTGCCATATTAAACAATGCTTCTCTCGGGTCCCCGGGGGTGGTCTGGACGCGAGGATATAAGCTTGCGTTGCCATGTATCCAGCTTGGTGTTTTTGGGATGATATTCCCCCTTGTATCAATTGACATGAAGTACATGTCGAGGTTTTGAATTATGTTGTCTCTCTGCTTCGAGGTATATTTTTAAGTAGGGATCTGGCCCTCCTCGAGCTTCTCTGTGTTATCTAGAAGTTCCTGATTGTCGTGACTCTGCTCAACGCCTACTTGGCCAGCGGAGGCTGCCTCTTTTCTTCTATTCGGGGATGCTGTCTCTTTTTCTAGCTCCCTACTCACACGAGCAAGTCTATATTGATAGACAATTCTTGTGCGTAGCAGTGGTGGTCATTGGTTCTCAACCATCCATGGCTCTTGCGGCCCTCCCACGCTGCTTGCGGGAGTTGAACTCTGTCGCGAGGTGAAGACCCGACATATTTAGTGCCTAGGCCTCTTCTGAGATCAGCGGGTTCGACGTATGGATTTCCCAAATCATCGAAAGCCTCTGACGTCTCTGGTTCTGCTCGACTTGCCTCTTCAATTGCATAGACTTGATGATATCTTGAGTATTGATTTTTGTCGGGATTGGTGACACCATCATAGAGATTGGTGAAGACCTTTCCGATGGCAGCGGATTTGTCGATGAAGTTGAAGCTATCGACGCCGTCGGAATCGCTGCTTATAAAGGAGTCCGCAGACGACTCGAAAGATGTGTCGCTGAAGATCTTGGCGAGCTTTCCGCTTGTCTTGGTGTCGACGAAGCGCGGCGACGAAAACTCCTCATCACTCGATGAAAAGCCAGAATCGATCGCTGAAAATTCCGACGAGATTGGAACTTCGAGACGATAGGATCCTTCTTTGTTGACGCCAAATCGGAATTCTCGAGAACGTCATGGCCGATGGGCTCCTCCCAGAGATAGGCACATGCATCCACACGGGAGGCGGGTGAGGAATAAAATCGACTAGATCAGTTTTTCCGTTTACCTCGATCCATCGCATTGCTAGCCACCGACGAAGTCGATGATTCTGGACGTGCCATCGAGATCGGTTCCTTGCACCTCTAATCCCCACGGTCGGGCGCCAATTGACAAAGGATTAATTTGTCACCACCTACAGATTGTAGACTGGGGTTTTGCTAGAAGTAGAGGGCAAGTATATCTCGAAGGTTTCAGCCGAAAAGTACTCGGTGATTGTAAAAACTAGGGTTCTGACAATAGATTCGATCCTTTCTTCGTCCCTAGGCTCCCCCTTATATAGGAGGTGGAGCCGAGGGTTTTTCGTAATACACAAGTTACAGAGTTCGGGAGGGTTTCGTACCCATCCCGTAAGATTACAAGTCTCTATACTTCCTAATACAATCTATCTTTCCTTAACACTAAATGGGCTTCCGAATCTTCTTATTCTTCGAGTCCTGGGCCTTCAATAAACCCCGGGTACCACCTTCGGCAGGCCCATTGGGGATGCCTATGTCACCAGGCCTCCATCGACCTCGCCCTTCCACCTATATAAAGCTCCCGAGGCAAAAACCCTAAATATACCAGCCTCCGCCCATGAAAAGTTCTGTAGCTCCGCCGTCGTCGTAGACAAGATCCGGGGGACAGAAGTCTCTGTTTCGGCACCCTGTTAGGACGGGGAATTGCCCCCGAAGCCATCTCCATCGACTCCACCGCCATCTCCATCGCCGTTTCTGACTCTCATGATGAGGAGGGAGTAGTTCCCCTCGAGGCTAGGGCTCATAGCTATGTGGTTTATCTCTATCTCCCACGGTGTGATCTTTATGTGACCATGAGCTTTGTAATTTAGACGTCGTTATGCTATCCAAGTGGATTTTACTTATGTGATCTCCGGAGACTCCTTGTCCCACGTGTGTAAAGGTGTCAGTGTGTGCACCGTGTGGGTCTCTTAGGCTATAATTCACAGAATACTTGTTCACTGAATTATGATTTGAGTTGGATGTCTCTATAAAATTGTGGTGTGTTAGTACCTCCTATGAATGCTCAAAGTGATGTAGTGGGGTATTCATTAGTACTTGGGAATACATCTTTAAGGTTTGATTTTGCAACCCTACGCGGTGAATTAGTGTTTGTTATCCAACCAAAGAGTAGTTCATAGTAGCATAGTGAAGTGCTTATATTTATATTCCTTTATGATATCATTGTTGAGAGTGACCACTAGTGAAGGTATGATCCCTAGGCCTTGTTTCCAAACAAACACCGTTTATTTACTGTTTTACTACATTTTTACTTGCTGCCATATTTATTTCAGATTGTTATTACCACTCATATTCATCCATATCACTTGCATTTTACTATATCTTCATCAAACTAGTGAACCTATACATCTGACAAGTGTATTGAGTGTGTTGGAGACACAAGAGACTTCTTGTATCGTAATTGCAGGGTTGCTTGAGAGGGATAGCTTGGGCCTCTACCTCCCTGAGTTTGATAAACCTTGGCTGATCCACTTAAGAGAAACTTGATGTTGTTCTACAAACTTCTGCTCTTGGAGGCCCAACACTGTCTACAAGAATAGAAGCGTGCGTAGACATCAACATGCATGCCAAAGTTTGAACTATTATTAGATTAAGGTATAGCCTTATGCGTGTCTACAACACCATCGCATTCCATGGTCGTTAACAACTCCTTTGGCCTACAAGCGATCTTTCATGGAGGCAACTCATGGATTTTGGCTATTGAGTTGGTAAACACTTGTAGAAACAATGCTATAGTGGTTAAAATTTGGCATCCTCATGGGTCTGTGTTATAAGCGAAGTTGGAATACTCTAATGGGCGACTTTGAGAAACCAATATTTTGCGAGTATCTTTCTTAGCCTGCACGGTTTGATTGAACTAACTAAGCTTTGGCATCATCTTATTACTAAAGAGCAGAAATTGTAGAAAGACAAAGATTGAGAAGAAGTGTTCAATAGTCTTGATTTAATGATGTGGGTGTTTGATGAGCGCAGATTGCACATCGTTGGGAAACCCCAAGAGGAAGGTATGATGAGCATAGTAGCAAGTTTTCCCTCAGTAAGAAACCAAGGTTCAATCAACCAGTAGGAGAAATGCATGACTTTTAAAGGTGTTGCTAGCTGACTTGTGGTAGGACGCACTACCGGCATCAGCAACAACGTCGAACATGCACACAACACAACCAAAATACTTTGCCCCAACTTACAGTGAGGTTGTCAATCTCACCGGTTTTGCTGAAAACAAATGATTAACCGTATAGGGTGGAAAGATGATGTTTGTTTGAAGTGGAAATAAAGAGAACAATGTTTGCATTAAGTAAACGGAATAGGATGATTGTATCAGTGTAGAAGAAACGATCGGGGTCCACAGTTCACTAGAGGTGTCTCTCCATCAAGATAAATAACATGCTGGATGAACAAATTACAACTGGGCAATTGACAGAATAAAGACCATACATGGCAAGATGATTACTATGAGATTCATTCGGGCATTACAACATAATACATAGACCGTAATCCATCTGCTAATAATCCACCTTCCGGTTATCATCCGAACCCCTTCTAGTATTAAGTTGCAAGCAACAAATTATCACATTAAGCAATGTGTGTAAAGTAAACAACAGAATTATCCTTAGACAAAATATTGTTGTTTTCTCCCTAGTTCTACAATCTTAGAAGTTATTGTCACTCTTCTAGAAAACTAGAGGCATGAACCCACTATCGAGCATAAATACTCCCTCTTGGAGTCTGATGCGCGTAGATGTACACATCCGTTGGGAACCCCAAGAGGAAGGTATGATGCGCACAGCGGCAAATTTTCCCTCAGAAAGAAACCAAGGTTATCGAACCGGTAGGAGCCAAGAAGCACGTGAAGGTTGTTGGTGGAGGAATGTAGTGCGGCGCAACACCGGTGAAACCGGCGCCAACGTGGAACTGCACAACACAATCAAAGTACTTTGCCCCAACGTAACGGTGAGGTTGTCAATCTCACCGGCTTGCTGAAAACAAAAGATTAAACGTATCGAGTGGAAGATGGTGTTTGTTTGCAAAAAAGAAAAACAGAGATTGCGGTAGAATGTATTCAGATGTAAAAGAATGGACCGAAGTCCACTTCACTAGAGGTGTCTCTCCAATAAGATAACTAACATCTTGGGTGAACAAATTACAGGGCGGGCAATTGACAAATAAAGATTCAATACATATCAACGATGATTACTATGTGATTTAATTAGGGCATTACGACAAAGTACATAGACCGCTATCCAGCATGCATCTATGCCTAAATAATCCACCTTCAGGTTATCATCCGAACCCCTTCCGGTATTAAGTTGTAAACAACAGATAATTGCATTAAGTATGGTGCGTAATGTAATCAACACAAATATCCTTAGACAAAGCATCAATGTTTTATCCCTAGTAGCAACAGCACATCACAACCTTAGAACTTTTACTCCACGATCCCAGATTCAATGGAGGCATGAACCCACTATCGAGCATAATTACTCTCTCTTGGAGTTACAAGTATCAACTTGGGAGCCTCTGCAACGGAGAGCATGCAAGAACATAAACAACACATATATGATAGATTGATAATCAACTTAACATAATATTCTATATTCATCGGATCCGCCAAACACAACATGTAGCATTACAAATAGATGATCTTGATCATGTTAGGCAGCTCACAAGATCTAAACAATGATAGCACAAGCGGAGAAGACAACCATCTAGCTCTGCTATGGACCCATAGTCCAAGGATGAACTACTCACGCATCAATCCGGAGGCGGGTATGATGATGTAGAGCCCCTCGGTGATGATTCCCCTCTCCGGGGTGCGGGGCGATCTCTGAATCCCCGAGATGGGATTCGCGACGGCGGCTCTGGAAGTTTTTCCGTATCGTGGCTCTCGGTCGGGGGTTTCACGACGAAGGCTATTTGTAGGCGGAAGGGTAGGTCGGGCGTCACGGGGGCCACACAATAGGCCGGTGCGGCCGGGCTTGGGCCCCCGCCCAGTGTGGCGTCACCTCGTGGCCACTTCGTCTCCTTTCGGTCTTCTGGAAGCTTCGTGTAAAAATAGGCCCCTGGGCGTTGATTTCGTCAATTAGAATATTTCCTTACTAGGATTTACGAAACCAAAAACAGCTTAACTGGCACTTCGGCATCTTGTTAATAGGTTAGTGCTTGGAAAATGTATAATAATGCTGTAAAGTATGTATAAAACATTCAAGTATTGTAATAAAAATAGCATGGAACATAAGAAATTATAGATACGTTTGCGACGTATCAAGCATCCCCAAGCTTAGTTCCTACTCCTCGAGTAGGTAAACGATAACACAAATAATTTCTGAAGTGACATGCTACCAACATAATCTTGATCAACATTATTGTAAAGCATATGAGATGAATGGAGTGATCTGAACAAAAGATTGCTAACAAAGATAATGACTAAACAAATGAATCATATAGCAAAACTTTTCATGAATAGTACTTTCAAGACAAGTATCAATAAGACTTGCATAAGAGCTAACTCATAAGCAATAAATTCAAAGTAGAATGCATTGAAGCAACACAAAGGATGATTAAGTTTCAGCAATTGCTTTCAACTTGTAACATGTATATCTCATGGATATTTGTCAACATAGAGTAATATAACAAGTGCAATAAGTAAACATGTAAGAATCAATACACATTAACACAGTGTTTGCTTCTAAGGTAGAAAGAAGTGGGTAAATGACTCAACAATAAAGTAAAAGAATGGCCCTTCGCGAGGAAGCATGGATTACTATTTTTGTGCTAGAGCTTTTGTTTTGAAAACATAGAAACAATTTTGTCAACGGTAGTAATAATTCATATGTGCTATGCATAATACTTCCTACAAGTTGCATGTCTCATGCATAGAGTACTAATAGTGCTCGCACCTTGTCCTACTTAGCTCGGAAGACACGGATTATCATCACATGACATATGTTTCAACCAAGTGTCACAAGGGGTACCTCTATGCCGCCTGTACAAGTGTCTAAGGAGAAAGCACGCATTGGATTTCTCGTTTTTGATTATTCTCAACTTAGACATCCATACCGGGACAACATAGACAACAGATAATGGACTCCTCTTTTAATGCTTAAGCATTCAACAACGATTAATATTCTCATAAGAGATTGAGGTTGTATGTCCAAACTGAAACTTCCACCATGATACATGGCTTTAGTTAGCGACCCAATGTTCTTCTCTAACATATGCATACTCAAACCATTTGATCATGAAATCACACTTACTTCAGACAAGACGAACATGCATAGCATCTCACATGATATCCAACAAAGGTAAAGAGTTGATGGCGTCCCCTGAAACATGGTTACCGCTCAACAAGTAACTTATAAGAACTAAGACACATAAATACATATTCATCATCACAATAGTTTTTAAGCTATTTGTCCCATGAGCTATAGATTGCAAAGATAAAGGAATGAAATTTTAAAGGTAGCACTCAAGTAATTTACTTTGGAATGGCAGAAAAATACCACATAGTAGGTAGATATGGTGGACACAAATGGCATGGGATTTGGCTCAAGGTGTTTGGATGAGAAGCATTTCCTCTCAGTACAAGGTTTGGGCTAGCAAGGTTGTTTGAAGCAAACACAAGTATGAACAGTACACAAAACTTACAGAACATATTGCAAGCATTATAAGACTCTACTTTGTCTTCCTTGTTGTTCAAACACTTTACCCGAAAATATCTAGACTTAGAGAGACCAATCATGCAAACCAAATTAATCAAGCTCTATGGTAGTTCTTCATTAATAGATTAAACTACATGATGCAAGAGCTTAAACATGATCTATGAGATCTCAAACAATTGCCAAGTTATTCCAAACCATATGCAGCATTTTCTGATTCCAACCAAATAGCAATTTAACGAAGCAATTTCAGCCTTCGCCATGAACATTAAAGCACAATTAAGAACACAAGTGTTCCATATGAAAAAGCGGAGCGTAATATCTCCAATATAAGGATGGCGGGATCCAACTTTATTTAAACCAAAACAAAAATAAAAGCAAACCGACGCTCCAAGTAAAGAACATAAGATGTGATGGAATAAAAATATAGTTTCACTAGAAGTGACACGATAATGTTGTCGATGAAGAAGGGGATGCCTTGGGCATCCCAAGCTTAGATGCTTGAGTCTTCTTAAAATATGCAGGGATGAACCACCGGGGCATCCCCAAGCTTAGACCTTTCACTCTTCTGGATCATAGTATATCATCCTCTTCTCTTGACCCTTGAAAACTTCCTCCACAACAAACTTCAAGCAAACTCATTAGAGGGTTAGTGCATAATCAAAATTCACATATTCAGAGGTGACACAATCATTATTAACACTTCTGGACATTGCACAAAGCTTCTGAAAGTTAATGGAACAAAGAAACTCATTCAACATAGCAAAAGCGGCAATGCGAAATAAAAGACAGAATCTGTCCAGAACAGTCCGTAAAGATGAATCTGGCAGGGCACTTCACTTGCTCAAACGGAAAAACTCAAAACTAATGAAAGTTGCGTACATATCTGAGGATCACGCTCGTAATTTTGCAGATTTTTTCGATTTTTTACGAGAGACTTATGCGGAATTCGTGACAGAGACGGCGGTCTTTGTTTGCAACGCAGCGATCCAAATCTACCATCAACTTTAACATGGAAATTTTACTTGGCACAAAAACATGATAAGGAGAGGTTGCTATAGTAGTAAACAAATTCCAAGACTCAACAATACAGTAAATAAAATAAAACATGGGTTATCTCCCAAGAAGTGCTTTTTTTTAACGCCTTTCAGCTAGGCGCAGAAAAGTGCAAATCAAGTAACATCAAGAGAAGAAGCATCAACATTATTATTTTTCTTACAAACACAACTTGTTGCAGAGGGTACCTTAGATGTTCCATTATATAAATTTTCTATGGTGGTGCTAGGGGTTTTATCAATTTGAGGCCTATAATAATTCTTTGGTTTAGGCACCTTAGAGGCATACATGAATTTTTGCTCTTTACCCACATAAGCTTTCTCCTTAAACTTAAGAGAAGAAAAATTGAACCCAAGGTTCCCATAGCTTTTCAAGTTCATCAATCCTATTGGTTTGATTATCATGGACAACACAAGTTCCTAGGATACTAATTCTTTCATCAATTCCTCCTAAGGATTTATCAAGTTCATCAGTTTTATCAAGTAACATTTCCAATTTAGTTTCCATACTTGGAAAAAATTTCTCTATGGTTTCCAAATTTTTCATAACATCCTCAAGAGAGATTTCAATTTTAACTTCATTAACAGGTGGTATTCCAACTAGACTCTCTATGATGCAACTAGCTTCTAAAGCGGGAGTACCTAGGAAATTACCTCCCGAAAGAGTATCAAGAACATACCTATTCCAACTAGATAAGCCAACATAAAAGTTCCTAAGAAGGATAGTAGTGGAGTGTTTCTTAATGCACCTATGATGAGCATTACTAATTAATACCAAGCATCTTTAAAACTTTCTCCACCTTGTTGCTTAAAAGAACGAACTTCAACTTCAGGATTACTCATTTTAATAGTAATAAAGTAAACTAAGCAAATAGAATAAAGACAAGTAACTAATTTTTTTTGTGTTTTGATATTGAACTAGTAAATAAGACAGAAAGTAAAGTAACTAATTTTTTTTGTGTTTTTTAGTATGTAGCAAACAAGACAATAAATAAAGTAAAGTAAAGCAAGACAAAAACAAAGTAAAGAGATTGGAAGTGGAGACTCCCCTTGCAGCGTGTCTTCTTCTCTCCCGACAACGGCGCGAGAAAAAGTTGCTTGATGCGCGTAGATGTACACGTCCGTTGGGAACCCCAAGAGGAAGGTATGATGCGCACAGCAAGTTTTCCCTCAGAAAGAAACCAAGGTTATCGAACAGTAGGAGCCAAGAAGCACGTGAAGGTTGTTGGTGGAGGAATGTAGTGCGGCGCAACACCAGTGAAACCGGCGCCAACGTGGAACTGCACAACACAATCAAAGTACTTTGCCCCAACGTACGTGAGGTTGTCAATCTCACCGAGCTGAAAACAAAAGATTAAACGTATCGAGTGGAAGATGGTGTTTGTTTGCAAAGAACAGTAAAACAGAGATTGCGGTAGAATGTATTCAGATGTAAAAGAATGGATCGGGGTCCACAGTTCACTAGAGGTGTCTCTCCAATAAGATAACTAACATCTTTGGGTGAACAAATTACAGGCGGGCAATTGACAAATAAAGATTCAATACATATCAACGATGATTACTATGTGATTTAATCGGGGCATTACGAAAGTACATAGACCGCTATCCGACATGCATCTATGCCTAAATAATCCACCTTCGAGTTATCATCCGAACCTTAAGTATTAAGTTGTAAACAAGAGATAATTGCATTAAGTATGGTGCGTAATGTAATCAACACAAATATCCTTAGACAAAGCATCAATGTTTTATCCCTAGTAGCAACAACACATCCACAACCTTAGAACTTTATGTCCTGTCCCAGATTCAATGGAGGCATGAACCCACTATCGAGCATAATTACTCCCTCTTACAAGTATCAACTTGGCGAGCCTCTACTAGCAACGAGATAGCATGCAAGAACATAAACAACACATATATGATAGATTGATAATAAACTTAACATAATATTCTATATTCATCGGATCACCAAACACAACATGTAGCATTACAAATAGATGATCTTGATCATGTTAGGCAGCTCACAAGATCTAAACAATGATAGCACAAGCGGAGAAGACAACCATCTAGCTACTGCTATGGACCCATAGTCCAAGGATGAACTACTCACGCATCAATCGGAGGCTGGCATGATGATGTAGAGCCCCTCCGTGATGATTCCTCTCCGGCAGGTGCCGGGCGATCTCCTGAATCCCCGAGATGGGATTCGCGACGGCGGCGTCTGGGAGGTTTTCCGTATCGTGGCTCTCGGTACGGGGGTTTGCGACGAAGGCTATTTGTAGGCGGAAGGGTAGGTCGGGGCGTCACGAGGGCCCAACCGGCCGGCGCGGCCGGGGCTTGGGCCGCGCCGCCCCGGTGTCGGCACCTCGTGGCCCCACTTCGTCTCCCTTCGGTCTTCGGAAGCTTCGTGTAAAAATAGGCCCCTGGGCGTTGATTTCGTCCAATTCCGAGAATATTTCCTTACTAGGATTTCTGAAATCAAAAACAGCAGAAAAAGCGGCACTTCGGCATCTTGTTAATAGGTTAGTGCCGGAAAATGTATAATAATGCTGTAAAGTATGTATAAAACATTCAAGTATTGTAATAAAAATAGCATGGAACATAAGAAATTATAGATATGTTTGCGACGTATCAGAGTCACAAGCATTTACTTGGCCAAAGCATCTACTAGCGACGGAGAGCATGCAAGATCATGAATAACATATGACAAGTATATAATCGATCTCAACATAGTATTCAATATTCATCAAACCCAGCAACCACAACATGTAGCATTACATAAAGATGATCTTGATTATGATAGGCAGCTCACAAGATCTAAACATGAAGCATAAATTGGAGAAGACAACCATCTAGCTACTGCTATGGACCCTTAGTCCATAAATGAACTACTCACACATCACTTCGGAGGCGGGCATGGCGATGTAGAGGCCTCCGGTGATGACCTCCCTCTCCGGCAGGGTGCTGAGAAGAGCTTGAGAACCCTCCCAAGCTAGGGTCGGCGATGGCGGCCGCGACAAAAATTTTCGTGGATGGAGGCTAGGGTGTTTAGGTTTTCCCGAGATCGTTAATAAATAGGCGGAAGGGCGAGGTCGGTAGACACCAGGGCCTGGGCCGCGCCAAGGCATGGTCTAGCCGCCCTGTGGCACCTCTTCGTCTCTCCTCCGGACTTCGTCTTTGTTACGGTAAAATAAGTACTTCAGCTTTTGTTTCGTCCAATTCCGAGAATATTTCCTGTACAACTTTTCTGAAATACAAAACAGCAGAAAACAGGGAACTGGCACTGTGGCATCTTGTAAATAGGTTAGTGCCAGAAAATGCATAAAAACGCAACGAAGTGTAAATAAAACATATAGAAATTTGTGTAAAACAAGCATGAAGCATCAAAAATTATAGATACGTTTGCAACGTATCAGTGTTCTAATAAAAACACTCTATTGACATGCTTCTTTTGACATGATCCTTCACTTTATTGGCATGCTTCTTTTGACATGTGGAGAGTTAACTAGATGAATTAGAATTAATATTGCTTGCCTAGTTATCTTTACTTATAAAATATTTATTATGATTGTCCTGGCTTAATAAAGCTTGTGTGTTATCTTGCCATTACTCTATCTATGTTAAAGCTTTCAGGAAGAAGAAGTGGTGGTTGCTCGATACGACTAATTGTAAGTGAATTTGCTTTCTCGTTGTTTCAGTCTGAACACTCGATCCCTTACGATTTTTTGGTTTCTTGCTCGAGGATGATCAAGGTTTAAGCTTGCAGATGTTGATGGCTGTGAAAAACAACCATCTTTATCCATGTTTAAATCTGATACTAGGATATTAGTCAAGTAACTGATGAAATATATCTCTCAACTTGACACTAATCACTAATTATCGCAAAGGTGTAAAAATCCTTTCTTTTATTTCTCCGTGTGTAGATATGGACATTTTCTGGACATAATCAAGGGCAATTAATGAAGATTTCCAAGTTGCCAATTTTCCCAAGTCAAAGAGGCCACTAAGAGAAGCATCATAGAGTTTGGAGAGCACTGGTATGACCACAACCTGCCCATATGGCACGCCCGTACCATGTGCCACCACCTTCCCCTTCTCAAACAAAACAACTTTCTTGAACGGGCATATATATATATTGGGCATCATAGCCACCACAAAGGAGAGCAGAACCAGAAAGAACACAAAACATGACTTGAACAAGAGAGAAGCCACCTGAGATCGATTTCACAAAATCACATCCGAGGTGAGGGGAACCGCTGCTCCATCGCCATCTTCATCACCATCTCCATCCCTCACCTTAGCCATAGATTCTACTTGTACTCTTGATCTCATCACAATTGGTGGCATTGTAAGACTACTTTACAAGTTAACAAGGGTGTTGTGAGTAATCACCGGACCTTGTTAACATCATATGCATCTAACTTTACATGGGTGTTGTGTTTTTTTCATTTAAAGATTTGTATTATTGTTTCTCTATCTGCTACCTCAATCTAGGACTTTTCAGGTACCCAAGACCCCGATGATTCATAAAGATAATGTGGTAAGATTAGTGGTAATCTGCTACTTCTTGCGAAACCAGTTGACAATAGGGGGAGTACGGTGGTAGTTTGAGATCCATTACGGAATAACGGTGATATCATCAATCTTAATGCTTTGATCCGTGGTGAGCACTTAATAATGCTTCATAACGAGCTCGACTGAAATGATTGGGATGGATAATAATTTGTAGATAACCAGTTCGACTGGAGTCTATAGTACGTAAGGACGCATCGTCCACACGAATCTAATTTGAAGTGACTATGCACAATTATGCTTATTATTATCTTTTATCCCATAACATATATGCACAACTTGAGCTAAAACTTTAGCCCTAGCCTTCTCCATACATAGATTCCCAAACCCCAAGTAAACTCGAAGGTCCGGTGAGACGAAGATTCGACAAGTTAACAAGGTCTTACTTGAGTAAATCACCACAATAGTCGCTTCCCAAGGATCGATATAAACCTAGGTCTTCTAGGGAAAAAACAATTATACTACATCCGGTATTCTGGATCGAATGTATCAGCAATCCGCTGCCAAATTGTGTATGCCACTAGGAGCGGAAGAACCTCTCACACTCGTAACGACTCCAAATCTCCAACCCACGATGATTAGACTAGGATCACAAAGTGCTGATTTCAGGGATTGTGACCTAGGGGTTCGATTGACCTTTTGTCTACGAGTGTTATTTTGAATTGTCTGTCTACGAGTTCATTGTGCATTTTGAACCTTTTCCTTTTATTTATACGACCGAGTTCATTAAAAGGTTCCGACTGCAACGAGAGGTATCTTCTTGTTCCATAAAGAAGAAAAACCACTTTTGGTCCTCCAACTTTGCTAAAATTTCATTTTGTGTCCTATTACTTTTATTTGGTTCAACATAGACCTTGAACTTCGTAAATTAACCACTATCACAGTTTTCGGCTTTTATGTCGATGTTGACACCATGTTATAAAAAACCAAAGACTTCTCAGTCTAACTGGACGGAACCAGATTAGTATTAGATGGATGAACATAAGCGGAAAAAGGGAACCCACCCCTCACTTGTGTGCTTCTCCTGAAGTCTGATCTCGTCTCTCTCCTGCATTTGCGTCATCCCTGTAGCGTCGCATGTCGCCGTGTCCTAGAGCTGACCGGACCGTCCCAACTCACCTGCAGCAAAAGAGAAGGCACTCGCATGGTGTGAGGTGAGATATGGTTTGAATTGAAGTCGCGACGGCAAAAGATCGAGTTACATGCGAGGTGGGCGCCCAGAGGTTGAGACGAAGACTTTTACCACGGTTGCGGTCGGTTTTTAGCAACCGGGTATAAAATCTGGAAAACTATGATAGTGATCTATTTGATAAGTTCAAGTTCTACTTTGAACTTTCAAAAAATACTAGGACGAAAATTGAACTTTTACCCAAGTTGAAGGACGAAAACTGAACTTTTACCCAAGTTGAAAGACTTTGCTAGAATTGTGGGCTCCACAGCCTCCTCGCTCTACAAACCGTCGCCTTTTCCGGTTTCTGTTTGCACGACGCTATATTTTTTCGCACGCCTGTCGAAACCGCCGCTTCGTCGTCTCTGTGTAGACTCCGCGGCCGCCCAGGAGCCACCGCCACCGGCAGCGCCTTCAACGGTGTGGTACGACCCGTTGCCGTCGTCGCCGGGGGCCGCCTCCTCGACGCAGCGGCCCGTTAGGGTGTACGCCGACGGCATCTACGATCTTTTTCACTTCGGCCATGCTCGCGCGCTCGAACAGGCCAAGAAATCGTGAGCTTCTTCCTCGCTTCTCTTGGATTCGTTCCAATCTTGTGTTGGGATTGAAGATTGGGGTCACATTTTTTTTTTCGTGTTTTTGATTGAGAAATTTTCCTTATTAATGTGATGAACAAATGGACGTTGTGAACTTAAATGAGAGTGGACTTTTGGAGCAGGTGCTTGGTGAGCACCCGTATCCATACCGTGTATACTGCATCAAGATTCGTGCAAATTCTTTTTGTTTCCCTCTCAAACAATTTCTTATTTTTGTATCTCTCGTACCGCACATTGTTTGAACAAAAAAATTTGCAGATCATTTAAACATAACAATTAGAACATGGGAAAAATATTTTGGATTTTTTATTTCATTGTGTAAGTATATATTTCAAGAATTTATTTTAAATTTTAAATAATTTGAAATTTGAAATTGCACAAAAAAATTCCGAGCTATTTTTGTCTCATTCCATTTGTTATTTTGTAGTGAATTGCAAAAAAATCAAATCAAAATATTACATAATTTGAGAGATATAAAAAAGAGAAAATGAAAAAGTGTGAGGGTGCGCACAGCGCACCTGCTCTCTCACACTTTTCCCAACTTAAATTGCTTTTGAAAAAACTTTCAGCTCTGAATTCTGATACCTATTTTTTTCCCTTGCATTTTCGCCTCTCTCCACAGGTTCCCAAACACCTATTTGCTCGTGGGCTGCTGCAGCGACGAGGTCACGCAGTGGTACAAAGGCAAGACCGTCATGACCGAGGCGGAGCGCTACGAATCGCTTCGCCATTGCAAGCAAGTATCTTACTGCTAATCTTAATCTCAAAAGTTTTTTAGCAACATAAATTTTCTTACTGTTCTATTCTGAATCTTAAAGGTGGGTCGACGAAGTGATACCTGACGCTCCCTGGGTCATCAACCAGGAGTTTCTCGACAAGCATCACATCGACTATGTGGCACACGACGCCCTTCCGTGAGTGTACTCCTATGCATGTAACACGATTTGACATTCCATCAGTGTATCTAATACAAATGAAACGCTAATAATATATTTCAATTGGTGTATGTCTTTGTGCGAAACCGTTTTATCAGTTTGTGTAACTAACTTAATGTGATACATTTCAGGTATGCAGACACTAGTGGAGCTGCCAATGATGTCTATGAATTTGTTAGAATCTCTGAATTTCCTCATTGTTGTTGTGAGTTGTGACTAATTAAGCTTCTCTGATCAGATTACTGAAAATTTGTGATATGTGTGTTCAGGTGAAGTCCATTGGGAGGTTCAAGGAGACAAAGCGCACCGATGGTATCTCGACATCAGACATCATCATGAGGATCTTGAAGGACTATAACCAGTACATCATGCAGAATTTGACCCGGGGTTACTCTCGGAAAGACCTTGGTGTGAGCTATGTCAAGGTGACTGCCGATTCCATTGACCAAAAACAATGAAGAAAGACAAGCACTGAATCATGTTTTTCTACTGTGATGTAATCAGGAGAAGCGATTGAGAGTGAACATGGGGATTAGCAGACTAAAAGAGAAGGTGAAGGAGCATCAAGAGAAGGTGATCCAAGTTATTCTACGAACCACAGCCATTCTGTGACGGTCTTCGCATGAATTTACACAATAAAACTGCTACTAACTATATTACATATTCAGTTGCACAGTGCGGCAAAGATTGCTGGAAGCAACCCCGTGGAGTGGATGGAGAATGCCAACCGTTGGATTGTCGGGTTTCTTGCAAAGTTTGAGGAAGGATGCCACATGATGGTAAGCAATCCACGAGTAATTTATCCACAGTTTATCAGTACAGTACTTTTTGACTATGAATTGTGCATGGTTTGTTCATTTAATAGGAAACTGCGATTAAAGATCGAATTCAGGAGGGGCTGAAGAGGCAAGCCAAGTCAGAACCAAACCTTTCTGGATCAGACTCGTATTCATAAAGATGCTTTGTGGAGATCATATTCCTGCAGTAAATGTGTAGTGTTGAGATTAGCGTGTTGCGATAGCCTTGTCAGACATCGAAGTGACAATGGTTTATACTAGGGAATTATGTATTATTGAGAACAATAAAGTTTCAGGTGATCGATCAATCTCTTTTTATTAGTGATTTCTAATTGGATCTAGTACATCCTAAAAGAGATAATTGCTCAGATAAAATTGGAATTGCAGGAGATGGTCTTCATCTTGTGAATATGTCTGCCAATAGATGTGTGCTATTACTACCAACTAAATAAAGTTAATACACTTTCCCTTCCTTCCACCGGTCAGAATGGAAGGATATGATTGTCAGGATAACTGTAAAGACATCAGTGTTACCTGTTTTGGTAGATATAGATAAGCTGGAAATAGGCCTATTTGCTGAATTTATGATAATGTATTTCCATCTGAAATTTAAAGTCGGTACATGAGTGTGAAACCCATAAGATCTCGTAACCAACTCATGGTTCTGGCACATGGATAGCAAGCTTCCACGCGGCTTTTTCCATGGCTAGTTCTTTGGTGATGCTCCGGTCCTTCAAATCTCTCTTTACGGACTTCTCCCATGGAGAAGTTTGTTACTTTGGAAACATTGAAAGAAAAATACTTATATTGATTCATATTCCTACTGTTTGACGAACACATTCTGCCCATATATCCGAATATTTTTTAGGAGAAAGAGATACAAACAGAAGAAGCTATTAATAATATTGCCACAAACAATAAATCTGATACTAAAATATCACATAACACTTTGATCATTAGGCAACACATGCAAGAATTTGGCAGAAGCAGTTCATCATTATTCACCCTGAACTTGTGTTTTACATTAAGATGGTTGCTGTTGGGGAAACTATTGTCTTCAATGATTTCATCGTATTATTGCCAGTCTTCACCGGTGCCCTCTGAAATACATGTATACTCTCTGCAAATATTAAAATTCAAGGATGTCACCGAGCCACGGAAAAATGTTATGTACATTCATTAATTGTGTATGTAATAGCAAGCTAAAGACGCAGCAAAAGCTGATCATTGTAGTAGTAGCAAAATATTAGGAAGTGAAGATACATCCAAATTATAATTACGATCTTGTATATTTCTTCCTTTGATCATGATGTAAATAAATGGAAATGATGAATGATATGCTCATGCGAGGCAATGGCGAATAAGTCAGGCAACTCGACTCTGGTTTTCAGCATCGTCACAACCAAGCAATTCCATAAGAGCGATAGTAGTAACAATCAAACTAAAATATTTCATGGCAATATAATTGTTGTAAGTAATGAGGACATGAAATGGACATCACACCTCAAGCACCCAAATGCTCATCATCGATTCTACAGCGAACAATACAAATCCAATTAGATAAAGTACCTGCATCACAGAAAGGATAGGAACTAAGGGTTCACAGAGTGTTTCTGAACTAAAGTAAAGATATGATCATAGTTAACAATAATAATGCAGAATAACATACCCCGACGATCATATCTCCATTAAAAACCTCGATAACAACAAGAATTCCCCTGAATTCACGTAAAGAAACTGTACAGAACTATTGCAGCCGGAAACTTTGTCAAGTAAACAACACTTTACTTATCAGACTTACGTAAGAGTTTTCCCCATGAATATTATTGGAGGAGCAATTGCAGCAATAACGCAAAATCCAACATGCATCTGGTACATAAAAAGCCATCATTATGCTCATATCTTATAACTTATAAGTGCACTACCATAGGATCAATGATAAATACTGAGAAAAGTGCAATAGATTCAGATTTTTTAGATCAAAATTATTAGCATATAGAACATATCCAAGTGGGTAAAACTACCGAGTAGAAGACGAAAAATTGGCCGAAGGTCACCATGCTATCAGTTCTGGCATACAAAAACAACATAAGTTAGTTACCAAAATGGAATTTGCAAAGAGAATTGTCTCACAAAGAATATTTACTTGGAACTAGTAGGTTAAAAGAAACCTCATGGCCTGGTACAGAGGCCTGTACCATAGTATGTATGAAAGAGGACAACCAAATATCGCATAGATGACAGCGAGCAGAAAAAGAACAATATCTGCCATAAAAAGAAACATAAGGAAAAAGATGCATGCTGAAGAAATATGGTTGTCTGGCAAGATATTTAGCACCTTCCCCATGAATTGATTCGACCAAGACAGCAAATACATTCCAACTGAGACATACAACAATTCCTGCAAGAGAGTAGCTGATGAATAAAACTGAACCTGATGACAATGTTGGTTATCTGTGGTGAAAACTATCAACAATAATCTGATTGGAGAAAACGGTTAGAAGAGTAAATACCTAGCCAGCTAGCAAAGGCTGAATATTGCAACTTATGGGCATGGATTGGTATTTCGTTGGCTATATCATGATGTATGATGGGGAAAAATGGTGGCCAATTTTTCACTTCAACAGTGACACCGGCTGCACAAACGGATGGATTTTTCAGAAATCAGAGACAACATTAAACCATGTTGGAGATATAATGATGATCTTGTAGAACTACCTCTGTCCATTGCATTCTCCCTTTGTATGATATCCTGCAAAGAATGTCACACTTTTGAGAACTTTTAAGTCAGTTTTAGCAATTAGTATGATATGCTGAACTTTTTTTAAGTGTCATCATAGAGTTCTTTTTTGAGAAATATACAGCAGCACGAATGAACACATAAGACTTCAGGATTACAATCTAGTAGTTGAAGTGATTCTATAGGATTTGATATGAAGTCTCTTTTTCGAGAACATAGGATTTGATTTGAAGTGAAAAAGGTGACCGAACCCGCTCTCTCCTCTTCAAATCCTCCTCCCATGATAAGAGCTCTTTCTCCCGCTTCTTTGGATCCTACATGAAGTTAGGAATTCTCATCTAGTGTGCCAAGAAAAGAATATTAGCAACTTATGCAGACGGTGAATTGTAGTATATATGTACATATAGTGGGATGTCGATGGTGGCGCCATGCTTGCCGCTGCCTCCAAAGCCCCCTGGGATCCAGGATTTCTTTGCCGGAGCTGGTGCTGATGCTTCTCCATTCTGAAATACACTACACATGATCAAATGATATGAATGATATTTTTCGGAAAAATAACAAGCAACTGATACCTTCATGATACTTCAGTAAATTGTTACTGAAATAACACCCTGCTTAAAGTCAGGCTGCGTAATGAACTAATCTACACCACTTCGGGTCAAATATTTTAATAAAATAAACTAAAAATGCTTTAATAAAAATAACAATGATTAGATCAGATGTATAAAATGGAAAGTCAAGATAGAAGAGCTAGTTCGTTCGATTTAATTTCAACCAATCTATTTATTGAATGCAAAACGTTTAATCAGAAATCATTGGATAAGCCTTCCTCACTAGGAC
This sequence comes from Lolium multiflorum, assembly GCA_030979885.1. NCBI lineage: Eukaryota > Viridiplantae > Streptophyta > Magnoliopsida > Poales > Poaceae > Lolium > Lolium multiflorum. Next base: position 188,210,120 of record CM061753.1, read on the forward strand.
GTTTTGATCTAGTGCAAGTTCTTTATCTGCGAAGAGAAACATGTAAGATAAATTGTGCATACAATTCAGAGTCTTATATGGAAAATCTGATAGCCTCGTATAGGATCATCTGAAGGCATGGATTTTCTGAACAGAAGTTAATCTGGACAAAACCCAAATGTTTGCAACGGAAATTCTCATCAAAACCCAATTAAGAACAAGAATCATGTAGAGTCCGGCATACCGCGGTTGGATTGATATTCTCTCCTTCGAGCGAATTGGTGCTAGGAGACATTGAGAAGATCCCTAGGCATGAATAAATCCCTGCGTTGGGACGAGCAGAAATCTATGCTGGAAATAGAACTGTGCATGGTCGATGGAAGTTAGTTATTTTCAGTTAAGGATTGGCTTTTGGCGCTTTGGTCCTTGTTAGTTATTGCTGTCCAATATTATCCATTGCCTTTTTTGTATTTTTACATATCGTCCTTTTTTACTTTATTCGGCAAATACATGAAATCCAAACAGAAATATAAACTTCTTGCAGAAACTGAGAAAATTCTCTTATTACAGATGGATGGCTAGTTTTGCTTTTTAAAGCAGTTTAGGACGTGCACGTCCTGCATGTTAAGAGATCATAAAAAGGCATTCCGTTGTGTTTCTGCTCCCTATCTCTGCAATCAACATGATTGTAGATAAACATTGGTGCAAACAACTCCAATTCTACGCTGTATGAAGAATTCACCAATGTTTTCGAAACAGAATTATCTAGAGACAACATCTTTCGAGATCAATTTCATGCTCCAGCTGAAACATGTTCATCCACAGAGCAGAGAGTTTAATACAGAATGTGCGCTGTTTCGGGAAATGAGACAAAATGGCGTCTATAGAAAATCAACCCAAATTTAATGCAACATTATTATGTCATACCAAGTAGGATGACAGTCACAGATAACATTCTGCCAACAAGCGTCATACACAATACACTGGCAGACATTGTGAACCAAATAAGCACGCAACAACTTCCAAATTTCTGCTGTGATAAAGTACAGTATCTTCTCTACTTAGTGATGGTGGTCTTGAACATAGCGAAGGCCACAGTATTTGCACACGGCAGGTGCATCCAGATCAAGGCAGATATACTCAATTGGATGGCCAAGGGCAGGGTTTTTATCTGTAATCCAAATGAAAACAGTCAGATTTGCTGAAAACGCATAACCATGAGTATGTTAGTATAATCGCAAGCAACAATGCAGCCAAAGCATGATAATGAGAATGCGTAAAGATGGCTAGAGTTTTCAATGCTTTTTTGTTGCCTACCTCCTTCACAACAAACAATCCGCCCTTCAACCTTGATCGGTGGCACCTCATTGATCAGTTCCATTGGAGATTTCTTGCTTGTGTCCTGCAATAAATAAAACCAACAAGAAAAAAAATTCAAATACTGATGACATAAGAACAAGAGTCAGAACTAATCACTATCTGCAACTAACAAAGCTCACATGTTAGGTAACTGGGCTACTTAAGGTGTGAATATAACATGACAAACTGTTAAGCTACTCAATCATGGCCTGACATGAAACTACTGCAAGCTACGTGGTACAAGTGGTATCAATACAAATCTGGTATCTTCAAGGATATGAGAATTCTAGAGCTCGACAATTTACTTTCAATGATGACATTGTCACAGTTCAAGCAGCATTAGTCTTTAGTCTTTACTCTGTTCAACTAGTGATTTCTCATCTTTATTGCTTTACTGGTCATTGCCTACTTACAGTAACACTAAACAATAATCAAAAGAGTCTGAAAATGATATTATCTAAGTTCTACTTGCATGCATTATTAACTCTGTAAGATCCATCTTTTAATACAAGGTGAAAACAATTCCACTTGATCAACAATGGTAGACAGCACATATCACTAGAAGGGAGAACCAGATATGTATCAGTTAAAATCAAGCAACACACACCTTTTGAAAATAACCTGACAATGGTTATAATTCAGCCAAAGCTACGGACAATGTAGCAACATCATAATATGCATAAAATAGTTTTAAAAAAACAATAGAATGAGCGTCCACATTACCAAATAAGCAAGGGGCAAGAAAATCTTACGAAGATCTCAAGAATTTACAAACCTAATGTGCCTTCTTTCACTAGAAACTTCTCACCAATTGGAAATAGAACATCTGGTATGATAGCTACTCTTTTAAAGTGTTGGTTTTACTCACAAGGCATGAGCCATGTTGAATTATACTGTATTAAATATCTAAGAATCTAGGTCAAATGGGCAGATTGAGCATGTCATCATCTTGCACATGTGTTATGTTGACACCACAGATCGTTAACATGACTCTGCTAACTCATAACTGAAAGACAGAGCGACCAAAGGAATTCAGACGATTGAACATCCAGATACATAGCTGGCACTTGTTAGAATCCATAGAAGTGTTCATTCCATACCCTGTCAGAAATTTTATGACCTCATACATCAAAAAATTCCTCCAAGAGGAGTTCCAAACTGATAATTGATCAGCATCTGAATTCTATAAATAAAACGGAGTATGAAAAATACATGTGTAGAATCACAGCATGTGCTATCAACAAGCTTACGCTTATCGATTTATCATAGCAAACCTAAAGATGAGAGTCATCTGAGACCTCCAGATCTACCAATAAACAGCAGGAACTGAAGCCATTATTACATACAGCTAGCCTCAGGGAGTCATAATCGTCTCAACAAAAACACGTATTGCTTTAAACTAAATGGGGAACACAAAATCAATCGCGCAACTACACACCTAAATAGGAGTTGCGAGCTAAACCGATCGCCAAAAGCGCACACCGGACACGTAAATACGCGATCTTTGGCACCGAATTTAGGAGAATCGCACGAGAAAGGCGTTAAGTCACAGAGGCTTACGAATCTGACCAAACTGGATCGGAATCTAGGGACTGGAGAGCGGGGATGAGCGGGGATGGGTACCTGCATCCACTTGGCGGTGTGACTGCCGACGACGGCCGCAGCGCCGACCGCCTTCTCTGTTGCGAGGCCCCGCGCCGCGCCGGCGTGTCCGGTGCCGGCTAGGGTTCTGAGGAGCGTCGGGAGCAGCCTCCTCGTCGCGGTCGCCATGGCTGATGATGGGAGGGTGCGCAGGTCCTCGTCGGGTGAGTTGGGGAGGAAATGGAGACGAGTTTCCTTTTTCTGTGCATTGAGCTTACCTCTTGAAAACACGGCCCAGCAGCCAATCAGTTCAGCCCAATTATGCTGGGCCTAAGTCTAGCTGATTACTCAAAGCAGTCTAGCAGTTTTGTTTTGCTAAAGAAACACAGTTTTCTTTTTTTACATAAGCAGTGATGTAGTCTTAAAAAATAACCCGCCAATCTATTAATAATCATTAGGAGCAGTATAAAAAATCATAAAAATATAAAAAAATATCATTGAACCACCTAGAGAAGGCTAGAAGCACAAGAGCTACCGGAGGCGTACCATTGCCTCGGTAGATCGAAAGGGTTAGACTTGCAACCAGACCAAGTGCCACTAACACCAACCGGACCTCGGGAGATCCACCAAGAAGACAAGTCCACAGACCTCCGTCGGCGCTAGGCGTTTCGCCGGAGCGAGGATATGCTAGGGAAGACTTCATTTTTCTTTTGGATGACGTTGTCGCCTCACCATCACCAAAAAGGCACTAAAAAACTTTTAAAAGAAGAAGAGAAACCCTCCCACCGGCAAGGGGTCGTGCTTCAAGGCACCTCCAAGGTCCTAAGGGAAACGAAGGCAGGGCGAGCCAGCGGCATCGAGGGGACCATACAAGTTCGTAATCATCTTTTACGCTACAATGCAAAGCGGTTGTTATCGTTGCTTAAGTGTCATCGCACAACCATCTCTGGGACCTTTTTCCTTCATTTTCGATTCTTGTTTGTATTGTAGAACTTCTTATCTTTCCGCAGTGGACATCATTAATGTAACAAATCGGTCCAATATTTTTCCCCAAGAAACCTGTCGAGGAGGGGCAGTGGCAATTCGTTTAGAAGAAAAGACTTTGTCCAGTTCATAAGAAAAAAAACTAGACCTAGAAAATATACATAGTCCTGTTTATGAGAAAAACATATTGCACAACCAATACTTTTGCAAAGAAAAAAAATGTTTGTTGTGCCTGAATCTTTCCAAAGAAATGAGAGAAAGATGGAAGGTGCCCTACAACTAACTGCTAAAAAACGAAAGATTAACGCTAAGAAGCAACCCTAGTTGAACTGTTTAAGTACTAGTGTCTCACCCCAACGTTCTTTCCTCCAACCATCTCCTGTTTTTTTTTCAGCCTTTTGAAGTTAGTCCTTTGATAGCTTAAAATGCTTCGACTCTAAGGGTTAACTTTGGTACTCCCTCCATTTTTATATATAAAACCACAACATATTTTGAGGTAGAGTTTTAACTAAAAATTTAACCAGCATAATATTAGTTACATGTCACCAAAAGCATATCATTGGATTCATATTTGAAAAATCTTTCGAAAGATACGTTTTTATATTATATAATTTATTTCTTATTAGTAATTAAATTGTTAGTAAAAGTGTTAGCAGGAAATACTTAGTGATCTTATATATAAAAACGGAGGGTGTACCTTTATTTGGATATGCTTCTTTTCGGGTAGGAAGGGCAGATTGACATTCAGACAACGGCACATGGATTCTATAACTAAAAAAGAAATACAGATGATGTGTTGTGCATCCGTGGTGTCTGCCTGGTGCATTTTAGCAGCCATGTACGCCATCAATTCAAGATTACAGCACTCATGAATCCTGATCCAAGCACAACAAACAAACTCTCCTCTCTTCCTGCAACTCGTGATATTAAATTACGTACGTAAGGATTAGTTGTAGTGGTGGTTTTGGTCTCCTGCTCCTTCATCACCTTGACCCTAAATCCTGGCACCATGCATGAACCTGAAACGACAAACCCCTGCAGCAAGACGACCAAAACATTTCCAACCCCTCATGATCGACCAGATCTCGTCTCCGTTTTATATTTTTGTCTGGTCAATTAGTGATGCCGGACTAGTGCTTGTCTGGTCAAGCTGCCATCTGGCGCTGGCGGCGCACATGTGCACGTGTGAAGCGTCTCCGACGAATCTATGGCAAAGCCTAGCAGCTGGTCTCTATAAGGATTGTTTTCGCTAGTATCAGTACAATATCACTCTCGCTCTCTCTCCAATGCCATCGCTTGATCTGCTAACCGTTGGAAGATCACGCACGCTTTACCCAAGAGAATCCCTTCTTGATTGGCTCTAGGACAAGCAAGCAAGAGGCCATCATTTTCCTTGGCATCACCGTGCCGGAGCCAGTTGTTTAATCCGGTGGCCACATGCATGGGGTGCTGGAATCAGTCTCACGTTTTGATGCATCAGGGGATAGGGCGTAGTATGATCTACTATTTGATCCCCGTTAAAGAGGTGATGGTTGAATCCATGCCAAGTCTTGGGGCGCAGAGAAGAGTTGAACGCACGGATCAGACCTGCGATCTTTGTTTTTATTTGTTAGCACAGTTCTATACCTAAAATTTGTTCTGAATAATTTTAACATTGTAATCAGAAACATCACAGAAAATGAAACTTTCTTACTCTTTCTATTAGATGCCACTATTTTTTAATGTAGTTTGGATTGCTTGAACTAATACTAATAAATATAATAATGATTTGTTTGATTTTTCAAAGATGTTAACTAAATCAGAACCGAGGGTGCACTTGAAGATCCTCTCCATGCACTAGAGAAATAGCTCCTTTGGAGTTGGGTCCGGACAAACCGAAAGAGTGCCAATCCCTAGATTGCGCTGTCATTCATGGTGAGAAAAAACATTTCTCGTTGTGTCCTTCAACTCTGTAGATACCTTCGTAAACAGGCCGCGATGCTCCACACGCCGTAGAGACGACCATAAATGTAGCGTAGCTGTGCACCGGTAGATGACATGTATAAAAAATAATTTTATCGTTAAAAACCTTATCATTTCTACATCGTCATAACGATCAAATAACGACAACCGCACTCACCCTAATAAGTAGCTTAAACCTAGGATCCACACCATTGAGCCAATTGTTGAATATATTCGCAATGCTTCGTGGTGCGTATAAGGTAGAAACTATATGGATGGTTGACCATATAGATCTAACAAATTTATACGGAAAAAATAAATGCTTTATAGTCTCGTCATGGTGACAAAAGACACACGTTTTACTTCCATGACAATTGCATTTTGCATGTTTATCTTTGTAAGAATCACCCCTTGACAAAGGTACCACATAAACACTACATTTTTAAGCGGGATCTTCATCTTCCAAATTTTCTTTTTATTACCCACTAGTAGATCAGGTTTGATTAAAGCTTTGTACTCCCTCCTTCCCACGAAGTTTGTCTGAGATTTGCCAAAATTTAGATGTATCTAGATAGCATCTAGATACATCCAAATTTTAACAAATCTCAGACAACCTTTGTGGGATGGAGGGAGTACATACAATTCTCAGAATCCCCGAGAATTTACCACACTCGTTAAGATTCCATCAAAATTCATCGGATCCCTACATCAAATGGACCGAATCAAGCTGTTGTAACAAATCATTCCAAGATGCTTGTCGAGGACCAATGAGACTTCTTCTGAACGACACATTTGGAGCGGAAGTTTCCATCACCTTAGCAAGTGTATCGCTTTTGTGGCTCACAATATTGTAAAATGCCGGATATTGTTCTTTGGGTGTGGCATTGCCTAACAATTTATCCTCCCATAACCTAATCTCCGATCCATCCCTAATTAATAGCGAAAGACCCATATGGGAAGATGAATTTCTTCATTGCCATAAGCCCATCCTAGAAATGTGAGTCACCAGGTTTCCAATACCTCTGGCACACGTACTTTCTCCTAAGTAGGGTTCGCCAAACCCCCACTTCAGCAAAAAGCTTGAAAAACCAATTACTAGGGAGGGCCATGTTCATGACCTCTCAAGTCCTCCTTGGTTTTGTGGTGGCAAACCGCACTCCATGTGGACAATCGATATTTCCCTTTCTCACTGTCACATTGCAAGAAAAATCTTGATAAAAATAATCCATTCATTTTAAGCATCCTTTCTAAAGTTGGAAGAATAAAATCATATAAAGTACCATGTTACTTAGTACTGAATTAATAAGAACCAATCTTCCACCCAAGAATAGTAATTTTCCTTTCTAGCTATTTAATCTAATTTGCAGTCGCTCCTGATGGGTTCGTTGCATAGAAAATAAAAATCTAAGGTTGCAACAACAAACGCACCAAAATCATATATAGGAGATACAAGCAACGGATAAACCATGGTTGAGATTAAGTAACCCTTGAAGACCCCAATAGTTAACAAGAACGGTTGTCATGGTTGATGTAGTCGATCACTTGCTGATCTCAAGATCGTGCAAAAGACAAACGCTACAAAGGGCAGCACTTTCATACTCGGTCACTGATGACGTTGGGACTCCAAGTGCAGAATGTTGTGTCAGCAGAGTATTTTCCCCACAAGGGTGACTCGAGGGTTTGTATCGAACTCGCGGGGAACTAAGCAAAGAGCTTTCTCTCCCTCTCTTCTTCTAGCAATCATGCAAGGTAAAATAAAGGCCTTGTGTCCCCAACTTGACCGTGTGGTTGTCAAGCACAAGGTTTCGCTTAAGTAAATAAGACACAAGTAGTAATAGAACAAGTAAAACTAGATAGAATAAAGTAACTAAGTAAAAACAGTAAAAGGGTTGCTCATTTTTGGTGTTTTGGATGCGAATAAGAAAATTAAATATTTTGTATTTTTGGATAAAATAGTGCAGCAAGTAGAAAACAAGATAAAAGCAATATAAAGGTGGTTCTTATGATAAAAAGTGAGTCGGGGCTCATGGGTTCACTTAACAATTCTCTCTAAGTTATACGGGACAATAACAATTCACCAATGAGATATGAAGATGCAAAATAATAACATGTGAAAGATACGCATTCATATGGGCATCACGTCCTAACATAGAGATGATGCAACACATCTCTCTTTTACTCCACGAGAAAGGGAAAACTCCATGCAATCTTGTATTAAGAATTAACAGAGCATAGCCATAAGTACTTTGACATGATGTTTAAATATCAAATATGCTACCTTGAACAAACAAGATCATCACTTTTGTCACGTCACGAACATAGCACATGCATTCACTTTATTCCTAGTGGGGTATCAAAAGAAATGGCAAAATCATAATAGATCATGAATTTGTTGTCATTATCTAATCACTAAAACCATGCTACTCCATCTAATACACACATCATCCCACACACGCTCTTGCATATAAGTTGGATCAAAACAAATACTTAAGAACGGGGTACATAATATGCATCTATCAATACATCTTGCACATAATATGATCAGATCTGATAACACAATATCATAGAATAAGGATCTGTCACATAGGTATTACAAATATGGCCATAATGGCACTAAGAACTATGAAGAACATGAGAGAAATAGATCAAGGTACTGCCACAAACCCGTAGTCCAGAGATGGACTACTCCCCCTTGATCATGGTGATGATGATGAAGACGTTGGAGAAGGTGGAGATCCCTCCGACGGTAATCTCGGTGGAGTTTCCCCCTCTAATCTTCCCTGCTGCAGCCTCTGTTTTTGTGTTTCTGTCTTCTGCGGCGCTCTCCTCCCGAGAACTCTCAGGGGCCATATATGTAGTTATTTTTAGGTCAAAATACGTCGGCGGGTGAAAGAATCAAGTGAATTGGATGATTGACAGTCAAAAAACACTTGGTGGCGCACCCTATAAGTCTGGACGCGCCACCTGGTGTCTTTTGGGCCTCTGGCCCATCCAAGTGAGCGTCCAGGTTTCAGGGTGCTTCTCCCGATGAAAAAATGATGCTCCAAAAATCTCAGGTCAATTTGACTCCGTATAGGTCTCTGGAAGTGAAAAATACGCGAAACGGAAAATTCCTGTTCTGCTGAGTTATAAACCAAATAAAGGGATCATTGGTAAATTCCATGAAAAAAAATAGCGCGCTATTTTGGCGTTAATAGAATGCTATAGCGTTTTTGGACATGCCACGCTACATCATTTCGGCGCTATAGTGTGCTATAGCGCGCTTGACGTGGGCATTACCCTCCGGGTAACCAATATTGCACTACCCTATACGGTCCAGATGGAGGCCCATGAAGGTACCCGATGGCAAGATGGGGCACTAGGACGGTGCGGCGGAGGATTACTTGAAGTACAAGACACAGAAGAAGCCGAACAAGGAAAGATTAGAAATAGATCTACTGTAAACCTCGTACTCGATTAGATCTCTCGAAACCTGGCCTCCTATATAAAGGCCAGGAGAGGGGTTGTCGAGGGGACCCAATCAATCTTAGCAAACTTAGCCAACAGAAGCTTAGACCTAGGTTACCCTAGTACTTAGCCATCTAGACGACATCTCAGCCGAACTATTCGGCACCCCATTGTAACCCGTTGTCTTCATAATCAAGAACAGACAGGCGGACGTAAGGGTTTTACCTCATCGAGGCCCGAACTGGGTAAATCGCTCCCCGCTTGTCCGTGTACCGATGTCTCGTGTCGGCTTGCAGGATTCCATCACCCTAAGCCCCTATCGGAGGGCATTGCAGGGAGCCCTCGACAATTGGCGCCGTCAGTGGAAGCCTGCCGGCGCAGGCAGGGCATCGGCCATGCCGATCACATGCCGGCGTTCGTGCTCGAGTCACCAACACCTCCAGATCCAAAGGACTCGACTCGCTGCGGATCCTTCGAGTTCGTACCGAACCTCAAGCCGCCGCACTCGATTCCTGCAGAATCGTGCGACGGCATGACCGCCACCTTTGAAGGCGTTCACTTCATCATCGACTCCGGAGGTTTTCTTCGCCTCCCCAAAACAAATACGTCCGGTTCGGAGCTCCCAGTTTCGCAGACAACACCCTGGCAGCAAGCTTGGAAATCCCACCCAGAAGTGCGCCCGGAGGCGGCAGAAGTTTCGATCACGAGGGGCGAAAGAAAGGCGAAGGGACTCACGCCACGGAGAAGAAGAACGTGCTTTACCTCACCCTCGTCGGTCCGAACGGGGACGGAGGCGCGCGTTGCTCCATGGCGCGTTCGTTCACCATACTTGTCGGCCACGGAGCAACTCGACGCACCATGCTACCTCCACTCCTACATCGACCCGAAGGACGGTCGGGAGAAATCCAGTCACCTATTGAGGAACTGCCGACACTTCCTGGAGATTCGACAGTTCTGTGATGACCTTAGGAGCGAAGCTATATCGAGATTTCACGTAATGGAGAAGAGGGCAAGATCTCACGGTTATTGGTCGGAACCGTACGTGCCAGAACCGTACGAACCAATGGAAAAGGACGAGTACATTCCCAGAACCACGCGGGCAAGTCAACATGATCCATAAGACCAGCTTTTCAAAAAGGGAAATCAAGAAATTCTCGCGAGAAGTGAAGTACGCAGAAGTTGCTATGGTTGACACACCCGAATTCATCGACTGGTCAGAACAAAGTATCTCCTTCGACATGACAGATCACCCGAAAGCTGTCCCTAGACCAGGTCATGCAGCCCTTGTCCTTGAGGCGCAGATCGGAGGGTACAACATGAGCAAAGTATTCATGGACGGAGGAAGCGGCTTAAACCTACTATTCGCCAACACACTGAAAGCAATGGGTTTGACAGTCGATATGTTGAGAGAATCCGACACAGGATTCCATGGCATTATACCGACTCGACCCGCTTATTCTCTCGGAAAAACATCATTGGATGTAGTCTTTGACGCCCACCAACTTCAGAAAGGAAAAGATCGAGTTCGAAGTAGTCGACTGGGAGTCTCAATATCATGCCATCCTCGGCAGGCCGGCGTTTGCCAAATTTATGGCCGTACCCCATTATGCGTACCTAAAAATGAAGATGCCAGGCAACAACGGGACCCCAATAACCGTTCACAGGAGTTTTGCCGGTCAGATACTGACGGGGAGTTCCGAAGATCGCCTCGAAATTCGGGCGCTAAGGAGGAACTCAACGCGATCGGCGCTGCCGTGGATCATACGCAGCCACCAGCCGACAACCGCAACGTGAGATCCGACGAGTTCGATGCTACAAAGGAAGCCAAGAAGCTGCGGGTGCATCCCATTGACCGAAAACGGTTAATATATCGGCTGATCTTACGACCGCATAGGAAGGCGCGCTCATCGAGTTCCTCCGTGGCGGGAGATATTTGCATGGGAACCATCCGACATGCCGGGTATCCCAGGGGAACTCGTGACACGCCCTTAATGTTGACCCGACAGCCAAACCGGTCACGGCGATCGATGCGTCGATTTTCGAGCCAAAGAGGAGGGCAATTGGTGAGGAAATCAATCGACTCCGTAAAGCAGGATTTATCCGAGAGCTCAAAGAATCAGAGTGGGTGGCCAACCCCGTCATGGTGCCTAAGAAGGACACCACCGCTCTGCGTATGTGTATCGATTACCGGCCTCAACAAACAACTGTCCGAAAGACCACTTCCGCTGCCTCGAATTGACCGGATAGTCGATTCCACAGCCGGATGTGACCGCCTCTCCTTCCTTGATGCCTACTACGGGTATAATCAGATCAAAGGAAGAAAGAAGACCAGAGTTAACCGCATTCATCACCCCACACGGCGTTTTCTGCTACAACGTCATTACCTTCGGGTTGCAGGAGCAACTTATCAACGTTGCATGCAAGCTTGCCTTGGAGAGCGATCGGGCGAAACATCGAAGTCTATATTGACGATATCGTGGTAAAGACGAAGCACTGCCACCCTCGTCAATGACACCGGGAGACCTTTGATAACTTAGACAGGTATAAGATCAAGTTGAATCCCAAAAAATGCTTCTTCGGAGTACCGGGGGCAAGTGCTAGGATATTTCATCTCGGCTAGGGGGATCGAAGCCAATCCTTTGAAAATCAAAGCTATTCTCGACATGGAGCCGCCAAAGAATCTGCACCAAGTGCAGCATTTAGCAGCGCTCAGCAGGTTCTCGCTAAGCTAGGGGAAAAAGCTTTGCCCTTCTACAATTTGATGAAAAAATCTGAAAAGTTTGAGTGGACAAAGGAGGCGCAGGAATCCTTCGATAACCTGAAGAAAATCTTGTCGACATCTCCAGTCGTAACCCCCCGTGAGAAGGAAATGCTCATGTATATAGCTGCAGCCGCCCAAGTCTTCGGCGTCTTGGTCGTCGAACGGGAAGAAGCGGGAAGAGTTCATGGCGTGCAGAGGCCCGTTTACTATCTCGATGAAGTGCTCACACCCGCAAGACAGGTACCCTCACCATCGAAGCTGGCATACGCGATGTGGAGTTCAGCCCGCAAGTTACGACACTACTTCACGAGCATCCGATTGTCGTCGTGAGCGAGCGCCATTGAAGAGCATAATGACCAACCCAGAGGCCACAGGTCGAGTGTCCCGTGGGCTATCGAGATAGCACCACACGACATAACTACGTTAACCGACAGCTATAAAATCCCAAATCCTCCGAGACTTTGTGGCGGACTGGATCCAATCCCGGACACCAGCGCACCGACATGTCGGGATCGTGGATAATGTACTTGACGGGTCGAAACGAAGCACAGGCGCAGCAGCAGGAGTGGTGCTGATATCACCACGGGGAGATAAGATGAAGTATATACTACGTATGAACTTCTCTCTGCCGACGAACAACGAAGCAGAATACGAAGCATTGTTGCATGGAATGAAGATGGCAAAGGCGTGCGGGGCAACTCGCCTGGAAACTACGGAGACTCAAACTTAGTAGTACAACAGTCAATGAATCTGTGCGACGCGGTCAACGACAACATGATCTCCTATCGGCAGCTGTACCAAAATATGGAAGCCAAATTCGAAGGATGTGAGCTCAAACATATCGGCAGAGCCAGCAACGAGGAAGCCGACACCTTAGCAAACATCGGCTCCATGTGCTCTCCTATTCCAGACGGAGTGTTTTACGAGGTGATCACTCAGCGATCAATAAAAGTGAAGGCGTCGGCACCTCTAAAACTATCGACTGACGGAGCAGAGACAAACTCACAGCAAGTTGCCGACGAAGCTCCAACTCTCCCTGCCGAACAAGTCCTCCTCCTTGAGCCACTATGGACCAAACCGTTCCTAGCATATATAACAAAACAGGAACTGCCGGCGGACCCAGTGGAAGCAAAACGAATCGTCAGGCGATCGAAAGCCTTTGCCATAGTGGATGGTGAACTCTACAAGCGCAGCATTTCCGGTATCTTCCAAAGGTGCATTGCCACCGACGACGGAAGAGCACTGTTGCGTGAGATACATGAGGGAACTTGTGGGCAGCATGCGGGAAGTAGGGCTCTCGTAGCAAAAGCCTTCAGGGCAGGATTCTATTGGCCAACGGCGGCATCGGATGCTCGAGATCTGGTCATGAAATGCGATCCTTGCCAACGGTTTTCCCCAAAACCACACGCTCCTGCGACAGATCTAATGACGATACCCTTGGCATGGCCGTTCGCTCAATGGGGGCTCGATCAAGTTGGACCGCTGCCAAGATCATCGCCTGGAGGACACACGTACTTATTAGTCGTAGTCGACAAATTCTCAAAGTGGATCGAGGCAGTACCGGTACGAAACCAGAAGGCAAAAACAGCGGTCCAATTCTTCAAGGAAATAACATGTCAATTCGGTGTGCCTCACAGTATCGTCACAGATAACGGAATTAACTTTGACTCCAAAGAATTCCGAGAATTTTGTGATGACAGGGGAATAAAACTGGAATTTGCATCAGTGGCTCACTGATACGTCTCCGACGTATCGATAATTTCTTATGTTCCATGCCACATTATTGATGATATCTACATGTTTTATGCACACTTTATGTCATATTCGTGCATTTTCTGGAACTAACCTATTAACAAGATGCCGAAGTGCAGTTCCTGTTTTCTGCTGTTTGGTTTCAGAAATCCTAGTAACGAAATATTCTCGGAATTGGACGAAATCAACGCCGAGTTCCTATTTTGCCGGAAGCATCCGGAACACCGAGGTCGCCGGTGGGGCCACCGGGCCCCGGATGATAGGTCGGCGCGGCGAGGCCCTGGCGCGCCGCCTTATGGTGTCGTCGCCTTGACCTTCGACGCTGCCCTTTCTCCTAAATAAGGTCCCGACCTAAAAACCCCGAAGGAATAAGCCACGGTACGAGAAAAGTTCCAGAGCGCCGCCGCCATCGCGAAGCCAAGATCTGGGGACGAGTCTGTTCGGCACCACCGGGCGGGGAAGTGCCCCGGAAGGCTTCTCCATCGACACGCTGCCATCTCCCGCCATCTTCATCTTCACCGCTGCTCCCATGAGGAGGGAGTAGTTCTCCATCGAGGCTCGGGGCTGTCTGTAGGTAGCTATGTGGTTCATCTCTCTCCTATGTACTTCAATACAATAATCTCATGAGCTGCCTTACATGATTGAGATTCATATGATGATGCTTGTAATCTAGATGTCATTATGCTAGTCAAGTGAGTTTTTTATGTGATCTCCGGAGACTCCTTGTCCCACGTGTGTAAAGGTGACAGTGTGTGCACCGTGTGGGTCTCTTAGGCTATATTTCACAGAATACTTATTCACTGTTATGAATGGCGTAGTGAAGTGCTTATTTATATCTCTTTATGATTGCAATATGTTTTGTATCACAATTTATCTATGTGCTACTCTAGTGATGTTATTAAAGTAGTTTTATTCCTCCTGCACGATGTAATGGTGACAGTGTGTGCATCGTGTTAGTACTTGGCGTAGGCTATGATTATGATCTCTTGTAGATTATGAAGTTAACTATTACTATGATGGTATTGATGTGATCTATTCCTCCTAACTGGCGTGAAGGTGACAGTGTGCATGCTATGTTAGTACTTGGTTTAGTCGTGTCGATCTTTCATGCACTCTAAGGTTATTTAAATTTGAACATTTAATTGTGGAGCTTGTTAACTCCGGCATTGAGGGTTCGTGTAATCCTACGTAATGTGTTCATCATCCAACAAGAGAGTGTAGAGTATGCATTTATCTATTACATTATGTGATCAATGTTGAGAGTGTCCACTAGTGAAAGTCTAATCCCTAGGCCTTGTTCCTAAATACTGCTATCGCTGCTTGTTACTGTTTTACTGAATTACTACTGCTGTGTTAGTACTGCTTGTTTACTTCCTACAATATTACTACCATCAACTACGCGCCAAGCACTTTTCTGGCGCCGTACTACTGCTCATATTCATTCATACCACTTGTATTTCACTATCTCTTCGCCGAACTAGTGCACCTATTAGGTGTGTTGGGGACACAAGAGACTTCTTGCTTTGTGGTTGCAGGGTTGCATGAGAGGGATATCTTTGACCTCTTCCTCCTGAGTTCGATAAACCTTGGGTGATCCACTTAAGGGAAACTTGCTGTTGTTCTACAAACCTCTGCTCTTGGAGGCCCAACACTGTCTACAAGAATAGAAGCACCGTAGACATCACTCACCCGCAAACCAACGGTCAGGTGGAAAGGATCAACGGACTAATAGTGGACGCCCTCAAGAAACGTCTTACAGGCACGGAAGGTGCTTGGGTCGAAGAGTTACCATCGGTACTTTGGAGTTTGCGTACCACACCTAACAGATCCACGCAGTACACCCCATTCTTCTTGGTACATGGAGCCGAAGCAGTCCTGCCAGCCAACGTTCGATTCGAAGCCCCTCGAGTGACGACATACATAGAACCCTCTTCCAACATCGCACTGGAAGACGTCGTAGACCTCGATGAAGCGAGAGACGTTGCTTTAGCAGAACCACGGTGTACCGAGCGGCGCGAGGAACTACCACAGCCGGCGAATACGCAATCGATGCTTTAACGTTGGAGACATGGTACTTTGGCTGAAGCAAAAGAGACCCTCGAAGCTCAAGTCTCCATGGGAAGGACCCTACATCGTCACTGAAGTGATACCGGGAGGAGCATACAGGCTCAAAAATCCAACTTCGGGAAAAGATGTTGGAAATCCATGGAATATTGCACACCTGCGACGGTTCTATACATAGGACGCGATCGTTTTTATTATTTAATAGCCTTTAAGGTTGCGTTTCAATTATGAATAAAGTTTTAATCAGGTTTTCTACCTTTTTTCTTCAATTTAGGCCCTACCACCTGAACAGGTCGACTGCGGCCCCCACCTTCGGCTCTTACTCCCATCGGGAGCGCTGGCCCAGAAAACACGCAGTGTCATTAATTAAATACTCCCATCGGGATCTAAGATTAGTGACACACCAAAAAAATCAAACAACCAATCCAAGCCTCGAGAAAATACGCGAGTGCTGTAGTCGATGGTTACACTATCATAAAATAAGGCTCAAACCGGTGCACCGTGTGATGATGCCAAGCGTCTAATTCCCTCGACTAAGTCGACGGGTCTCGCTCTTGCAAAACTTACACAAAGGCTTCGCAATAACATTGCATAATCCAACGAAGTCGTCGGGAGAGCAGGTTGAACTGATCACTCAGCCGCCCTCGGCAAATAAAAAATCAATCAAATTAACATAGCGTGCAGCGTACGAAATAAATTTGTACATAACAATATTATGCAGGAAGTAAGGCTACTACATTCATGATCGGGTTCCCCGGTCCCAATGGGCCTTCAGATCCTTCTCAAGGCACGACTCCATCCGAGAAACGATGGTGTAGGCGGGACCTCTAGCAGCATCATAATATTGACCTAAGTTCCTCTCGGTGTTTGCCACGGCTCTCAAGTCTAGAGATGGGTGGCATGCCAATATCTAAGCAAAAGCAAGCTCAGCACCAGCCAAGAGTTCCTTCCGCACCAGCTGACGAATCCTTTCGGGAGACTTGAATCGGGTGAACAAGGCAGACAAAGTTTCGGGTGCCTGGTCTAGAGGGAACAAAGTGTTCCAAACCATTGAGAGATGAGCGTGGAACTTATCAAAATAATGATGCACCTTTCCCACCCGATACTTAAACTTCGCCATGACAACAGCCTTCGGACGATGCAGCCATAAATCATGCTTCGGGTGCGCTACGTCCGTCATCGCCTCGACCTCTTCGTGGATCCTTTTGTTCTCTTCAGCCGCATCCGAAGCTACGACTGGAAAGGAGTAAGAACCAGTCAAAGGAACATTCAAACTATGGCGGAAAGCAGAAGATGGGTTAATATTTACATCCCAAACTTTCGGTAGCAATATGAAGACCATCAAGGGCGTATTGTTCGATAGCCATCGCTATCTCCCCTTTTTTCTTCACCAACGCCGCCATCGCACGAAGAGAAGTGATATCTTTGTCTAAACTAGACACTTGGTCACGCAAGAGGCGAACGAGGCTTGAATCATCATTGCTCGAAGAGGTCGGAAAAAGCTTAGCATGAGAAGAAGACGGAGGAATCTGCAGTACAGTCCCTAGTTCAGACTAGTATCAGAGTAAAAAAAAGGTTCCCGTCGGGAGCGCTGGGCATATATGATACATTCAAAAGCATGTTCAATTTGGCAGCAGAGTCGAAATAAAGCTGGACTACGACAGAGCTACGATCGGTCTTATTTATAACGAGTCAAATAAAGGGTTCAAAGATTTACCGATGACGAGCCGGGGGCAGATTCAGGAGTAGGCTTGGCTTGCGCTTCATCTACCAGCGTCAAAAGTTGATTGGCACAAGTTACTGCCGATCGTTTGAAAGGCTCAAGGTTGACTAAATGGTTGTCGTCATCGACAGGCAATGCCTTGGACAGCTTTTCCAATTCTGACCCCATCCCATGGCCCATGAGCAACTGGAAAGTAAGAACCGCCCCAAATAAACGGCTGCGGCGTTTCAATACCTCCACAGGCTCGGAAGGGTCAACAAGGAAAAAGCCTGCCATCTCGTCGAGAGTTTTGTCCTGCTTCATCTTCGGGAAGATCATCGAGTATAACCTCGAAAGCGCTCCTTTGGTCTTTTTCAGACCAAGGACTTGGACGTTAGACTCGACGGCAAGCGACGGGCGTCGGTGCTGGGAGTCCTCCCGAAGCTGATCACGTCGAGTGACGGCTATATCAGCAGTGTCTGAGAATAAGACAAATCATCAATTAGTAACAGAAACACCAAGACAGGAAACGGTGGATTACGGAGTTTACCTAGTAAATCCTTGATGGACTCGCGAAGGACGCCTTCCTTTTTGTCGATTGCAGCCGCCGTTGCCGCCTGGCATCCTGTTCATCCTTCAGTTGCCTCAGCTTCTTCACCTCTTCCTTCAGCAAGACGTTCTCATTCTTGGCGTCGGTGGCAAGCCTGGCTTCAAGCATCAGCCGAAGATCTGATAGTCTTTCGAAGCTGGGAGTTTTCGGCTTCTAGCCGAGTGAATTGTTCGGCAAACTCAGCTACAACATCGACTGTGGCATAAATTGGCTGTGGCAAAGTAAAGATCATAAAGATTCAGTCGATAGAAACTCGGCAAAACGAAGCAGGTTGAGTACTTACATGATCACGACCAGCCGGAGGAGTAGGAACACCGCTAGGAGGAATAACTGTCGACACTGGAACCTTCTCTACAACCGTCCGCGAAGGAGGCGTCGATTTCGTGGGAGAAGGATTAGATTCTTTAGCCGACGCAGCTCTCTCAGAGACAAATTTGGCCCTCTTCGCAAGAGGGACTTCATCATCATCATCGTCAGAGCTACTTAAGTACAACGCACGGTTAGCATGCGAAATAACAGGAAACAAATAAAGAAAGGAGTACAAGACGCTCACGGGTCCAGGTCATCTTCGCCTGCAAAGAGACTTGTAGAACTCTTCTTGACAGGAGGAGGCGCGGCAGCTTCATTGGCATCATTATCTCGTCTGCTGGGACTTGATTCAGCCGTGGTGGTAAATTCATCATGTACTTGCTTTCGACGCCTACTCCTGGTGAAGGCGTCATCCTCAGTAGCCTCTTCTTCTTGGACGTCGCTGTCCTCAAGGGTGTGCTGGCCATCCTCGGTTCCATCAGAATCTTCATCATCATCCTCTGGTACCACACCACTTTCGGGTGCAGGAGGATAGCATCGAGCAGCAGCAAGCGCCTGTCGAAAGTAAAAGAAAGGGAAGTTTGTAATCAAAAGAGGAGTAACAACAGGAAAAAAAACAGACAAAGAATTACCTTGGTTGGAGGATGGTCAGAATCGTAAGGAGAACGAGCCGACATCAGGACGATGTTGTCCTTCATACTAAGGCACGTCAAGCGGCGGACTTCGTCTCGGAGATCTTCAGCCGAAAGATCGGCAGAGCTAACCCTGGACTCATCATCCTTGCCCGTATAAAGCCACGGTGATGGGGGCGAGACATTAACGGTTGCACTCGGCGTTGTAGGAACACTTGAGACAACCTCGGTGCCGCACATTGTCAAGCCTCTGTGTTCTTCAGGGTGACTACTTGATCGAACAACTGCGGCTGTCAATCTTTCTTCGGGAGAAAGGGTGTTTTGCCAAGATTTCTTCGGCAGCTATCAGTTTATCGTCAAAGGGAGGAAGGTTTGAGCATCGCCCAGATACTGAAGGATCTCGCAGATAAAACCACTTGTTGCGCCAGCCCTGGACAGACTCCTTCATTGGGTAATCAAGGTAGTCGACCTCCTTCCTGACAACAAAGCCGACGCCACCGACGACGGGGGGGGCGTTGCTGTCGTTATGGCGCTTCACATAGAAGATCTTCCTCCAAAGACCCAGTGAGGGTCAATGCCGAGGAAGGCTTCGCAGACAGTGATGAAGATGGATAGGTGGAGGATGGAGTTTGGGGTCAGCTGCTAGAGCTGGATCCCGTAAAAGAAAAAAGAGAGCGAAGGAACTCATGCGCCGGAAGGGAAAGGCCACGGAACAAAAAGCGGTGAACATAACGTTGAAGCCCTTCGGGGGCTTTGGGAGAAATCGCACAGACGAAATATCCTCGGATGCAGAGATGAATCAAGGGCTCGCAGCTTGTTGATATCGCGGTTGGAAATGGCGGAGGCACAATCGCCAACTTTGGCCGCGCCCGAAGTGCTAGCGCCCTTCTTTTTCCCCATGGAGTCTGAAGCTTCTAAGAGAGGATGCATGAAGAAGGAAAGGATGGGCGAAGAAGATGAGCAGTGGGAGGCGTAAAAAAGTAAAAACGAGGATGTCCTTTATTTATACCGTGAGAGTTAGCATGAGATCGTGGCCATAACTCCATAGGCGTCGTGGGAGGTGGAGCGAATCTGGCTGTACACGTGGCACTTGGAAAAGGAATGGAACCGGCGGCCCATTATTCCCACGTCGCGCGAAAATCGAGGAAACGCCTCGGTCGCTGCGCGTGCACTGGTCAAAACCTAAAAACTGCCCGCGCAGAACTAGGGTGGGCCCGCTAGGTCAAGTCTTGTCAATCGAGCCACGACAGCGATACGTCATCAGTGACATCATGAGTGTTGTCAAGAGCACTCGAAAGATTAAAAAGCTATCGGATGGTCAATTTGAGTCTAAGCGCAGATCGCAAGCATCTGCACTCGGCCTCGGGGCCCTCCATCGGGAGCGCTGGACAGCGCACCCGACGAATGAGGACTCGAAGGAAAATTTTAACTGGAAGTCACGCGGACACAGCGCCGCGCCCGGACTCGGGGGCTACTCCCACGGGGAAGCGACGGCGCGCACCGTGAACTTTTTCGCACTCCCGGGATCATGCCCGGGGACTTGATTTGTGCGGGATAACGTTGTTTTGCCTTCGGCGATTAACCAACATAAGTTGGGCACGTTATTCATTATCCCTTGCATAAGGAAAATATATCGGATGACCTACAAAGACTTGCAGGAAAAACCGAGACGTTCGAGTGGTACAACTTGAGTCTACGCACGGATTGCGATCATCCGTACTAGAGACGGGGGCTACTCCCATCGGGAGCGCGACGCGCACGATAAAAGAGAATAGTACAAACAGAAGAAAAGCAAGAATAATCAAGGAGAAGAGCTTCGGAAGAAGGCATGCTTCAGTCTCTACCTGAACTATGTTCGGCTAGACACTCGGGGGCTGATACGTCTCCAACGTATCTATAATTTCTTATGTTCCATGCTACTTTATTGATGATATCTACATGTTTTATGCATACTTTATGTCATATTTATGCGTTTTCGGAACTAACCTATTGACGAGATGCCGAAGTGCCGTTCTACTGCTGTTTGGTTTGAAATCCTAGTAAGGAAATATTCTCGGAATCGGACGAAATCAACACCGAAGATCTTAGAATCCCCGGGAGCTTCCAGAACACGAAGCGTCAGAGAGGGGACACAGGGGGCCACACATGGTGGCGGCGCGGCCCGGGAGGGGGCGCGCCGCCCTGGTCCCGTGGCCCCCACCTGCCCCCTGCCTCCGGTATATAAGGTCACGCGACCCCCAGGAATAAGCTGGTCGAGAAAAGTTCGAGCCGCCAAGGTGAGATCGGGGACGGGAGTCTGTTGTTCCGGCACGGACGAGGAAGTGCCCGGAAGGCTTCTCCATCGACCGCTGCCATCTCCACCGCCATCTTCATCACCGCTGCGCTCCATGAGGAGGGCGTAGTTCTCCATCGAGGCTCGGGGCTGTACCGGTAGCTATGTGGTTCATCTCTCTCCTATGTCCTTCAATACAATAATCTCCTGAGCTGCCTTACATGATTGAGATTCATATGATGATCTTGTAATCTAGATGTCATTATGCTAGTCAAGTGGGTTTTACTTATGTGATCTCGGAACTCCTTGTCCCACGTGTGTAAAGGTGACAGTGTGTGCACCGTGTGGGTATCTTAGGCTATATTTCACAGAATACTTATTCACTATTATGAATGGCATAGTGAAGTGCTTATTTATATCCCTTTATGATTGCAATGTGTTTGTATCACTATTTATCTATGTGCTACTCATGTGATGTTATTAAAGTAGTCTATTCCTCCTGCATGGTGTAATGGTGACAGTGTGTGCATCGTGTAGTTCTTGTCGTAGATTATGATCATAATCTCTTGTAGGTTATGGAGTTGATTATCGCTATGATAGTATTGATGTGATCTATGCCTCCTTCGTAGTGTGATGGTGACAGTGTGCATGCTATGTTAGTACTTGGTTTATTTTGCAAGGATCTATTATGCTCTAAGGTTACTTAAACATGAATATCGAATGTTGTGGAGCTTGTTAACTCCGGCATTGAGGGTTCGTGTAATCCTACACAATTTATGGTGTTCATTATCAAACAAGAGTATATGTAGCACAAAGGAAAGAGAACTTATTTATTATGTGATCAATGTTGAGAGTGTCCACTAGTGAAAGTATGATCCCTAGGCCTTGTTTCCACCACAAAGAATTGCTTCCCACGCCAGCAAGCTATTTTCTCGCGTTCTTGTTTCTTGCATCTTTACTGCAATATTACCACCATCTATACCACCTGTGTTTTACTATATCTTCGCGAACTAGTGCACCTATACATCGACAAGTGTATTTTGTGTGTTGGGGACACAAGAGACTTCTTGCTTTGTGGTTGCGGGGTTGCTTGAGAGGGATATCTTTGACCTCTTCCTCCCGAGTTCGATAAACCTTGGGTGATCACTTAAGGGAAAACTTGCTGCTGTTCTACAAACCTCTGCTCTTGGAGGCCCAACAATCTCAGGAAAAGAAGCGTGAGTAGACATCAAGCTATTTTTGGCGCCGTTCTTGGGGAGGAAAGGTAAAAGGTACTCACACTTCGGATCTCGGCTACTAAGCTATTTTCTGGCGCCGTTGTAAGTACTCGAAGCTATTTCCTTTAGATCTTGCAATTGCATCTTGTTGTTTCTTGTTTTACACTAGTTAGGCATAATGGACAACAATGAGCTTCTTATTCTATTTCCCGAGTTAAGACATGGATTGTTTGCTGCGAAAATTAAAAAACCTATGGAATCTTATTTGCATGCTGGTAACAATGATATTAGTATGAACGCTTTGAACACCATTGTTGTCAATGATATGGAAAATTCAAAGCTTGGGGAAGCTGGTTTTGATGAGCATGATATTTTTAGTCCCCCAAGCATTGAGGAGAAAATTTTCTTTGATGATACTTTGCCTCCTATTTATGATGATTATACTGATAGTGGTCTTTTGGTGCCGCCTACTATGGAGAGTAAATTTTATTATGATTATACTATGCCTCCTACACTTGATGAGAATAATAATGATAGCTACTTTGTTGAATTTGCTCCCACTACAACTAATAAAATTGATTATGCTTATGTGGAGAGTAATAATTTTATGCATGTGGCTCATGACAAGAATGTTTTATGTGATAGTTATATTGTTGAATTTGTTCATGATGCTACTGAAAGTTATTATGAGAGAGGAAATATGGTTATATGCATCTTAATAATATTAAGTTTCCCCTCTTTATGTTGAGAATCTTGAAATTGCGCTTGTGTTGCTTTTCTATGCTTGTCACTTTGTTCTTCATGAATTTATTTGTGTACAAGATTCCTTTTCATAGGAAGTGGGTTAGGCTTAAATGTGTTTTGAAATTGCTTCTTGATGTTCTCTTTTGCTTCATTGTCTATTTTCATGAGAGCATCATTAAAACTATTTGAGCCCATCTTAATGGCTATAAAGAAAGAACTTCTTGGGAGATAACCCATGTGTTTATTTTGCTACAGTAGTTTTATTTTGTATTTGTGTCTTGGAAGTTATTTTGTAGCAACCTCTCCTTATCATGTTTTTGTGCCAAGTAAAGTTTCTATGCTAAAGTTGATGTTATATTTGGGATCGCTCGAAACAGCATTCTTTGTCTGTCCGAATTCTGGCATAAGTCTCATGTAAAAAAATCGAACAAATCTGCAAAATTACGAGCGTGATCCTAAGATATGTACGCAACTTTCATTAGTTTTGAGTTTTTCCATTTGAGCAAGTTAAGTGCCAGTCCAGATACCTTTTTGGACTGTTCTGTTTTGACAGATTCTGTCTTTTATTTAGCATTGCCGCTTTTGTTATGTTGAATGAGTTTCTTTGTTCCATTAACTTTCAGAAGCTTTGTGCAATGTGAAGTGTTAAGAATGATTGTGTCACCTCTGAATATGTGAATTTGTGGTTAAGCACTAACCCTCTCATGAGTTTGCTTGAAGTTTGTGTGAAGGAAGTTTTCAAGGGTCAAGAGAAGAGGATGATATACTATGATCAAGAAGAGTGAAAGGTCTAAGCTTGGGGATGCCAGGGTTCATCCCTGCATATTTTAGAAGACTCAAGCATCTAAGCTTGGGGATGCCCAAGGCATCCCCTTCTTCATCAACAACTTATCAAGTTTCTTCTAGTGAAACTATATTTTTATTCTCACATCTTATGTGCTTTACTTGGAGCGTCTGTTTGTTTTTATTTTTGTTTTGTTTGAATAAGTTCATCCTTGTGTGGGAGAGAGACACGCTCAGCTGGTTCATATGAACACATGTGTTCTTAGCTTTTAATGTTCATGGCGAAGGTTGAACTGCTTCGTTAATTGTTATATGGTTGGAAACGAGAAAATGCTACATGTAGTAATTGGTAAAATGTCTTGGATAATGTGATACTTGGCAATTGTTGTGCTCATGTTTAAGCTCTTGCATCATATACTTTGCACTCATTAATGAAGAAATACATAGAGCTTGCTAAAATTTGGTTTGCATATTTGGTCTCTCTAAGGTCTAGATAATTTCTAGTATTGAGTTTGAACAACAAGGAAGACGGTGTAGAGTCTTATAATGTTTACAATATGTCTTTTATGTGAGTTTTGCTGCATCGGTTCATCCTTGTGTTTGTTTCAAATAACCTTGCTAGCCTAAACCTTGTATCGAGAGGGAATACTTCTCATGCATCCAAAATCCTTGAGCCAACCACTATGCCATTTGTGTCACCATACCTACCTACTACATGGTATTTCTCCGCCATTCCAAGTAAATTGCTTGAGTGCTACCTTTAAATTTCCATCATTCGCCTTTGCAATATATAGCTCATGGGACAAAATAGCCTCAAAAACTATTGTGGTATTGAATATGTACTTATGCACTTTATCTCTTATTAAGTTGCTTGTTGTGCGATAACCATGCTTATGGGGACGCCATCAACTCTTTGTTGAATATCATGTGAGTTGCTATGCATGTCGTCTTGTCTGAAGTAAGAGAGATCTACCACCTTAATGGTTGGAGCATGCATATTGTTAGAGAAGAACATTGGGCCGCTAACTAAAGCCATGAATCATGGTGGAAGTTTCAGTTTTGGACATATATCCTCAATCTCATATGAGAACACTAATTGTTGCCACATGCTTATGCATTAAAGAGGAGTCCATTATCTGTTGTCCATGTTGTCCGGTATGGATGTCTAAGTTGAGAATAATCAAAAGCGAGAAATCCAAAATGCGGAGCTTTCTCCTTAGACCTTTTGCAGGCGGCATGGGGGTACCCCTTTGTGACACTTGGTTAAAACATGTGTATTGCGATGATCCGGTAGTCCAAGCTAATTAGGACAAGGTGCGGGCACTATTAGTATACTATGCATGAGGCTTGCAACTTGTAAGATATAATTTACATAACTCATATGCTTTATTACTACCGTTGACAAAATGTTTCATGTTTTCAAAATCAAAGCTCTAGCACAAATATAGCAATCAATGCTTCCCTCTGAAAGACCTTTCTTTTACTTTTATGTTGAGTCAGTTCACCTATCTCTTTCCACCTCAAGAAGCAAACACTTGTGTGAATTGTGCATTGATTCCTACATACTTGCATATTGCATTGTTATATTACTTTACATTGACACTATCCATGAGATATATGTTATAAGTTGAAAGCAACCGCTGAAACTTAATCACCTTTATGTTGCTTCAATACCTTTTAATTATTGCTTCATGAGCTAACTCTTTATGCAAGACTTATTGATGCTTGTCTTGAAAGTACTATTCATGAAAAGTCTTTGCTTTATGATTCATTTGTTTACTCATGTCATTACCATTGTTTTTGATCGCTGCATTCATTACATATGCTTACAATAGTATGATCAAGGTTATGATGGCATGTCACTTAAGAAATTATCATTGTTATCGTTTACCTACTCGGGACGAGTAGGAACTAAGCTTGGGGAGGATTGATACGTCTCCAACGTATCTATAATTTCTTATGTTCCATGCTACTTTATTGATGATATCTACATGTTTTATGCATGCTTTATGTCATATTTATGCGTTTTCGGACTAACCTATTGTGAGATGCGAAGTGCAGTTCTGTTTTATGTTTTGGTTTGAAATCCTAGTAAGGAAATATTCTCGAATCGGACCGAAATCAACACCGAAGATCTTAGAATCCCGGGAGCCAACACCGAAACCGTCAGAGAGGGGCCACAGGGGCCCACACATGGTGGCGGCGCGGCCCGGGGAGGGCGCGCCGCCCTAGTGTCTGGTGGCCCCAGGACCCCTCGACCTGCCCTTCGCCCTATAAGGTCCCTGACCTAAAAAAGCGAGACGCCAGTGCAAGAAAAGTTCCCGGCCGCCGCCATCGCGAAGCCAAGATCGGGGACGGGAGTCTGTTCCGCATGCCGCGGACGAGGAAGTGCCCCGGAAGGCTTCTCCATCGACACCGCCGCCATCTCCACCGCCATCTTCATCACCGCTGCTCCCATGAGGAGGAGTAGTTCTCCATCGAGGCTCGGGCCTGTACCGGTAGCTATGTGGTTCATCTCTCTCCTATGTACTTCAATACAATAATCTCATGAGCTGCCTTACATGATTGAGATTCATATGATGATGCTTGTAATCTAGATGTTATTATGCTAGTCAAGTGGGTTTTACTTATGTGATCTCCGGAGACTCCTTGTCCCACGTGTGTAAAGGTGACCGTGTGTGCACCTGTGGAGTCTCTTAGGCTATATTTCACAGAATACTTATTCACTGTTATGAATGGCATAGTGAAGTGCTTATTTATATCCCTTTATGATTGCAATGTGTTTGTATCACTATTTATCTATGTGCTACTCATGTGATGTTATTAAAGTAGTCTATTCCTCCTGCATGGTGTAATGGTGACAGTGTGTGCATCGTGTAGTTCTTGTCGTAGATTATGATCATAATCTCTTGTAGGTTATGGAGTTGATTATCGCTATGATAGTATTGATGTGATCTATGCCTCCTTCATAGTGTGATGGTGACAGTGTGCATGCTATGTTAGTACTTGGTTTATTTTGGAAAGATCTATTATGCTCTAAGGTTACTTAAACATGAATATCGAATGTTGTGGAGCTTGTTAACTCCGGCATTGAGGGTTCGTGTAATCCTACACAATTTATGGTGTTCATTATCAAACAAGAGTATATGTAGCACAAAGGAAGAGAACTTATTTATTATGTGATCAATGTTGAAGTGTCCACTAGTGAAAGTATGATCCCTAGGCCTTGTTTCCACCACAAGAATTGCTTCCCATGACTATGCTATTTTAAGGCGCCGCTTGTTTCTTGTTTTACCATCTTTACTTTCTGCAATATTACCACCATCTATACCACCTGTGTTTTACTATCTCTTCGCCGAACTAGTGCACCTATACATCGACAAGTGTATTTGGTGTGTTGGGGACACAAGAGACTTCTTGCTTTGTGTTGCAGGGCTTGAGAGGGATATCTTTGACCTCTTCCTCACGAGTTCGATAAACCTTGGGTGATCCACTTAAGGGAAAGCTGCGCTGTTCTACAAACCTATGCTCTTGGAGGCCCAACACTGTCTACAGGAAAAGAAGCGTGAGTAGACATCAGGGGCTTCTGACGTGGGCATTACCCTCCGGGTAACCAATATTGCACTACCCTATACGGTCCAGATGGAGGCCCATGAAGGTACCCGATGGCAAGATGGGCCACTAGGACGGTGCGGCGGAGGATTACTTGAAGTACAAGACACGGAAGAAGCCGAACAAGGAAAGATTAGAAATAGATCTACTTTAAACCTACTCGTACTCGATTAGATCTCTCGAAACCTGGCCTCCTATATAAAGGCCAGGAGAGGGGTTGTCGAGGGGACCCAATCAATCTTAGCAAACTTAGCCAACAGAAGCTTAGACCTAGGTTACCCTAGTACTTAGCCATCTAGACGAGATCTCAGCCGAACTATTCGGCTCCCCATTGTAACCCGTTGTCTTCATAATCAAGAACAGACATGCAGGACGTAAGGGTTTTACCTCATCAGGGCTGAACTAAATTAAATCGCTCTCCACACTGTGCATTTCGTGTCCCTTGCAACAAAAATGTACCAAGCCATATCTAGGGCGCTAGTAACGGATTAACCGTGGTTAATTAGCTATTTCTTGAAGACACAAAAGTTAACGAGAACGGTTCTCATGATTATGTACATGATATTGCCATTTCAATATGTGAAAAGACAAGGCTAAAATATGTATTTTACATGCATCAGTCACACGTATGGCTTGACGATGACCTCCGATCCCTCATTCCAGCAGGGCAGCAGAAGCAGAGGATTCACTGGGACGATCCAACAGCACTCCGGCGTGGTGGTGTTGGTGGAGAAACAATTTCAGTAGGGCTGCCATAGCTCGTATGGTGGATCAGCGGGAAGAGGGAGAAGGGACCAACCAAAGGGTCAAGAGATCAGCTACCATGGAACAGGAGCTCCACCCATATTATATAGGAGGGGGCAGCCCCCCAAGGGGGCGCCAACCATAAGAGGTGTCCCGACCTCTTCCATCATCATGTGGTGGACACTCCACTCATACCCAGTGCCACTCAAAAGTCCCAGAATTGATTTAAAACATTTTTAATTCTTTTACTTAATATTTGTCAATTATTTTAATTTACAAACATTAACCTTCAGCCAATTTAACTATTTCGATATCCAGAAACAATTCTGGCAATTTTGAAACAGTCCCCGTGTTTCCCAAAAAAAAATCTCCGGTGTTCCGTATCCACTCTAAAACATCGACGAACCTTAAGTCTATCACCCTACAGTTCGTGAATAATGTGGACATGATCGAGACACCTCCCCGATTAATAATCATCAGAGGATCTGGAGATCCATGATGGCTATGAAAATACGCCATTTTTTCTCACGTTTAAACCCTTATCTATGTCAAGAAATTGACTAAGTTTCTCTCTCAATGTGATACTAATGACTAATTATTGCAAAGATGTGCAATCTATTCTATCTTTGAAATCTCGTAGCGTTTATATGCATCTAATCTCAGAAATATGTGTAAGAATTGAATAGGAGCTTTGCAATTTTGTATCCTTGTCTCTTTGCCTCGATTCGATGATCTGCAGGTACCCATGTCTATCGGATCGATCAAGGGAAGAGGTGGGATAAGGGGAGAATGGCGTGCTACCGCGTAACGTCAGTGACAGAAAGGAAAGTAAGGATACATGTTTCGTGATTCACTCGGGATCAATGACACAATCATCTAGCTTAATGTTTTGGTCTGTATTCATTTACTTAATTATTGTTGTCACTCGCTGCTGTGGGAACAGTGGTTGGACCAAGAGACTCTTGTCACCTTTGGCTTTAGGGGCAAGAGTATCTACGGATCTGTTGCTCAGAAATCTCTAATCACTATTTTATTTACTACACATGTGTACTTCATTTCTATATGTATGCATAGCTGATACGTCTCCAACGTATCCATAATTTCTGATGTTCCATGCTTGTTTTATGACAATACCTACATGTTTTGCTCACACTTTATAACGTTTTTATGCGTTTTCCGGAACTAACCTATTAACAAGATGCCACAGTGCCGGTTCCTGTTTTCTGTTGTTTTTGGTTCCAGAAAGGCTGTTGGGCAATATTCTCGGAATTCGGCAAACGAAGACCCAAGCATCCTATTTTCCGAGAGATGAGAACACTGAGGGACCAGAGGGAGGCAGGGGCCCCACACATGGTGCTGGCGCGGCCTGGGGGCGCCGCCTGTGTGTGGCGGCTCATTGCCCTCCACTCCGACTCTTTGCCTATAAGACCCCTTTCGACCTAAACGCGATACCAATTGATGAAACTCCGAGAGGAAAGACTCCAGGGCGCCCGCCCATCGCCATGGCTTCAATTGAGGGGACAGAATCTACGATACGGCACGCTGCCGGGACAGGGAAGTGCCCCGAGAGCCATCTCCATCGGCATACCGCCTCCATCATGCTCGTGAGTAGTTCCCCATAGACTACGGGTTCTAGCTGTAGCTAGTTAATTATTCTCTACATGTACTTCAATACAATGATCTCATGAGCTGCCTTACATGATTGAGATTCATCTGATGTAATCGGTGTTGTGTTTGTTGGGATCGATGGATTGTTACATTATGATTAGTCTATCTATAAGTTTGTGAAGTTATTGTTGCTGCAATCTTGTTGTGTTTAATGCTTGTCACTAGGGCCAGAGTGGCATGTTTAAGCTCTACTTATTGCTTAGATTGTATCTACAGGTTGTTTGCACATGTCTATATCCGGAACCCGAGGCCCCAAGTGACAGAAATTGGGACAACCGGAGGGAAGACGTAGGTATGAGGATCACATGTTTTCACCAAGTGTTAATGCTTTACTCGATTGCTCTATTAAAGAGTACCTTAATTTCAGTGGAATTCCCTAGAGCCCGGCCTTGCCATTTGGTGGGACAAAAGATGTTGTACAAGTTTCTCATTGCGAACGTATGACTATATATGGAAACATGCCTACATGATTAATAATCTTGATGTCTTAATGCTATTTCAATCCTATCAGTTGTCATTGCAATTTGTTCACCCAACACTTGTTATTGGAGAGTTACCACTAGTGTAGATAACTGGGAACCGTCCATCTCGCATCATTATATACTCGTTCTACATGTCATTGGAAGTAATATCAAACTATTTACTGGTGCCATTGCTCTCATATTCTTATTCTTGCTGCTGTATTCTTTGTTACCTCTTTGCTCTCATATTACTCTTTGCTTTTCCACATCACCTGTTATAGTGCTTTTTCCGGTGCGCGACTGAATTGACAACTCAGTTGTTAAGGCTTATAGTATTCTTTACCTCGCCCCACATGTGAATCGAAAATAAATTTGGGTTTTACTTCCCTCGAAGACTGTTGCGATCCCCTATACTTGTGGGTCATCAATAGCTGCAGGAGAATCCTTGACCCTAGCCTATTTCCATCCATTGAACACAAACCAATCAAAGTAAACTATATAGGTTCGGTGAACATAAAATTAAATGAACTAGCAAGAATAGAGCTACTTCCATATGTGTTTGATATATTAATGTAAACTTAAGGACTTGATCATATTGCTATACCTACTTGGGTGTGTGTTCATCACATCATTCTTCTAATAACGTGACCCCATTATTAACAACATCCAATGTTCATGATAAGAAAACCTTGATCATCAGTTAACAACAAGCTAGTTAAAAAGAGGGTTTACAAGAAACTCTTGTTTATTTATTAGACACACATATATTAACGTTTTCGGTTAATAAAATTCTAGAATGAGAAATAAACATCTATTATAAACATGGAATAAGATAATAACCATTTTATTATTGCCTCTCGGGAATATTCCCTTCAGCTCCTCCACTTGTTTCCATTCAATGTTTGTAAGTCTCCGATAATGAATCAGAATACCCAAATACTTAATAGGAAACTAGATTTTCCCCGAGAGAAATAATTTAGCAGACATGGTGACATCGTCTTGAGCCTTGATAAAACAATAAAATTCACTCTTATGGAAGTTTATCTCTAGATCCGATAATTGCTCGAATGCTTGTAGAATTAACTTCAGGTTTTTATCTTGCCTTTTCGATGTCATGTTCCATGAAGAAGATTGTATCATCGACATATTAGGAATGGAAAACCTTCCATCAACTAGATGAGGAATCACAACTTCAATTTTTCAATCATAATTTGCGTGTTCAATCATGACCGCGAGCATATTAACCACTATTTTAAATAGCGTTTGCAATAATGGATCACCTTGTTTAAGCCCTTTCTTGGTATGGAAGTATTTTTCAATGTCATCATTGACTTTAATGGCTACACTTCCTCCCGAAATGAAGCTATGGATTAAAGCACACTAATCATTAGAAAATCCTTTAATTCTAAGAGTGTTGAAGGAAAGGCCCCTTAACCTTAGCATAGGCTTTCTCAAGATCAAAATTTAAATCACCCCATTATTCAACTTATTCCTACATAGTTCGTGAACCATTTCATTAAGGATAACTACCACATCCAGGATGTTACGCCCTTGCATAAAAGTAGTATGAGAAGGACGAACCACATGGCCAACCAAAGAGTTCAGCCTTATCGTAGCAACTTTGGTGAAAATTTCGAAACTAGCATTAATAATACATATATGCCTATATTGTTGGATCCCATTTTCTTCATTAACCATAGGTAATAAAATTATTTCACCAAAATTCAGGCGAAGCAATTCTAGTTGTCCGCTATGAAAGAAGCTAAACAAATCTAGAAGATCTGACTTGATGACATCCTAGAAGTTCTGACAAAACTCAGTCGGGAAGCCATCAGGACTAGGGGCTTTGTTGTGTTCCATTTGAAAACCCACCTTTCTTACTTCCTCCTCGGTATATTTTCCTCGTTGTAAACCTGGGGGGACATCGTATGTTGGAGACTCATCCAAAGAAAATTTGCCTTCCTCGGGTGTTCCGAACAAACCTTTGTAGTAATTAGTGATATACAACTTTAGTTGCTCATGATCTTGTCATCCTGAACTAGAGAGCGAATAAGTTTCTTAATCATCATTATTGCTACATATATGTTTAGTTTTCATTGTTATATGCCATCATATACCATTATTTACGCATTTTTAGTTGATTTCTGGGACTTTCCTACAAAGTCCCCTTCATTGGTATTTAATTCCTAAGAGGCAGGAAACCTCTTTTTCCGTATTTTATTTGTTTCAGGGATTTATGAACCACTAAAAATCGAGGCAAAAATAATTGATCAGTTTTTCACATGGAGAAGGACAGTGAGCGAAACAACCACACGAGAGGGGTCACGAGGGCCAAAGGAGCATAGGTGGAGCGCCCTGATGACCCACAAGTATAGGGGATCGCAACAGTCTTCGAGGGAAGTAAAACCCAAATTTATTGATTCGACACAAGGGGAGGTAAAGAATACTTGTAAGCCTTACCAGCGGAGTTGTCAATTCAGCTGCACCTGGGAAAAGCACCTAATGCTTCGGGGTGATGTAAAGTAGCATTAATATGAGCAATAATGCGATAACACGGCAAGCGTGTAGCAACATAAGAGCAATGACACGGAAAATAGTTGATACTACTTCCAATGACATAGAGGGAGGCTGCATATGATATTAGAATGGGCCGGGATGACTATCACCACACTAGTGGCAACATATAATAACAAGTGACAGATGTGTTAGGTGAACAGATTACAATTGGGGCAGTGATAGGATTGATAGACGATAGAGGAAACATCAGATTCGATAATCATATTAGGCATAATTTTCCATATTTAGTGAGTGCGTGCTATATGAAAAACTGCACAACCTCCTATTATCCCTACCCGGCCCGGTGGCCTTTTGCATCAAGAAATCACAGCAGATCTTAGATTACTCTGCATCATTGCCCGAACTACTTGTCTTCTAGCGTGGGACATGTGTGTCCCTCACATCCACGCCATCCCTCGGTTGTCAGGTTCCCATCACAGGCTTACACAGCTTGACAGGTGGTGCCCTCCTCCTGCCCCTGTGCCCAGAGTTACAGTCTAGCAATAATTATGAGACTCAAATCTAAGATCATGCCCACTTCAGACTAGTGTGACAGGCAGTCGCACAACAACAGATACACAGCCTAATCTCTTAAACTTTGTAGATAGACCATCCTGGGTAACAATCCGATGCATCCGACTGCAAAACCAACACCCGACCATGTCATGAATCTCAATCATCAGGCAGCTCATGGGATCATGTGAGTGAAGTACATGGGAAGAAACCTGAACTAGCTACAGCTAGAACCACGAGTTCAGGGAACCTCACGGAGCATGATGGAGGCGGTGGCGTTGATGAGATGGCTTCGGGCACTTCCCGTCCCACAGTGCCCGGGACAGAACTTCTGCCCCAGTGGGTTTGCGATGGTGGCGCCCAAGTGCCTGCATTTCGTAAAGGTACGGTGTTTTAGGTCGAAAGGGATTTATAGGCGAAGAGGCGGCGCAGGAGGAACCTGCTCCCATAGGCCGGCGCGGCGGGGGCCTGCAGCGCGGCCCTATGGTGTGGGGGCCCAGGCCTCCCTCTGGCCCCTTCGGTGTCTGGTCCGTCTCGTGAATTATGATGTTTGGCCGTTTCGTGTCCCGAATATTGCCCCGGTGTGCTGGAACCAAAAAACGAAAGCGAGTGCGCCATCTCGTTAATAGGTTAGTTCGGAGATTAATCATCATAAAGTGCAAGCAAAACATGTAAGTATTGTCATAAAACAAGCATGGAACATCGGAAATTATATACGGAGACGTATCAAGCATCCCCAAGCTTAGTTCTGCTCGTCCTCGAGTAGGTAAATGATAAAAGATAATTTGTAGTACATGCTACTTGCATAACCTTGATCATACTATTACAAAGCATATGAAATGAATGAAGTGACTCAAGGCAATGATCTATAGTTGCTAACAAATAGATAACATATAGCAAAACTTTTCATGAAGAGTACTTTCAAGACAAGCATCAAAAAGTCTTGCACAAGAGTTAACTCACAAAGCAATAAATTCAAAGTAAAGGCATCGAAGCAACACAGAGGAAGATTTAAGTTTCAGCGGTTGCTTTCAACTTTCAACATGCATATCTCATGGATAATTGTCAACACAAAGTAATATGATGAATGCAAATAAGCAAGTATGTAAGAATCAATGCACAGTTGTCACAAGTGTTTGCTTCTAAGATGGAAGGAAGTAGGTAGTGACTCAACATAAAGTAAAAGAGTGGCCCTTCGCAGAGGGAAGCATCGATTGCTATATTCGTGCTAGAGCTTTGGTTTGAAAACATAAAGAGAGCATAAAAGTAAAAGTTTTGAGAGGTTTTGTTGTTGTCAACGAATGGTAGTGGGCACTCTAACCCCCTTGCCAGACAAACCTTCAAAGAGCGGCTCCCATTTTATTTTATTTTGGGTGGCACTCCTTCCAACCTTTCTTTCACAAACCATGGCTAACCGAATCCTCGGGTGCCTGCCAACAATCTCATACCATGAAGGAGTGCCCTTTTATTTTAGTTTTATTATGATGACACTCCTCCCCACCTTTGCTTACACAAGCCATGGCTACCGAATCCTCGGGTGCCGTCCAACAATCACATACCATGGAGGAGTGTCTATTTTTGTTAATTAATTTGGGCTGGGAATCCCATTGCCAGCTCTTTTTGCAAAATTATTGGATAAGCGGATGAAGCCACTAGTCCATTGGTGAAAGTTGCCCAACAAGATTGAAAGATAAACACCACATACTTCCTCATGAGCTATAAAACATTGACACAAATCAGAGGTAATAAATTTTGAATTGCTTAAAGGTAGCACTCAAGCAATTTACTTTGGAATGGCAGAAAATACCACATAGTAGGTAGGTATGGTGGACACAGATGGCATAGGTTTTGGCTCAAGGTTTTGGATGCACGAGAAGTATTCCCTCTATACAAGGCTTAGGCTAGCAAGGTTGTTTGAAGCAAACACAAGTATGAACCGTACAAAAACTTACATAAGAACATATCTCAAGCATTATAATACTCTACATTGTCTTCCTTGTTGCTCAAACACTTTTACCAGAAAATATCTAGACCTTAAGAGAGATCAATTATGCAAACCAATTTCAACAAGCTCTCAGTAGCTCTCCACTAATAGGCTTAGACTACATGAAAAAAACTTAATCATGATCTACTTGAGAGCTCAAACAATTGCCAAGTGTCAGATTATCCAAGACATGATGAGGCATTTCTGTTTCCAACCAAATACCAATAAGTATTGTAGCTTCCAACTTTTATCATTGAATATTAAAAGTAAAACGAAGAACAAGTGTTCATATGAAAAAGCGGAGCGTGTCTCTCTCCCAAACAAGGATTACTAGGATACGAATTTATTCAAACACAAACAAAAACAAAAATAAAGACGCTCCAAGTAAAGCACATATGATGTGACCGAATAAAAATATAGTTTCAATAGAAGAAACCTGATAAGTTGATGAAGAGGATGGGCATCCCCAAGCTTAGACGCTTGAGTCTCCTTGAAATATGCAGGGATGAACCACGGGGGCATCCCCAAGCTTAGACTTTTCACTCTTCTTGATCATATATCATCCTCCTCTCTTGACCCTTGAAAACTTCCTTCACACCAAACTTCTCATAAACTTCATTAGAGGGTTAGTACTCAAAAAATTTGAATCCACCTTGGTCCTGTAGTGGCACATTGCAAGAACTCAATAAAACATTAGCTACAGCTCTCCACGTCTAGAAAACCTCACTTAAAGTCCACAAGAGACAATGCAAAAAACAGAGACAGAATCTGCCAAAACAGAACAGCCAGTAAACACGAATTTTAAAATGGTACTTCCGTTGCTCAAATCAGAAAACTCAAAACTAATGAAAGTTGCGTACATATGAGAACGCACGTAAATTGGCAGATTTTTCTGAGTTTCCTAGAGAGAAATAAGCCCAGATTCGTGACAGATAGAAATCTGTTTCTGCGCAGAAATCCAAATCTAGTATCAACCTTGATTAGAGGCTTCACTTGGCACAACAAAACACAAAACTAAGATATAAGGAGGTTGCTACAGTAGTAAACAACTTCCAAGACACAAATATAAAACAAATTACTGAAGCAAAATAACACATGGGTTATCTCCCAAGAAGTTCTTTTCTTTATAGCCATTAAGATGGGCTCAGCAGTTTTAAATGATGCACTCCAAGAAATAGTATTTGAAGCAAAAGAGAGCATCAAAAAGCAAATTCAAAACACATTTAAGTCTAACCCACTTCCTATGCATAGGAATCTTGTACACAAATAAATTCATGAAGAACAAAGTGATAAGCATAAGAAGATAAAACAAGAGTAACTTCAAATTTTAAGCATAGAGAGGTGTTTTAGCACCATGAAAATTTCTACTACCATATTTTCCTCTCTCATAATAATTTTCAGTAGCTTCATGAACAAACTCAACAATATAACTATCACATGCAGCATACTTTTCATGATTTCCAAACACATAATTTTTATCAAGCTCAAATATAGTAGGATCAAAACTTCCAAACTCACTTTTATCAATAATATAACAAGGTGATCGATCAATCTCAAGAGATATGGGACTCTTAAATAAAGTCAATACTTCTCCAATCCCATTTTCATTAGTAGCACAATTAATATTGTCAAGTAACATAGGACCATCATCTAGAGCTTTATCATAAACATTTGCCAAGGAAAATTCTTTAGTACCATGCATTTCGACATCAGGCACAAACAAAGAATTATCATAAGATTTATCAAAGTAGCATGGATTATCATATATAACAGTAGCATAATTATTCTCACAAGTTTTACTCATAGGTAATATTTCAAGAGAATCCACAGGAACATAACATTCAACCTCTTCCGGTAAGCATGGAGGACAATCAAATAGTGTAAGAGATAAAGAGTTACTCTCATTAGAAGGTTGACATGGGTAGCTAATCCATTCTTCCTCCTTTTGTTCGTCGCTCTCTTCTTCTTTTTCATCCAATGAGCTTTCAAGT
Source organism: Lolium multiflorum (assembly GCA_030979885.1). Lineage (NCBI taxonomy): Eukaryota > Viridiplantae > Streptophyta > Magnoliopsida > Poales > Poaceae > Lolium > Lolium multiflorum. Next base: position 188,247,786 of record CM061753.1, read on the forward strand.
TCATCAATTTCCTCCTCTTTTTCATCCAATGAGCTTTCAAGTTCATCAATTTCTTCTTCCACCGGTTCCTGCAAATTGTGAGTGCATTCTTGTGCATTAATGTGTCTCTCTTTATAATCAAGGATATAAGGATTCCTACTGTAGCATTCTATGCAAGAATTAAGGATAGTAGAGACATAATCTTTAAGGCCCTTACAAACAACACAAGTTTCATAATTCTCAACCATGAAGGATTCTATCTCGAGGCTCCCATAAATAAGACAAATTGTTCTACCTCTTTGAACCCATAATGAATATAGCAATTACGATTATAGTTCTTAATTAAAAATTCCTCACTAAAGCCACATTGAAATTTAAGATGTTTAGTATCCTGTTGAGAGCAACAGTTTATATTATGGCGTTCAAGCAAGATTTCAGCAATTGTATTCAATTTTTCTATCATAGCACTCATTATTTTACCGTTTCTTGATTCTCTATAATTATTATAACATTCTATAAGCTCCAAGTAGGTTGTTGGTTCTCCCATAACAGCAGTTTTTAATTTTTAGGTTTTTCAAATTTTTATGGATTTTCGGGTATAGGGAAAATAAAACAAGAGAAAATAAACTAGACAAAAGTAAACTAAGCAAAGTAAAACTAGACAGAAATAAACTAAGCACAAATAAACTAGACAGAAATAAACTAGCAAGACAAAATAAGATAAAAGCAGATAGAGAGGTAGAGTGTACTCCCCAGGTGAACTTATGAGTAGAGCTATGCCTCCCCGGCTACGGCGCCAGAAAATAGTCTTGATGACCCACAAGTAGGGGATCGCAACAGTCTTCGGAAGTAAAAAATTTATTGATTCGACACAAGGAGGTAAAGAATACTTATAAGCCTTAACAGCGGAGTTGTCAATTCAGCGCACCTGGAAAAGCACACTAATGTGGGGGTGATGTGAAAGTAAGCAATATAGAGCAATAGTAATAGTAACACGACAGCGATAATAGCAATATGAGAGCAATGGCACTGGAAAATAGTTGATACTACTTCCAATGACATGTAGAAGGAGTATATGATGATAAGAATGGACCGGGGTTCCCAGCTATACACTAGTGGCAACTCTCCAATAACAAGTGACAAGTGTTGGGTGAACAAATTACAGTTGGGCAATTGATAGGATTGATAAGGCATTAGAAAGAACATCAATTCATTAATCATGTAGGCATGTTTTCCATATTTAGTCGTACGTGCAATGAGAAACTTGCACAACATCTATTGTCCTAGCCGGTGGCAGCCGGGCCTCAAGGGAATCTCTGGATATTAAGGTACTCCCTTTTAATAGAGCACCGAGACAAAGCATTAACACTCCGTGAAAACATGTGTCCCTCACATCACCGCCATCCCCTCCGGTTGTCCCGATTCACTTCGGGGCCTTTGGTTCCGGACGGTGACATGTGCATACAACTTGTAGATACAATCTAAGCAATAATTATAGAGCTCAAATCTAAGATCATGCCACTCGGGCCCTAGTGACAAGCATTAAACACAACAAGATTGCAGCAACAATAACTTCATAAACTTTGTAGATAGACCATCATAACGTAACAATCCATCGGATCCCGACAAACACAACACCGATTACATCAGATGAATCAATCATGTAAGGCAGCTCATGAGATCATTGTATTGAAGTACATGGGGGAGAGAATACCAACTAGCTAGCTAGAACCCGTAGTCCATGGGGGAACTACTCACGGAGCATGATGGAGGCGGTGGCGTTGATGGAGATGGCTTCGAGGGCACTTCCCGTCCGGCAGGTGCGGGACAGAGACTTGTCCCAGAATGGAGTTTCGCGATGGTAGCGGCGCTGGAGTCTTTAAGGTTTCGTCAAGAGGTACGGTGTTTTTAGGTCGAAAGGGATTTTATAGGCGGCGGCGCGGGGGGCACCGGGGCGCCCTCCCCATAGGCCGGCGCCAGGCCTGCCCGCGCGGCCCTATGGTGTGGGGCCCCAGGCCTCCCGACTCCCCTTCGGTGTCTGGTCCGTCTCGGTGAATTATGATGTTTGGTCTTCGTTTCGTCGAATTGAGAATATTGCCGAACAGCCTTTCGGAACAAAAAAAACGAACGCACTTCGGCATCTCGTTAATAGGTTAGTTCCGGAAAACGCATGAAATCATCATAAAGTGCAAGCAAAACATGTAAGTATTGTCATAAAACAAGCATGGAACATCAGAAATTATAGGTACGTTGGAGACGTATCACGCCCTACCTGGCTGGGCACGCCACCCACCCTCGTTCGAGCCTCGAGCTTCGCCTCGGGTCCCCCTTTATACCATAACCCCCGTTTCGCCCAAAAACCTAAGCCATATTTTCCCGAGATTTATTGAGGCGGCGGCGGAGGCGAAAGTCCTCTCCTACTCCGGGAGAGGGCAGATCCTGTTGTACCAGTGCATCCGGCGAAGGGGAAATCAACGCCATCGACATCCCCACTCCTCCTTGGCTTGGGAGGAGGCATCTCCATCAACATCTTCACCGGCACCATCATCACCACCATCTCCCTCTATGAGATTGACGTCATCCCCCTCATAGTTTGTGTTGAAGAACCCCGAATATTGTTTTAGTGCTATTGCATGTTTATGATTGGTACTTTGTCGTTATTTGGTGGGGATATTATATATTCAGATTGTGTTGTAATCATTATGCCTCTGGTCCATATCATGTTTGACACTTGTGGGTAGTTCCCCACGTTCCTGAGGGCATAGGATGATCTGGCTATGATTCTATACGATGTGCAATAAGTATTTGGTCAAGTATTCTCTCTTTTATGTTGTTCTATGATGGTTTATGCGAACGTCGACTGCATATTACTTAACCTTATAGGCTCATAGGGATGCACTTTAATGTAATGCATTAGTGTTGGAAGGGGCGTACTGACAGAAACCGGTTCCAATAGTATGGGTTGCATTAGAGGGGTTTATGTCGGGGACCAATGATCTTATTGCTATGGTGGGACATTTATGTCTTAATAATTTCTATACTTGTACATGAAAATGGCTCTAGGACCAATCATAAGGGGTGTGTTTGCACATATCTATGGCTGCACCTAATTTAGGCTCCACCCCTAATAGAATAAAGCTTGACAAAATATTTACTATGTTGTGTAGGACTCAGATGCTAGTAAATCCATGCCGCCCTCGGGAATTTTAGTCTCATATAAGCGCACACACTTGATCTTGTCCTCTTCCTGCATAGAGTATTGGGCTTTTCTCTCATCGAGAGCTTTTACTTATTTGTTGTTTACTTTCTGCACTTCATTTTTATTGCAAACTATACACCCAAAATACCAAAACTGCTACTTTATTATTATTACTCTCTTGTCGATTCTGCTAACCAATACCTTTAGCTCCTCGTGGGTTAGACAACCTTTCTTATTGAAAAGTACTACAATTGATCTCCTGCACTTGGGAGCCATCAAACACCCTTCAAGAATGAATTTTGCTTCGGAACGTTGATACCATTTAAGCTCCTCCTCGCACATAGGTCTTGCTATGTGCGCATCTGATTCACTTTTTAGCTCAATTTCTTGCATGGGCAGCGGACAAACTTTGGTTAATTCTTCGAGATCATCAATAATTAATGAAAGTCATTGATTTTCTTTTTAAAGTAAACTTGTTGTGTGACTAACCCAACCAATAAGGTGCTTGCGTGTTGCACACATTTTATTACTCCACCTCCGAATTGGAGTGTCTTCAACGACATGTCTTTCCCAAACCTTTTTGACCATGCCGTGAAAGCCCTCGCGGTGTAGCCATCCAAGTTTAAACTTGAAACAAACAGTACACGGTGGTCTAGGTAAACCGGTGGTCAACAAGATGGGAGCATGGACCAACAGATCCTCAATACATTCTAGATCCCGTACCGACACCACAGGGAATTTTGATTACCAATCGGCATCCCTTAGTACACGACCTAGCTTTGTGTGTAGGTTTAGGAATACTATAAGTAAACTGCCTTCCAACCATTGAAACCTCTCTTAAATTCAAGTTGTAGATGATTGCGTTGAACAAAAAAAGGCAATAATTCTCAAACGTGCCTTTGCTTTTCGGATGCAAATCAAAGAAAATTAAAATCCCCCTAAAGAGAACATGGTATGGGTTATCTTTTGCTAGATTGACGAACACACGAAGAAAAGGAGCCTTGGATTCCTCGTGGACAGGCTCATACACAACAGTAAGACTCGATCTGAAATTGTTAGCTTCATTACTGATATGGAGTTTAATATGATACTCACTATTTGAATCAGCCAACACATCCATAGTATATGTCCTAACACCAATAAGATGCCTCTAGATCTACGACAAGGAGGCTGAGAATATCACACAAAGTTCATACCCCCGAAAGTCGGTTCAACATAATTTTGAGGGAACTGATACGTCTCAAACGTATCTATAATTTTTGATGCTCCATGTTTGTTTTACACCAATTTATATATGTTTTGCTCATGCTACGTTGCACTTTTATACATTTTCTGGCACTAACCTATTAACAAGATGTCACAGTGCCAGTTCCCTGTTTTCGGTTGTTTTGTATTTCCGAAAAGTTGTACAAGAAATATTCTCGGAATTGGACAAAACAAAGGCCGAAGTCAATATTTGACCGTAACAAAGACGGAGTCTAGAGGGGTGGGGGGTCGAAGAAAGGCAGCATGGCGGCCAGACCACACCTAGGCGCGACCTGGCCTTGGCCCGCGCCTAGGGGTAGTGTGGGCCCCCTGGCCTCCACAAATCTCTCCCTTCCGCCTATAAGAAGCCTCCCGACGCAAGAAGCCTAAATCAGTAAGCCTCCATCCACGAAATGTTATGTAGCTCCGCCGCTGCCGAAGACAAGATCTGGGGGACAAAAGTCTCTGTTCCGGCACCCTGCCGGGACGGGGAATTGTCCCCGGAGCCATCTCCATCGACTCCACCGCCATCTCCATCACCGTTGCTGACTCCCACGATGAGGAGTGAGTAGTTCTCCCTCGAGGCTAAGGGCTTTACCGGTAGCTATGTGGTCTATCTATCTCTCCATGTATGATATTTATGTGATCATGAGCTTTGTAATCTAGTTGAATAAGTAGATGTTATTCTTTAACTATTGTGCTACTCTAGTGGTTTTATTATGTGATCTCAGGGGACACCTTGTCCAACGGTGTGAAGGTGACAGTGTGCACACCGTGTTTGTTTCTTAAGCTTAATTTACAGAAATATTTATGAATTGTGGTGACTAGTTAGCACCATCTTTGTATGCTCAAAGTGACAGCGTGGGGCTTCCATAGATTGAGAATGCGAACTTTAAGGAATGCTTATGCAGCCCTACGCTGTGAATTTGTGTTTATTATCAAACCGGAGCGTGATTTAGAGTAGCGTAGTGAAGTGATAATATCTATGTATTCAGTTATGGTATCATTGTTGAGAGTGTCCACTAGTGAAAGTATGATCCCCAGGCCTTGTTTCTAAGCATTGAAGCACAGTTTACAACCAGTTCAACTACATGTTTGCTTGCTGCCATTTTTATTTCAGATTGCATTTACCACTCACAATCATCCATATTACTTGTAAATCGCTATCTCTTTGCCGAACTAGTGCACCTATACACCTGACAGGTGTATTGGGTGTGTTGGGGACACAAGAGACTTCTTGTTCGTAATTGCAGGGTTGTTTGAGAGGGATATCTTTGACCTCTACCACCCTGAGTTTGATAAATCTTGGGTGATCAACTTAAGGGAAACTTGCTGCTGTTCTACAAACCTCTGCACTTGGAGGCCCAACACTGTCTACAAGAATAGAAGCGTGCGTAGACATCAAGCTCTTTTCTGGCACCGTTGCCGGGAAGGTAAGGTAAAAGGTACTCACATCCTCTGGCTACTAAGTCTTTTAGTTGATGGTGAGTGCTCGAAGTTATTTCCTTTAGATTCTGCAATTACATCTTTTTGTTTCTTATTTTTATTTTTGCTAGTTAGGCTTAATGGAAAACCACAAAAAAATTTAGAGAGCTTTATAGTATTTATCTTGAGTTAGGACATGAGGTGTTTGAAGAGAAAATTAAAAAAAATCTATGGAACTTTACTTGGATGTTGGTAGCAATGTTATTAGTATGAACTCGTTGAACACCATTATTACTAATGCTATAGAAAAGTCTAAGCTTGGGGAAGCTAGTTTTTATGAAAATGATCTTTTTTAGTTCCCCAGCTTTAGAGGAGGAAATTTGCTATGATGATACTATGCCTCCAATATATGATGATTACAATGATGATTATGTTATTTTCAGTCCACCTACTACTGAGGAGAAAATTAATTATGATTACAATATGCCTCCTATATTTGATGGTTATGGTGATGAGAATAATAATGATAGCTATTTTGTTGAAGTTGCTCCCACTACAATTAATAAGAATGACTATGCTTATGTTGGAAGTAGTAATTATTTTATGCATGTGACTCATGATAAGAATGCTTTATGTGATGGTTATATTGTTGAGTTTATTCATGATGCTGCTGAAAGTTATTATGAGAGAGCAAAATATTATTGTAGAAGTTTTCATGTCGCTAAAACACATCTCTATATGCTGAAAGTTTTAAAGTTGCTCTTGTTTTGTCTTCCTATGCTTGTCACGTTGTTCTTTGTGAATTTATTTGTGTACAAGATTCCTATGCATAGGAAGTGGGTTAGACTTAAATGTGTTTTGAATTTTCTTCTTGATGCTCCTTTTGCTTCATTTTTCTATTTTCATGAGAGCATCATTAAAACTATCAAGCCTAGCTAAAAGGCATTAAAGAAAAGCACTCTTGGGAGATAACCCATTTTTTATTTCTGTAATTTTTATTTTTTTGATTCTTGGAAGTTATTACCTATGTAGTAACCTCTCCTTGTTATTTTTATTTCGTTTTTGTGCCAAGAATAGCCTCTAATAGGAAGAAAGTAAGATTTGCGGAAGTTGTTGTCCTGAAACAGATTATATGATGTCACCATAAACATTCATATTCCTAGCCAGAAAGTACTTTTGAGCTGCCAAGTTTTTTTGCATATGCCCCAGGTTATTATCTAAATTTTGTTAGTTTAACACTTTTCAATCTGAGCAACCGAAGATTTTCGGAAAAATCGATCTTTACCTATTGTTCTGTTTTGACTGATATCTGCCACTATTTGCATCTGCCTCTTAGTCTCTTTCTTTTTTAGTTCTTTTGTGGAAAGATATTTTTGAAGAAGTTGCTACAGTAGCTAATGCTTCAATAGATGTTTTATATATGTAATAACTGAACCCAAGTGAATTTATTATTTTTATTGTACTAATGCTGCTAATAAGAATTGTGTGAAGTTTTGTATGAAGAAGGTTTTCAAGTTTAGGGAGAGAAGAATGATGTAATAAGATGAAGTATGAACAAATATCAAACTTTGGGATGCCCCTGCACCTCAAAAAATATCCAAGAGGTACAAGCGTCAAAGCTTGGGGATGCCCAAGGCATCCCCTCTTCATCAACAAAGCAACAAGTCATCTTTCTATGCGCTATATTTTTATTGCTTCATACGCTATGTGTTGTTCTTGGAGCGTCTTTATTTTTTTAGTTTAGTTTAGTTTTGTTTGCTGTAGCATATGGTTGGATCCCGGCATATTTGTTTCGGAGAGAGACACACTCCGTTTTAATTGCATAGATTGTTCTAGTTTTCGCTCTTATTGTTCTGCGAGTGTTCTAGTTTTCTAGTATTGTGTTTAGCTCTTGTTCTTTCACTCGAATTATGTTCAGAGCTTGTTAGTATTCTTTATTTATGTATGATTATCTATCTGGTACATATTGATTTTCATCTATGAGAGCTATTTCAAATAAGTTGATTGGTGTTGGATACGAGTAAAATGTTTCATGCTTATAGTGATGCAAAAGGAAGCTTGTCTACACCGTGGCATAGACTTCGGCATGTCATGCTGGATGTTATTCTTGTCATATGCTTAGTATGTTGTTGTAGCATGACTTGTCCTAAATAGCCGAGAGTGCTTAATGTGCCATTGAAAGAATAATATATTGTTTCCATCATACAAAGCATAATATTGTGGTATTCTCCTTTGATGCTTTATTGGGTTGACTTGGCACGTGTTTACACCATGTTATGACTACAACCAGTCAGCTAAAGCCTCTATGATCATTTAGTTTTTGACTTGTAATATCACTTTATGCTTTGATTTATAATGTTTTTTCGCTATGCATGATTATGGCCATTGCTGCTCTCTTAGTTGGTCGCTCCCAGTCTTTTGCTAGCCTTCGTCTGTACTGAGTATGAGCTTTACTCCTGCATCCAACCACCAATAACCAAAGTTGACCAATTGTGTCCACCATATCTAACTACTAGCATTATTTCTATCCCAAGTAAATTCATCATGCTTTTATTTATCTTCCAAATTAAATTTTGTCATGAGAAAATTAGTTAGTAAAGCTCTCACAAACTTGATGGCACATTTACTTTCTTGCACTTAATAAACTTGATCATTGTGACTATCTTATGAAGTTTATATGTTTGAAAATTGCAAGTTGGGAGTTAGCACAACCATGCTTTCATATGGGGAACGCTTTCAACATTGCACTTATTCATATTTAGTTGATGTCATGTTCTTTTGTTTATGGATGCCTAGTGGTGCGAAATAAAATGGAAACTTGTAAGTCCATGGAGTTTGTATATGTGTTAGAGAAACGCCTGGGCCGCTAATCTAATCCATGCATCATTCATGGTGGAAAGTTACAGCGAACCATAGTGAGCATTTTATGAAGCCTTTTCAATAAAAAGCTATACCCATAGTAAATAAAAAAGATTGATGAGATGCTCATTGTCTGTTTGTCTTGTCATTTTGGTATGGGAATGCTCCTATATCATGGGGCAGGAGGTACCCGTTGGCGGTTCTCGATGATACATGTATACTTACAATGAAAAGAACTTATTTGGGACCTAAGTTGAGTAGCATGAGGTTTAGGTACTCGTATTCAAGGGGCATGAGATTTTCAACTTGTGATTTGTCAAGCATATAGCTCATATTTGCCTCACATTAAGTTTAACCATTCAAGATGCTTATGATAGGGGTAATGAGAGTTCAAAGCTAATTAGTACATTAATTTTTGGAAGGTTTATAAAACTTGTTAATCTTGCTTACTCTACAAAGAGTCTTTCTTTTACTTTTATGTTGAGTCTTCATCCTCTTCTGTATGCACCAATTAAGAGAGCATAGTTGTCATTCTTAGTGCGATGTGCAAAGTCCCAAATTATTATTGATTGATTCATGATTATGCTATTGCTTGTTCTTAAATTACTTGTATTTAGTCACCCTTTGAACATTAAAGGTGTCCTAGCATTTATGTTTTGCTACTCCATAAGGACATGTTGAGTACCCCTTTGCTATGTTTTCTCTATGCTCATAAACAAACAGTTGCTTTCAATGCACAATTATTCATGATCCTTTGTTTGAGTTACTTTTCATGTCATAACATAGTTGCTAAGTTATTTTGTTATCACTTACCTACTCGAGGACGAGCAAGAGTTAAGCTTGGGGATGCTTGATACGTCTCAAACGTATCTATAATTTTTGATGCTCCATGCTTGTTTTACACCAATTTATATATGTTTTGCTCATGCTTCATTGCACTTTTATACATTTTCCGGCACTAACCTATTAACAAGATGCCACAGTGCCAGTTCCCTGTTTTCTGTTGTTTTGTATTTCAAAAAAGTTGTACATGAAATATTCTCGGAATTGGACGAAACAAAGTACGAAGTCAATATTTTACCGTAACAAAGACGGAGTCCAGAGGGGGTCGAAGAAAGGCAGCAGGGCGGCCAAACCACACCTAGGCGTGGCCTAGCCCTGGCCTTCGCCTAGGGGTGGTGTGGGCCCCTGGCCTCCACCGACCTCGCCCTTCTGCCTATAAGAAGCCTCCCAACGCGAGAACCCTAAATCAATAAGCCTCCATCCACGAAAAGTTAAGCCCGCCGCCGAAGACAAGATCCGGGGACATAAGTCTCTGTTTCGGCACCCTGCTGGGACGGGGAATTGCCCCCGGAGCCATCTCCATCGACTCCACCGCCATCTCCATCGTTGTTGCTGACTCCCACGATGAGGAGTGAGTAGTTCTCCCGCGATGCTGAGGGCTTTACCAGTAGCTATGTGGTATATCTATCTCTCCATGTATGATCTTTATGTGATCATGAGCTTTGCAATCTAGTTGAATAAGTAGATGTTATTCTTCAACTATTGTGCTACTCAAGTGGTTTTATTATGTGATCTCCAGGGACGCCTTGTCCAACGGTGTGAAGGTGACAATGTGCACATCGTGTTTGTTTCTTAAGCTCAATTTACATAAATACTTATGATTTGTGGTGACTAGTTATTACCATATTTGTATGCTCAAAGTGACAGCGTGGGACGTCCATAGATTGGGAATGTGAACTTTAAGGAATGCTTATGCAGCCCTACGTAGTGAATTTGTGTTTGTTATCAAACCGGAGAGTGGTTTAGAGTAGCGTAGTGAAGTGATAATATCTATGTATTCAATTATGGTATCATTGTTGAGAGTGTCCACTAGTGAAAGTATGATCCCTAGGCCTTGTTTCTAAACATTGAAACACCGTTTACAACCAGTTCTGCTACATGTTTGCTTGCTGCCCTTTTTTTATTTCAGATTGCATTTACCACTCACAATCATCCATATTGCATGTATTTCACTATCTCTTTGCCGAACTAGTGCACGTATACGCCTGAAAGGTGTATTGGGTGTGTTGGAGACACAAGAGACTTCTTGTATCATAATTGCAGGGTTGCTTGAGAGGGATATCTTTGACCTCTACCTCCCTGAGTTCGATAAACCTTGGGTGATCCAATTAAGGGAAACTTGCTGCTGTTCTGCAAACCTCTGCACTTGGAGGCCTAACACTGTCTAAAAGAATAGAAGAATGCGTAGACATCAGGAACTCTCTCCTAACTATCTCAGAAATAGCCAAAAATTCGAAATTATGATCTCGAAAAATAATATGATAGAAGTGCAAATGTTTAACCAAGTCACCAAGACCTCTGCTATTTGCAAACATGTCATTCATTGGTAAACAATTGTTGAGTTGGAAAATTTTAACCGTTTCTATGGCTTCTTAATAGAGGAAGATTTGGATTTCCGGTCGGATTATTATAGATAATACAATGAACCAAGCCCGTCCTCATCGAAACTAACCTCCGTCACCCCATTGCCTAGATGAGAGAGAAGCATACCATATGTTGTGGCATTCGCTTCCTCGTCATCTAGATAGGAGATTAGGAGGTATCAAACACGATCGAAGCCTTAGGAATAACTGTAAGTTGGTCAAAATCCATATGCCTCAAGACTCTAGTTGAAACATTCATCGTGTTTTCATTACTACCCAATATTATGCCTACACAGTTAAGCTTAGAATACATAGCCGGAGACGGAAAATAAAGAAAAGATTTGGATGATGCAACTGTACTAGATGAGTCCATATTTTGTGTTGCCTTACGCTGCATTGCCTTATTCAAGGAATATTCGTCTGTCGCAAAAGCACCATCCACCGATGTCCCATACCTCCCACTTCGACAAACATGAGTGACCCCACAAGAAAATGTCGATGTTGTAGGAGGGGTATTATGTGGCACACGAGATGTACCAGCAGAGGTCGGTATAGGCGATGTAGCAACCAATCAAACCCCACCGCAGCAGGCGATGAAGCATAAGCATGAGTGGGCATAGGCGATGAAGCAGCCAAGCCCTCCACCTTATAAGTAGTCAAAGATGAAGCAGTTGGGGTCGGTGATGGTGATGTAGAATCCAACCCTAGCAACACCACCGCAACCGAAGAAATCATGTATGACGGGGAGGTACCCTCACCCATCCATGTGCTAGGAGCACCAGCCAAGGCCAGCTGGGTGCTGGGGGAGGCATAGTTGTTGTCGTGGCCTCCCCACAACCTAGTCCATCCCGATGAGAAGGTCATGCTGCGTCGTGTAATGGGAAAATGCAACGGGAGCCACACGCGGTGGTCTGTGCGCCCTCGGTGCCCTCACCTCCACGGCTCCACCATCCTAGATGGACCGCCAGCATACGCCAATGGCTATAAGGCCCCAGCATTGGACCCATCACGGCCCACCGTCCCTTGGTCCGCAACACACCGGTCGGAGAAGGATATCGGCAACGCAAGAAGAAGCATCAACGGCCAACATCAAGTCTCAGTAGTCCGGGTGACACCCTACGAGTCCTCTCCACTTTCGCAATCCATATATGGGTTTTATGAAGAGTATTATATGGAGTGATCGCAACGGAAAACTTCTTGGGAGAGATGTCAAGGGTAGCCATTGACTTGCCACAGTTATAAGTGCTAGTAAAGTTAGTGGCATCCACCTCCATGTTGGTCACTTGTGACCATGTATGTCAGTCCACTCAAACCCAAAGATCCATCTACTTCATTCTCCTCTCCCATGCGCTCATCATCCACATCATTAGCTTTAAGCCTCCAGAAATAAGGGACGAAGATGGGATCCGGAACAAAATATGACGCCTCACGATGGAAGAAAAACTCATAGAGCTTGAGCTTGACCACATAGGCCACACCAGTATATGGTCCTGACACATCCACATGCTTCTCAGATCAAGTGCCTTGGGATTCACCATGGAAATGAAAATACGAACAATACCCCGAGTCCAGAGCGTGACAAGATTCACATCCAAGCTTGTTTCCACAAGTATACCAACCGCCCACATACCGTGAAAGTATCTCACAGTTTATGGAACTCCCTCAACATGGATCCACACCGGTAAAGCTCAGACTTATGAGGAATAACCTGAGCTTTCCAAACAGGGACAATTGCGTAAGCCTTGAAAGAAGGAACACCAATCTGAAAAATGTCCACTCTCTGAACGTTCAAGGAAAACCAACCAAAACACATCATCACTATGGGGAAGGGCCTCCCACTTCCACTGAGAATTCAGAAGACAAGTCCTCGCATAAGATTCTGGATTGCTACCGTGGTCACCAGATGGCTAACAATTTGTACTAGCGTTGTGGTGGACACGTCGGAGCAAGGTGAGCCTTATATGCACTATCAGGTAATGAAAGAAAAAGATTATCATCAATGCCCTTGCCTGTAACAAACATATATGGTTTTGGAAGCCACTAGACAGTAGTCTTGCACTGTACAGTTCTTAATGGCATGTGAATCAACCGCACACTTCTAACATTTTACAAACTTCTTTGTTTTACCTTCAGTCTTAAACTTTGTCATGGCTTGTTCTTGAACAACAACACACATGTGGTAAACTGCTCACCAACCGGACCAGCCGTGCCGATAGACGAAGCAACCCAACCTTTTGTTTTTTCTATAAACAATAGCATGAAGGCAATTGGCAAGATTTGTGTTATAGTTATGAAACTATACCTGGATATACACTTTCGTCATATTAGTCTAGAATACAAAGCATTTTGCATTGCGATTTTGCGAACTTGTAGTATACATCATTAACTACATCCATGTTTGTTTTAAAACGTTTTTAAAACTTTGAAATATGAATTTTGAATTCTAGAAAAATAAAAAGGCTACCTAGAGATCGACCTTCATTGGGGATTTCACCATCGGAGTTGGGACCTTCTTAGTTATGCAGAACCCGAGCGTGATGCTTAGATCATTTAAGTAGTAAGGCGTCTTTTTACCGAAAAAATGTTACTCCCCTTGTAAGTTGTAAATTCCATTCAAATGCATCAGACGAATTCGACATGTTCTTTCAGATTTCCATGGATATGATGGCAAGTATTTGTCTTGATCCCTGAAGTGAGCATAGAGGGACAAAATGATAATCAATAAAGTGAAAGGATGATAAAAAAAAGCCTTCATTTCCGGCCTTTGAGATCACTAAACAAAGGTCACTATCTTATAGAGACAAAAACAAAATATCTGCGGGAATATCTTTTGCCGTGTTATATCTGCAGTTCAATATGCAGGACCAAAGTGACAAGCAACAAAGGGAAAGAACGCACTCTTTGATCTCGATCAAATGATTGCTGAAGGACTGTTCTGCGGATGTGGAAATAGAAAACTCTTACTGAATTCTATATGAGATCCTTCAGCTGATTGAAGCATTACTTTAATATTTCAAGAAGGGTATGATGCTATAGGAGTGATGTGCTGGCTCTGGTGCATACGCTACCTTTATTTTAAAACGCATCTTTGGTATATTTTCAAATGTTAAAAAATTCAAACGAAAAATTTACGTGTACATCTTCACATGCTACATGCTTACAAAGTCTATTCATGAAAAATAGACTTGTCGTTTGGCTGTGTAAAAACACAAAAATTTATGCTAAAAATAAGGTTTTTTGTGAGACATTTTTGTCATTTTACATCGACCACAAAAAAGTTCTTTTCCATAGAACTGTACGAACACACACATATTATCAAGATGTACATGCGAATTTCTTTTTAAGAATTTTTTGACAATTAGATATATGTTTTTGGGATAGAGAGAGCATATGCATTCAGAGTCGGAGTTGAATCTCCGATGATGCAACATAATAGAAACTTTGTTTTTTGATGCTATATATGCACATTTCTGAAACTTTTGTTTTATGATCTCTATACATACTTATGATGCGCTATTCTGAAATCTTGCAAACAGACTTGTTCGGTGCAGTGTACTACCACAGCCTGCTGTCTGGATATGCTACAACAATCATATAAATCATCCACGTACCAACCCACAGCAGAAGTAGCGCTTTCGTTCCGGTTTATAGGTCCCGAGCATATTGCTAGATCGTCAATTTAACTAACTAACATAAGATATTTAATGTCAACATATATCATTAAAAAGTTTAAATGTTATATTTTCTAATAATATAATTTTTATAATCTATAATAATTTATATTATAGTTAAATTGATAATTTTGGTAGACGTACAAGACCTGTAAACCGGAATGAAGGAAGTAGTACTCGTGCTACAAACAAAAGGCTGCCACAAATCGATCTGTCAGCTCAGCTTTTTGGAATCACTACACAGTGAAGATAACTGCAGCTGTCAATGTAGATGAGAGGGACACCACTACAGTTTTCAACGAAAGTAACTATTCTCATCCGACACTTCATATTTTCTATTCTTCCTTCAAGCTGTAAATGGAATGCCACAAAATTTACTGGATTTGATTCACTAGATTTTGGGTCCCACTTTCCTGTGAAGAATGATCAGATGGGATTATTAGAATATGTAACGTATACATCATAGATTTATGAGACGTAAAATGGTATGTCTAATCTATTTGGGTCATGCTACGTACACCAAAATAGCTGGTCGGCCTCATTTGTTCGTTTGGGTTAGGGTCGTCCCAGCGACTCGACGCATTTCTTTTTAACTTTTCATTCTTAAAACAACGTAATTTACATAGTTTTAGAAAAGGAAAAAAACATGAGCAAAGTTAAAGGGCCTCCAAGTCCTACAAACCCTAGCCTAGGCAACGACCACCACTCCTCGTCCTCGTCGCTCTGGCTTCGGCCATGGCCTGTTGGGTACACCCTGCGGCATGCGGTATACGAGTGGAAGGAGGAGGATGGGGAGCCGATCCCACCGGCGTAGGCCATGGTCCCACGACGACAGCAGGGGCGGTGTAGGAGGAGCAAGGCTTGCAATGCCAACTTGAGAGCCTCTTCCTATGAGAGCCCTGGCGGCATGTGCGCCGTGGTGTACCAGAGCAACGGCTGCGGCTTATCCGGCGACTGCGACATGAGGATGGCGACATGGGCGGGCACATGTGGTATCATGGGTATTCAGCTGAATAAACATAATTTTTGGCAAAAAATTGAAATCTAGTGCTAGATTCATCGAGAATTATAGTCTATTTTCTTTGTAATACAATGCATGTGGTGACATGAGCACTCACTTGTGTTGTTGGTTAGAACTGGTGCACGGTAGCTCATTGGATCGAATAGAGTCAAATACGAGTACATATTCACCAATTTTGGTTGTGTTTTTCTCAAAAAAAAAAAAAATATTGAGCACCCATTGTCAAATTTCTAGGCCCGCCACTGGTGGCCAGCCTCATCGCCTCCTCCTCGGTTAACTCATCCGGTTGCGCGGGGAGCTGGTCCAGTCTGCCATCCTCCTTAGCCTTATGCGTCTCGTACATCAGGATGCCCATTTAGTCCTTGGTGTCGTCTCGCTTCTCCTCGTCCAGGATGTCGTCGCTACCGATGATCTGCTCTTCGACCTCGGGCGGAGCCGCATCCTCCATCTTCACATCCCTTGGGGCCTGACACGGCCGCGGAGGAGGGTTGTTCACGTGTTGTCGTTGCCGAGAAACCCATACCACCGCACCGGGTCGTACTCGATCAGCGAGAACACCGTCGTATATGCTCGTTGTTGAGGTTTGGTACATGTGGGTCAATGATTTACATGGTATCAAAGCGAACATGTTTTCAAGCACCTACACATGTGTATCCACTTCAATTAGACGAGCAACGACACTATTTGATTGTCGTCTTTTGTGCATCACCGCGTAGCCATATTTATAATTGACACACCATCGACCAAAATAACTATAACTATAACAAGAACCCGATTAAATAATCTTTGTTCTGAATACCATGCACGCTCGGTCTTTTTCGAAAAGGAGGTCATTAGAATGATGCATACAACCCATTTTATTATATTAGTCAATAAACCTGACAGGGAATACAAATATCAACCTAAGCCATCATAGTAGCAACAATTGTTGCTCCTACAAGAATCGATGAAAGGGGTGACCATGTGTCCCCACCTTACACCTATGTGCTTCATCTAAAGTCCGAGGCCTCGCCAAGCCACCCAATGACAAGCTGATAGCACAAGGTCCAAAAAACCCTCATCGCACACCAGACGTTGCCACCACCGTCTTTCCGCCAATCCCTCTTCAAGACAGTAATCAAAGCACCAACCTTGTCAGGCCTGCCATCGGCTTCGCCACGATGCGAGCCAATGCAACCTATATGCATGCGTCCGTCGTTGAACCCTGTTGTGCAATGCCGTCGAGACATGCCATTGTCGATGCGGTAGATGCCACGCCGCTCAACCATGGTGGACTGTGATGTCGTGCATGTCCATCCCCGGGACAGCACCCAACGTCGCAATCTACAAGACACCCTCCGGATGGCAAGCGACGCGAGATCGACACCATCGTCACCGCAAGATCTAGACCTTGATCCGAAGATGTGAAGAGGTCGGAAAGCTCCACATGGACCCCCCAGGAGGAGACCGACATCTGCAGACATCCCTGAGATCGACTTTCTTCGCCCGTTGACATGGGTATGCCTAATTGGGCCTGTGGCTTGTGTAACCTGGTATGTATTCGGGAAGAAGACTATGAGGCTAGAAGATGGAAGCATCCGAAGCCCAGGAACCAAAACACGTCGAATAAGGAAAGTCCCATAAAAGGAGCCGACGTCAAAATAGTCTTGTATAAATTACTTGTAAACCGGGAAGCCTCCTATATAAAGGCTAGAGGAGCCAACGGGGGGATCATTGAAACCTTTCTTTTAACCCTAGATATATTCTAGTATTACGGAGACTTCACCTCAGAATCAACATGCTTTCGCACCATCTCGTTTGTCTAACCAGCCGCCGAAACCACCAGCACACCTCTTTCCTAAAACCCTAAGCTCATATACAGGGACATTGTCGAGGTTACCCCTCGTGCCCTGTAGCATACTCTCCTCCACACCACACGCTATCGTATGAAGGTGGGACCACCCACATCGCCGCCGACCTGCAAACCCCTAGTATAACACCTCCTGCGTGGAGAAGGTGCCACCATCACACAGAATAAGGATGGCAATGGGTAGGGGTATGGCTAGGTTAGAGCAATATAATACCCAACCCGTAAAATAAATGGGTATAGACTTCTACCTATACCCATATCCATGGGTATAAAACGTAACCCATGCCCATACCCGACGAGTAACCATACCCATTGGGTACTCGATGGTTGGATCAAATAGTACACACGCTATTCAGAATTTTACGTTTATCGGTAGAACATACTAAAAAATGAATTGTGTCAACTCAATAATAGGTGGTTGAGTACATAACAATCATCAAAATATAGAAATCATAATATCATATTCTAACTCCTAAGTCAACAAGGGTAGACATGTGTGATAACCCCCAAGTGCAGAGGATCACCATAGTACAGTTTGATAAGTATTTGAGTGTGGAACCCACGGGGAGCGGAAGGTAAACTATCTATTCTCTAAAGCCCTATAACCCACTTATATGGTCCTTCATGCAAAGCAATGGATTGGAGTTTGTGTAAAATGGTTTCTACTAGGAACTAGAAAACCGTAAGTACTAAAAATAACCGTAGAAAGTAAAACTAGTGCAAGTAAAGCAAAGGTTGTGAGGTATGAGCAAACAAAAGAATTATTAAGACATAAAGTCCAACCATCTTTGTAAGTTTAAAGGTCCCCACGGTTATGCCCCTTGTTGATTAACCATGAATTAATATAACATAATGTCTAAGACTTGGGACATGGTTTCTATTAATCTCCATCCGTCCCTCCTCCTATCATCATGTAACGGTGACAACCTCAACGTATTCTCCAGCATATGTGTGCACTCATATATTATTACGAGAGAATCTCATAGAAGGCAACAAATGATTATACGTAACCATCAACAAATTATCTCACAACTGCCAAGAGCAAGTCACTGCTCAAACAAAGGTATAGAGGTACAATATATCATTGGAAAACGATAGATTGCCTCACACATCATGTTCGCCAATAGATTACAAAGGTTAGATGAAGATGGTGCTGAGGGTGTTGATGAAGATTCTTATGATGACCACGCCGGAGAGGGGTGGAGTCCACCAGAGGCGATTTCGACAGCGGTTCCCACCTCCGATCTCCGGCAGTGGTGGCCTTCTGACTCTCTTATAAGGTGTTTTCGATCTCCTCCTTTGTATGTTCTGAGATCGCGTCGGGACCCCTTTTATAGAAGGTTTTAGGGCAAACTGAAGAGTATTGTGGTGGAATCGGTGACATCCGAGCAACGTGCCGCCCAATCATACCGGTGGCGCGGCCTAGGGTAGGGGCCGCACCACCCCCTCTCTTTTGGGCCCTCAGGCTCCGTTCTCGTGGTTCCAAAGCTCCATCTTGATTGTCTTCGTGAAATATTAAGCCTAGAAAAATCCTAGGTCCATTTGACTCCATATAGGTCCCTAAAGTCCAAAGTACGCAAAACAAGGAATTCATGTTCTGCAGAGTTATAACCGTAATAAAGGGGATCATTGGAAAAACCCCAAAACCAATATCTCATGCAAATATAGAGGAATATGTGGCAATAAACTACAAAGTCCATGTATGCATTTTACATGCATCAACATCCCCAAGATTAACCAATGCTCGTCCTCAAGTATGAGCGTGACAAAAATTCAACATGGACTTTTAATTTTGTTGCTTAGTTCGATATAGCAATTATTAGTACACAAGATTAATGATTCAAACTTTAATGAACAACAATAAGCAAATGAGATATGAAGTGATATTTCGTATTCACTAAAAAAGTGTTCAACAATATATCACAATGTGTAAGAACAAATTAAAGCACTATGGACATTAAGCATAGAAGTGCTTATGTGGTTAACAATTTTATTTATTTTCCTTTCTTTCTTTGGAGCAGGTGGATATTGAAAGTAAGAAGGTTGCATACATGCCAGCACTTTGATAATAATAGAGGGAGTAAAATGAATTTTGGGATATACAACTCATGTCAACGGTAGTGAAAACAAGTATGGTTTTATATGTTTGATCTCTTACCAGTTGGATGTCTCATGCCCATTAGTTAATAGTACCTATTGACAAGGTATTAACTTGTCAATGCCTACAAGTTGTAGACTAGAGTTTTGTTGGAAGTAGAGGGCAAGTAGATTTCGAGGGTTTCAGCCGGAAAAGTACTCGACTACTATGAAAACTAGGGTTGTGTTGACAATGATTCGATCCTCTCTTTGTCCCTCGACTCCCCCTTATATAGGAGGCGGAGGCGAGGGTTTCGTGATACACAAATTACAAAGTTTGAGAGACTCTTTGAGTTCATCCCGTAATAGCTACAAGTCATTATTCCTAATACAACTCTATATTTCCAAACTACTTCATAACTGGGCTTCCGGGCTTCATAAACTTTGGGCCGTGGGCCTTCAGTAAACCCCGGGTACCTTCTTCGGCAGGCCCATTGGGGATGCCTATGTCAGTAGCCCGAGATTTTTCTTGAATCGAAGAATCAGGGAAAATCTCCATCTTTACAATTACCATATGATTTCTTCGACTCAATAAATAACCTTTATAAAGCAATTGTATATTGTACAGGGATAACGGTAATTGGGGCTGGTTCATCTGACGGATCAGGTACCAGTTAACTGCTCTTGTAGCAATCCGCAAAAATCTACTTCAAGATCACGTCCCTGGACATGATCTCGGGATACTGGCGTAATTCGACATGTGCCGCTTAAGGTCTTACCAGATGCCGAATACCAGTTATGTTTTATCGGGTACCTAACGCGTCGTTAGGATTTTTCTTCGTATCTGTTGATACGGAAAAAAGTAGCAAAACGCCGTCAGAGGCGGTGCCACGCCGCACAGGACAGATATTGGGGACTTACCTTCGCAAAGTATTGCGGCATTCAGAGATTAATTCGCGACTGAGGCGCTCTGAGAATATATTGTCGAGTGCCTTTTTCGGCTGCTGGAATAGCACATTTATTCGAGTCAACGGATGACTTGTATATTGTTATCTTGTCCTCCCGATGGGAGTATATGAAGAGTTAATTTATAACTCGGAATATGCTCACCATGATTTCTTTGAATTTCATCGGGGACGCGAACAGCGTTCCCGATGGGAGTAGCCCCCGAGGCTACAACCAAGTGCTTTTACTTGGTTGTAGGCTCACCTTTTTAACATCGTTTTCGCTATATTATCATTTCTTCTGCTTCTCTCATCTTTAACGGATGCGCGACCAGCGCTCCCGATGGGAGTAGCCCCCGAGGCTACAGTCGAGTATTTATACTTGGATGTAGGCTCAACTTGTTCCTTTGCTGCAATAGTTGAATTTCCCTGTCGATATTCTTAATGATACTCTTTTATAAAGTAGCCCCCGAGCATTTGAACAAAAACTTGTATTTGATCAAAGGCTCTCGAAATTATCATTGACACTCCTCTGTCGACAATCTTCAAAACATTTGCACCCGTAGTTTTCTCCATAAAAACGTCATTGCTGACGATAGCCACGACCACTGTATCGGGAAGACGCGAATTCTGTCCTGTCGCTGACATGTGGACCCAAAAGTCCATAACACTTGACACGTTACGCAAGTGGGGGACACACGTCCTCCACTTTCCCTGGCACGCGCGCTGTAGCGCATGTCCAGTTCCATCGCAGTAAAAAGACCTTCTTACCCATGGCGACACGTGTAGATCATCAAACCCATTCTTGATGCATCCAACGGCACGGCGATTCGTGGGTTTGCTATAAATTACCTTCTTCCTCCTCCAGTTTTCCCCTTCGCCGCGCAGCTCAAACCTATAGCCTCTCTCCTCCATTGTCATAGCAAAGCTCTCTGCGCCTTTGCTCTTTCCACCACCACAATCCACCAAGTGAATGCCACCGCGGGCGAGGCTCTCCAAGCACTCCTCTCCAATGGCGAGGGAGGATCTGAAGTTCTCTGAGTGGGAGAGATCCAAGATCTCCAACCAAGATGCGAACCTGCTCAAGAAGCTCGGGTTCATGAAGAAGGAGAAGATGCTGATCTTCCCCGGCGAAGAAAGCTTCCCCACACCGCGCATCGGATACCGGGTAACTTTTGTTGACCACCTCATCCGCGGTTTGGCTACTCCTATCCACGAATTTCTCCGTGGATTACTCTTTGTTTACGGGCTACAGCTACACCAGCTCACGCCCAATTCCATCCTCCATATTTCCATCTTCATCACCCTCTGCGAATGCTTTCTCAGGGCCCCTCCCAACTAGGGCATTTGGAAACGCATATTCCTTGTCCGCCGCAACAGCTCCCACAACACCGCCTATAATGTAGGTGGTGTTGTTATCTGCGTCCGCCTCGATGTCGAGTACTTCGATGTCAAGTTCCCTGACTCTGTTCAAGGGTGGCGCAAAAGATGGCTCTACATCCGCGAAGAGGACGTCGACTCGCAAGAATACAACGTCGCGCCCTTTGATGGTAGCGAGAAGATCCTCTGACGCCGGTCGTGGGACGCTGAAGCTACCGACGAAGAGAAAACAGCGACAGAGGCGCTGATGAAGCGCATCCACGAGCTCCAGAATACCTGCGGCAAAGAGTTGTCGGGTATTCAAATTACCGCGTATTTCCTTAGGATCAGGGTGCAGCCTCTGCAGGCTCGCAAAGACCCTCTCTGGATGTATGCTGGCGACAAAGACGTCGACCGCTTATCCAAAGATCTTTCAGTGAAGGACTTGGAAAAGTTTGTCCGGAAGATTTCTTCGCTGAGCAAGAAAGACGCCATTCCAACCTCTTGTCGCGTGGAGCCGTATAGCGGCACCAACGCCCTCCCCAAGGTAAACTATCTTCGTCCCCAACAAATTTAACTTTTTCGACTGCTATTTTGTCGACTTCATTGGTGTAACTTTTTGTCGGTGTATCTTTTCCTTTTGTAGAAGCATCAAGTTATATCCTCTCTACCTCCCCTTCCTGAAGGTGGGGAAGTTTAGGAACGAACTGTCGTTACCGATGATACCCAGGGTATTTCTCGCCCTGAGAGTGAAGTTGCGAGATCTCAAAAATCTGCGGCTTCCTCTGAAAGAGAAACTGAATCTGAGGCCTCCGAGTCAGCCCATTTTATCCCTTCCGCTGTTTCCCCAAGGAAAAAAAGGAAAAGGGGTAATGCTGAAGACTCTGGCACCTCCAAGCTTAGCAGTTCTCCTGCCGAAGAAACTGCTCCATAGGGGACTTCTCCCGAAGAGGAGGAGACCTTCAACGCTTACGATGATGCCCTCGTGAGCTCGTAAGTTACCTTGTCATCTTTTTCTCTTTATTTACTGTGTGATGAATATTCTCATGCTACCTTTTGTACACAGTGGCGACGAAGAAGAAGAACCCGCCGTCAATGTGACTGCTCCTATGAGCACGTCACCAACTTTGGCTTTTTCGGAGACTCACCATACGGCGGAGGAAACCTCGCCTCCTCAACAGGATCTTCAAAGGTTGACTCCTACCGCCAGCCCCCGAGCCCCCTCGCCAAAGAGGGCGAGGATTGAACTTAGTGAGGAACACAACGTAGGTGGGAGTTCGGCGACTTCCGTCGAGTAGGTTCCTTTTTGGATGCTGCTGCCGAAGATCAGCAGGTTGACGCGAGATCAAACTTACTTATCAAGCTTGCTCTGGATCATGGCTCCGACTTTTGGGCTACACCTGATCGTACCCGACGAATCGTCAGATTTCAGGATCGCGCAGGCCAGATCCGACAGTATCTTGAATTTTGCACCAAAACATTGCCCATGGTCTATAATGCCATGTGCCCTCGAAATATTCTACCCAAAACACTTCCTGAGCTGATGAACAAATTCAAAAACACTCAGCAAATCCATGGTTTTGTGAAAGCTCAATTGATAGCTGGAGCCAGATTCTCCCTGATTATGCTACAGATTTGTCACTCAAAGTTGGAAATGACCAAGGTTGTTGAAACTGTTCACGCCAAGTTGAAGAAGCAACGGAGGTTTGTCGACAAAATCAATGAAAGGGTTACACCAGTAGCCGAGGAAATGGTCGATGATCTCCTTCGGATGGATGCTCACTTCTTCATGGATGGCTATTATGCTAATTTCATGGGTGCATCTGCCGACGAGGACAGAGTGAACATAGATGACCTGATAGGTCATGACTGAAAATCTGCTTCTTCGATACATATTTTTCTTGATGAAAGGACCCTGTAAATTACAAGCACTGTGTATATTGTAAATAAATTATATGTTCTTTCTTTTCCTTAGCCCCCCGAGTATCCCGGTGGCTAGTGTCTTTATTTTCGTTTGTTTGCGAGGTGTTTTAAACCAAGGCAAAGAACTTGTGAGTTTATATATTGTATGAATTTCTGTATATAACAAACTTTGTCGGGTAGTAAGCCCCCGAGCCTATCGAAGAAAAAGATGTATATCACCAATATCTTTACTATATTGCAGCACCACGAGCCCGCCTCATTAAAAACCTTCAAGCCCCACTCGGTGCTCTGAAAGGAAAATAGTGCGTCTGAAAACTCGCGGGCGTTTCAGTACATTGTATGTTTACATATATATTTCGGCTTAAGTGTAAAAACGCCTAAGCTGTGCCACGTTCCTGGGATTTGGCTCTGCAATCCCTGTCTTCTTGTCTTTTATCATGTACGCTCCTCCTTCAATTACTTCGGTGACGATGTATGGGCCTAGCCATGGCGACTCGAGTTTTTCATGGCTGCCTTACTTGAGCCGAAGAACTAAATCGCCAACATGGAAAGATCTTGCTCGCAAGCGTCGACTGTGGTAACTTTTCATATCTTGCTGGTATTTGGTGACTCTTGACAATACCTCGTCTTGAGCTTCGTCGAGTGCATCCACATCATCTTCCAGTTCCTTTCTCGAGGTTTCTTCATCAAATTCCGCCACTCTCGGGGAATTGTGTTCTATCTCTATTGGTAGCACTGCCTCAGCTCCATGAACCAGAAAAAACGGAGTTTCTTGTGTTGCTGTATTGGGTGTCATCCGTATACTCCATAGTACGCTAGGCAACTCCTCTGGCCATGTGTGCCGAGCTTTCTCCAATGTTGCTAACAGGCGCTTCTTGATGCTGCTGCAGATGACGCCATTCGCTTTCTTGACTTGACCATTGGTTTGCGGGTGCGCAACTGACGCAAAATGTAACTTGATGCCTACCTCTGCGCAATATGCCTTGAATTTCTTGGATGTAAAATTGCTGCCATTGTATGTGACGATGCTATGAGGAACTCCAAACCGGAAAACAATACTTTTGATGAACTTGACCGCTGATGCTGCGGCTGGCGAGTTCATCGGTTTTGCCTCAACCCACTTGGTAAACTTGTCAACAGCTACGAGCATATACTCGTATCCTCCTGGCCACGCCTTATGCAATTTTCCTACCATATCGAGACCCCATTGAGCAAAGGGCCACGACAATGGTATTGGCATCAGCTCTCTGCCGGAGAATGAGGTTTGCGGCAAACCTTTGGCACGCGTCACAGGTACGCACTATGTCCTTTGCATCTTCGATTGCTGTTAGCCAGTAGAACCCTGCTATGAAAACCTTGGCTGCAATAGCTCGACTGCTTGCATGGTGTCCACACACTCCTTCATGCACATCTTTTAAGAGTACTCGACCTTCTTCGGGCGTGACGCATTGCTGCAAAACTCCCGATATACTTCGCTTATAAAGCTCGCCCTTTGATACGTCTCCAACGTATCGATAATTTCTTATGTTCCATGCTAATTTATTGATGATACCTACATGTTTTATGCACATTATATGTCATATTTATGCATTTTCTGGAACTAACCTATTAACAAGATGCCGAAGAGCCGATTCTTGTTTTCTGCTGTTTTTGGTTTCAGAAATCCTAGTAAGGAAATATTCTCGAATTGGACGAAATCTTCGCCCGTGGTCCTATTTTTGCACGAAGCTTCCAAGACCGAAGAGATAACGAAGTGGGGCCACGAGGTGGCAGACCACGGCGCGGCCGGCCCCGGCCGCGCCACCCTGTCATCTGGGCCCCTCGTGAGCCCCCGACCTACCCTTCCGCCTACTTAAAGCCTCCGTCGCGGCCCCGATCGAGAGCCATGATACGGAAAACCTTCCAGAGACGCCGCCGCCGCGAATCCCATCTCGGGGATTCAGGAGATCGCCTCCGGCACCCTGCCGGAGGGATTCATCTCCGGAGGACTCTTCATCGCCATGATCGCCTCCGGAGTGATGAGTGAGTAGTTCACCCCTGGACTATGGGTCCATAGCGGTAGCTAGATGGTCGTCTTCTCCTTGTTGTGCTTCATTGTTGGATCTTGTGAGCTGCCTAACATGATCAAGATCATCTATCTGTAATACTATATGTTGTGTTTGTCGGGATCCGATGGATAGAGAATACTATGTTATGGTGATTATCAATCTATTGTTTATGTGTTGTTTATGATCTTGCATGCTCTCCGTTATTAGTAGAGGCTCTGGCCAAGTTTTGCTCTTAACTCCAAGAGGGAGTATTTATGCTCGATAGTGGGTTCATGCCTTCATTGACACTGGGATCGTGACAGAGGTTCTAAGGTTGTGATGTCTTTTGCCACTAGGGATAAAACATTGATTCTATGTCTAAGGATGTAGTTGTCGATTACATTACGCACCATACTTAATGCAATTGTCATTGCTTTGCAACTTAATACTGAATGGGGTTCGGATGATAACCCGAAGGTGGACTTTTTAGGCATAGATGCGGTTGGATGGCGGTCTATGTACTTTGTCGTAATGCCCGGATTAAATCTCACTATATTTATCATATCATGTATATGCATTGTTATGCCCTTCTCTATTTGTCAATTGCCCGACTGTAATTTGTTCACCCAACATGCTTTTATCTTATGGGAGAGACACCTCTAGTGAACTGTGGACCCCGGTCCTATTCTTTACATAGCATACAATCTACGCAATTGTGTTTCTGTTTTATTTGCAAACATCTTCCACTCGATACGTTTAATCCTTTATTACACAAGCCGGTGAGATTGACAACCTCACTGTTTCGTTGGGGCAAAGTACTTTGGTTTTGTTGTGCAGTTCCACGTTGGCGCAGGAATCCCTGGTGTTGCGCCGCATCACATTTGCGACCATCAACCTTCAACGTGCTTCTTGGCTCCTCCTGGTTCGATTCAACCTTGGTTTCTTTCTGAGGAAAACTTGCCACTGTGCGCATCATACCTTCCTCTTGGGGTTCCCAACGGACGTGTACATTTACGCGCATCAAGTGTTTTACTGGCGCCGTTCCGGGGAGATCAAGACACGCTGCAAGGGCGGTCTCCACTTCTCAATCTCTTTACTTTGTTTTTGTCTTGCTTTATTTTATTTACTACTTTATTTGCTGCACCTAAACAAACACAAAAAAATTAGTTGCTAGTTTTACTTTATTTACTTGTCTTGCTCTCTATATCGAAAACACAAAAAAATTAGTTACTTGCATTTACTTTATCTAGTTTGTTTTATTTACCGTTGCTAAAATGAATACCCCTGAAAATACTAAGTTGTGTGACTTCACAAATGCAAATAATAATGATTTCCTATGCACACCTATTGCTCCACCTGCTACTACAGCAGAATTCTTTGAAATTAAACCTGCTTTACTAAATCTTGTCATGAGAGATCAATTTTCTGGTGTTAGTTCTGATGATGCTGCTGCCCATCTCAATAATTTTGTTGAACTTTGTGAAATGCAAAAGTATAAGGATGTAGATGGTGATATTATTAAATTGAAAGTATTTCCTTTCTCGTTAAGAGGAAGAGCTAAAGATTGGTTGCTATCTTTGCCTAAGAATAGTATTGATTCATGGACTAAATGTAAGGATGCTTTTATTGGTAGATATTATCCTCCGCTAAAATTATATCTTTGAGAAGTAGCATAATGAATTTTAAGCAATTAGATACTGAACATGTTGCTCAAGCATGGGAGAGAATGAAAACTTTGGTAAAGAATTGCCCAACCCATGGACTGACTACTTGGATGATCATCCAAACCTTCTATGCAGGACTAAATTTTCTTCGCGGAATTTATTGGATTCAGCTGCTGGAGGTACCTTTATGTCCATCACATTGGGGCGGCTACAAAACTTCTTGATGATATGATGATAAATTACTCTGAATGGCACACGGAAAGAGCTCACAAGGTAAGAAGTAAATTCTGTTGAAGAAACCTCTTCCTTGAATGATAAGATTGATGTGATTATGTCTATGCTTGTGAATGGTAGATCTAATGTTGATCCAAATAATGTTCCTTTAGCTTCATTGGTTGCTCAAGAAGAAAATGTTGATGTGAATTTCATTAAAAATAATAATTTCAACAACAATGCTTATAGGAACAACTCGGGTAATAACTATAGGCCATATCCTTCTGCTAATGGTAATGGTTATGGTAATTCTTATGGGAATTCTTACAATAATAATAGGAGTGTACCCTCTGGTCTTGAAGCCATGCTTAAAGAATTTATTAGTACACAAACTGCTTTTAACAAATCTGTTGAGGAAAAGCTTGATAAAATTGATACTATTGCTTCTAGAGTTGATAGGCTTGCCTCCGATGTTAATCTTTTAAAATTGAAAGTTATGCCTAATAATGATATTGATAGTAAGATTACTACTACAGCAAATGCCATCCAAGTTAGAATTAATGAGAATATAAGATTAATGGCTGAGTTGCGTGCTAGGTGGGATAGAGAAGAAAATGAAAAACTAGCTAAAAAGAATAATGTAGCTAAAGTTTGGACTATTACCACTACTAGTAATGCTAATTCTTCACATGTTGCTGCACCTCCTACTATCAATGGTAAAATAATTGGTGTTGGCAATGTTTCTACTCCTAGTGCAAAGCGTACAAAACTGCCTGAAATTGCTAAAACTGCTGAAACTGCTTGTGATAAAACTGCTGAAATTTTTTCCAACCTTGGGAATAATGATCCCATTGCTGTAGCTCATAATGATTTAGATTTTGATGATTGCCATATCTCTGAAGTTATAAAGTTCTTACAAAAACTTGCTAGAAGTCCTAATGCTAGTGCTATAAATTTAGCCTTTACAAAACATATTACAAATGCTCTCATAAAAGCTAGAGAAGAGAAACTAAAACTTGAAACTTCTATTCCTAGAAAGTTAGAAGATGGTTGGGAGCCCATCATTAAAATGAAATTCAATGACTTTGAATGTAATGCTTTATGTGATCTTGGTGCAAGTATTTCTGTTATGCCTAAAAAGATTTATGATATGCTTGACTTGCCACCATTGAAGAATTGTTATTTGGATGTTAATCTTGCCGATAATGTTAAAAAGAAACCTTTGGGGAGGATTGATAATGTGCATATTACGGTTAACAATAACCTTGTCCCCGTTGATTTTGTTGTCTTGGATATTGAATGCAATGCATGTTGTCCTATTGTGTTGGGAAGACCTTTTCTTCGAACCGTTGGTGCTGTTATTGATATGAGGAAGGTAATATTAAATATCAATTTCCTCTCAAGAAAGGTATGGAACACTTCCCTAGAAAGAGAATGAAGTTGCCTTTTGATTCTATTATTAGAACAAGCTATGATGTTGATGCTTCATCTCTCGATGTTACTTGATTTGCATTTTCTGCGCTTAGCTGAAAGGCGTTAAAGAAAAGCGCTTATGGGAGACAACCCATGTTTTTTTACTACAGCAATTTTTTTTGTTTTGTTGAGTCTTGGAAGTTGTTTACTACTGTAGCAACCTCTCCTTATCATGTTTTTGTGCCAAGTAAAGTTTCTATGTCAAAGTTGATGTTATATTTGGGATCGCTGCGCAGAAACAGCATTGCTGTCTGTCACGAATCTGGGCACAGTTCTCTGTAGAAAATTCGAAAAAATCTGCCAATTTACGAGCGTGATCCTCAGATATGTACGCAACTTTCATTAGTTTTGAGTTTTTCCATTTGAGCAAGTCTGGTGCCAGCTTTAAATTCGTCTTTACGGACTGTTCTGTTTTGACAGATTCTGTCTTTTATTTCGCATTGCCTCTTTTGCTATGTTGGATTTATTTCTTTGATCCATTAATGTCCAGTAGTTTTATGCAATGTCCAGAAGTGTAAAGAATGATTGTGCCACCTCTGAACATGTGAATTATTAATTGTGCAATAACCCTCTAATGAGTTTGCTTGAAGTTTGGTGTGAAGGAAGTTTTCAAGGGTCAAGAGAGGAGAATGATATACTATGATCAAGAGGAGTGAAAGCTCTAAGCTTGGGGATGCCCCGTGGTTCACCCCTGCATATTTTAAGAAGACTCAAGTGTCTAAGCTTGGGGATGCCCAAGGCATCCCCTTCTTCATCGACAACATCATCAGGTTCCTCCCCTGAAACTATATTTTTATTCAGTCACATCTTGTGTTCTTTACTTGGAGCGTCGGTTTGTTTTTGTTTTTGTTTTGTTTGAATAAAATGGATCCTAGCATTCACTTTGTGGGAGAGAGACACGCTCCGCTGTTGCATATGGACAAATATGTCCTTAGGCTTTACTCATAATGTTCAAGGCGAAGTTTCTTCTTCGTTAAATTGTTATATGGTTGGAATTGGAAAATGCTACATGTAGTAATTCTAAAATGTCTTGGATAATGTGATACTTGGCAATTCTTGTGCTCATGTTTAAGCTCTTGCATCATATGCTTTGCACCCATTAATGAAGAAATACATAGAGCTTGCTAAAATTTGATTTGCATATTTGGTCTCTCTAAGGTCTAGATAATATCTAGTATTGAGTTTTGAACAACAAGGAAGACGGTGTAGAGTCTTATAATGTTTACAATATGTCTTTTATGTGAGTTTTGCTGCAGTTCATCCTTGAGTTTGCTTCAAATAACCTTGCTAGCCTAAACCTTGTATCGAGAGGAATACTTCTCATGCATCCAAAATCCTTGAGCCAACTACTATGCCATTTGTGTCCACCATACCTACCTACTACATGGTATTTCTCCACCATTCCAAAGTAAATTGCTTGAGTGCTACCTTTAAAATTCCATCATTCACCTTTGCAATATATAGCTCATGGGACAAAATAGCCTTAAAAACTATCGTAGTATTGAATATGTACTTATGCACTTTATCTTTTATTAAGTTGCTTGTTGTGCGATAACCATGCTTCGGGAACGCCATCAACTATTGTTGAATATCATGTGAGTTGCTATGCATGTCCGTCTTGTCTGAAGGATCTATCATTTTAGTGGTTGGAGCATGCAAAATTGTTAGAGAAGAACATTGGGCCGCTAACTAAAGCCATGAATCATGGTTGAAGTTTCAGTTTTGGACATATATCCTCAATCTCATATGAGAATAATAATTGTTGCTACATGCTTATGCATTTAAGAGGAGTCCATTATCTGTTGTCCATGTTGTCCCGGTATGGATGTCTAAGTTGAGAATAATCAAAAGCGAGAAATCCAAAATGCGAGCATTCTCCTTAGACCTTTGTACAAGCGGCATGGAGGTACCCCTTTGTGACACTTGGTTGAAACATGGCATGCAAAGATCCGGTAGTCCAAGCTAAGTAGGACGAGGTGCGGGCACTATTAGTATACTATGCATGAGGCTTGCAACTTGTAAGATATAATTTACATAACTCATATGCTTTATTACTACCGTTGACAAAATTGTTTCATGTTTTCAAAATAAAAGCTCTAGCACAAATACAGCAATCGATGCTTTCCTCTTTGAAGGACCTTTCTTTTACTTTTATTGTTGAGTGGTTTACCTATCTCCTTCCACCTTAAGAAGCAAACACTTGTGAACTGTGCATTGATTCCTACATACTTGCATATTGCACTTGTTATATTACTTTATGTTGACAATATCCATGAGATATACATGTTATAAGTTGAAAGCAACCGCTGAAACTTAATCTTCCTATGTGTTGCTTCAATACCTTTACTTTGATTTATTGCTTTATGAGTTAACTCTTATGCAAGACTTATTGATGCTTGTCTTGAAGTACTATTCATGAAAAGTCTTTGCTTTATGATTCAGTTGTTTACTCATGTCATTACCATTGTTTTGATCGCTGCATTCATTACATATGTTTACAAATAGTATGATCAAGATTATGATGGCATGTCACTTCAGAAATTATCTTTGTTATCGTTTTACCTGCTCGGGACGAGCAACTAAGCTTAGGGATGCTGATACGTCTCCAACGTATCGATAATTTCTTATGTTCCATGCTACTTTATTGATGATACCTACATGTTTTATGCACATTATATGTCATATTTATGCATTTTCTGGAACTAACCTATTAACAAGATGCCGAAGAGCCAGTTCTGTTTCTGCTGTTTTTGGTTTCAGAAATCCTAGTAAGGAAATATTCTCGGAATTGGACGAAATCTTCGCCCAGGGTCCTATTTTTGCACGAAGCTTCGGAAGACCGAAGAGATAACGAAGTGGGGCCACGAGGTGGCCAGACCACGAGGCGGCGCGGCCTGGCCCTGGCCGCGCCACCCTGTCATCTGAGCCCCTCGTGAGCCCACGACCTACCCTTCGCCTACTTAAAGCCTCCATCACGAAACCCCAGTACCGAGAGCCACGATACGGAAAACCTTCGACGCGCGCCGCGCGGAATCCCATCTCGGGGGATTCGGAGATCGCACTCGGCCCCTGCGGGAGGGATTCATCTCGGAGGACTCTTCATCGCCATGATCGCCTCAGGAGTGATGAGTGAGTAGTTCACCCCTAGACTATGGGTCCATAGCAGTAGCTAGATAGTCGTCTTCTCCTTGGTGTGCTTCATTGTTGGATCTTGTGAGCTGCCTAACATGATCAAGATCATCTATCTGTAATACTATATGTTGTGTTTGTCGGGATCCGATGGATAGAGAATACTATGTTATGGTGATTATCAATCTATTGTTTATGTGTTGTTTATGATCTTGCATGCTCTCCGTTATTAGTAGAGGCTCTGGCCAAGTTTTTCTTAACTCCAAGAGGGAGTATTTATGCTCGATAGTGGGTTCATGCCTTCATTGACACTGGGATCGTGACAGTAGGTTCTAAGGTTGTGATGTCTTGTTGCCACTAGGGATAAAACATTGATTCTATGTCTAAGGATGTAGTTGTCGATTACATTACGCACCATACTTAATGCAATTGTCTGTTGCTTTGCAACTTAATACTGAATGGGGTTCGGATGATAACCCGAAGGTGGACTTTTTAGGCATAGATGCAGTTGGATGGCGGTCTATGTACTTTGTCGTAATGCCGGATTAAATCTCACTATATTTATCATATCATGTATATGCATTGTTATGCCCTTCTCTATTTGTCAATTGCCCGACTGTAATTTGTTCACCCAACATGCTTTTATCTTATGGGAGAGACACCTCTA
Organism: Lolium multiflorum; assembly: GCA_030979885.1. Classification (NCBI taxonomy): domain Eukaryota; kingdom Viridiplantae; phylum Streptophyta; class Magnoliopsida; order Poales; family Poaceae; genus Lolium; species Lolium multiflorum. Next base: position 188,280,935 of record CM061753.1, read on the forward strand.
GTGAACTGTGGACCCCGGTCCTATTCTTTACATAGCATACAATCTCTGCAATTGTGTTCTTGTTTTCTTTGCAAACATCTTCCACTCGATACGTTTAATCCTTTGTTACAGCAAGGGTGAGATTGACAACCTCTTTGTTTCGTTAGGGCAAAGTACTTTGGTTTTGTTGTGCAGGTTCCCGTTGGCGAGGAATCCCTGGTGTGCATCACATTGTGACCATCAACCTTCAACGTGCTTCTTGGCTCCTCTGGTTCGATCAACCTTGGTTTCTTTCTGAGGGAAAACTTGCCACTGTGCGCATCATACCTTCCTCTTGGGGTTCCCAACGGACGTGTACATTTACGCGCATCACCCTTAACCACAGTGAAGGCCTTGGACCATCGAATAACTCGCCTTGCTTCTACTGGATCTTCGGGTATTTCTTTCCTTGAGATATATGCGACATAGACCTGCATCCAAGGAACTTGCACCACCATCACCTCATGTGATTCTTCTTCATCTCCCGATGTACTTGCCTCTATTGCTGCTGGAGCCCCCGAGCCTTTCTCCTTTTCCTTTTTCTTTGACTGTTTCCTTGCCTTAGTTGACCTTTCACTTATCTCCTCGCAAAATACTCCGGGTGGTATTGCTAAACATTGTGACCCGATATTTGCCAGAACGTCGGCTTCGTAATTACTGAGTCTACTGATATGGTTCACTTCACAACCATAAAAGGGCTTCTCGAGTGCATTGTATACCTCTTTGTATGCTATCATACTGTCATTGACTGCGTCACATTGATTCATCACTTGTTGAGCCACCAATTGGGAGTCGCCGAATATTTTTAATCGGGTTGCACCACAAGCTTTCACCATATTCATCCCATGTATCAACGCTTCATATTCTTCCTCGTTATTAGACGCGTTAGGAAACGTCATCCGCAGTACATATTTCAACTTGTCTCCTTGAGGTGATACTAGTATCACGCCCGCTTCAGCTCCTTCTAACCTCTTGGACCCATCGAAGTTCATAGTCCAGGTTCTCAATAAATCAGGAGGTCCCGTATTTTGCAGCTCCATCCACTCTGCGACGAAGTCTGGTAAGATCCGCGACTTTATTGCTTTTCTTTTTTCATACGTGATGTCGAGGAAAGCTCTATTCCCCAAAGGGAGACACGGCCCGTAGCTTCCGGGTTATTTAGTATGTTTGATAATGGTGCCTCATTGACCACTACTATCGGATGTGCCGAGAAATAATGTCGCAAATTTCTTGCTGTTGTAAACACTCCATATGCCAGCTTCTGATAATGCGGGTATCGCTGTTTTGAAGGCGATAAAACTTCACTGATGAAATATACCGGCCTTTGTACTCCATGCAGTTTCCCTTCTTCTTCGCGCTCAACCACAAGTGTTGTGCTGACCACCTGAGGTGTGGCCGCGATATATAACAGAAGAGGTTCTTTTTCCTTGGGTGCCACCAAGATTGGTAGTGTCGAGATTGTGCGCTTGAGTTCTTTAAAAGCTCTGTCCGCCTCTTCGTTCCACTCGAACTTTTCTCCCTGCTTGATCAAGGCGTAAAACGGCAACGCCTTTTCTCCTAGCCTGGCGACGAATCTACTTAAAGCTGCGACTCGCCCCGTTAACTGTTGTATCTCTTTTAACATTGTTGGCTTCCGCATCGTCACGATGGCCTGAATTTTCTCCGGGTTAGCCTCGATTCCTCTTGCTGACACTAGGAACCCGAGAAGTTCTCCCGCAGGAACGCCGATTTGAGGTAGAACTTGTCGAGGTTGTCGAAAGTTTCTTTGAGATCATCGATCAAAGTTGACCCTTTATTTGTCGTTATGACGACATCGTCAATGTACACTTAAACGTTCTTGCCAATCTGTGTGGCAAGATACTTTTGCATCATCCGCTGATATGTTGCTCCCGCGTTTTTCAACCCGAATGGCATTGTTCTATAGCAGAACACGCCATATGTTGCTCCGGCGTTTTTCAACCCGAAGGGCATTGTTCTATAGCAGAACACGCCATAGGATGTTATGAAAGCTGTTTTGACCTCATCCTCTTCCTTCAGTCGAATCTGGTTGTAACCAGAATATGCGTCCAGGAAGGAAAGACGTTCGCAGCCTGCCGTGGAATCGATAATTTGATCGATCCTTGGGAGGGGGAAGTGATCCTTTGGACAATGTTTACTGAGACACGTGAAGTCAACGCACATGCGAAGGACCTCTGTGTTTTTCTTCGGGACCAACACTGGGTTAGCTACCCAAGTGTCCTCTGTATGTATCTCTTTGATAAATCCAGCTTCTCTGAGTCAATTAATTTCTGACAGCATAGCTTTGCGGTTTGGTTCCAAAAAACGCCGCAAAGGTTGTCTAATTGGCCTAGCCAATTTAATCCAAATTAAGGGGGTGCTCGGCAAGTTCCCTGGGTACTCCTGGCATGTCAGCTGGACACCATGCGAAGATTTCCCAGCGCTCACGGAGGAACTCGACGAGCGCGCTTTCCTATGCGATATCCATGTTTGTTGCATGGACGTCGTTTTCTTGGGGTCTGTCGGGTGGATCTGTACTTCTTTCGAGTTCTTGGTGGTATCGAAAGTTGGTTCCTTAAGTGGCCTCCGTCCATCTGGAAATACGTCGTAATCAGTTGTTAACTTTGACGCCGGGTATTCTGCTTGCATCCCGAAAGTTTCTAACAACCGATGAAAATCCTTGTCACACTTATCTGCTAGCGCAAAACTGCCTTTTACTGTGATTGGTCCTTTGGGTCCAGGGAGCCGCCATAACAGGTATGTGTAATGTGGTACTGCCATAAATCTGGCATACGCGGGTCGTCCCAACAAAGCATGATACTGTGATGGAAAATCCACAACTTCAAACTCAAGCTTCTCTCTTCTGTAATTTTCTCGGGTTCCAAACTGAACGTTGAGATTGATTTTTTCCAAGGGGTAACTTGGCTTTTCAGGTGTACTACCATGGAACCGCGTGTCAGTTGGTGTTAGATTCGCCAAGGATATGTTCATCTTTCTCAATGTATCTACGTACATGAGGTTTAAGCTACTGCCTCGATCTATAAACACCCGTGAAATATCGAATCCTGTGATCACTGCCGGCAAAATCAAAGCTGACTGCCCTGGTCGAGGAACTTGCTACGGGTGGTCCGCTATGGTAAATCCAATGTCCTGTCCTGACCAATTCAGGTACCCAACTGTTGGTGGAGGCATTTTCTCTGCCATAAAGACTTGTCGCGTAATTACTTTTTGAGCTCTATTGGATGGCCTGCCCTTCTGAATCATCGAGAGACCTCTCCATTGGTATTGATATAAGGAGTTGCCGCTATTCGTAGTTGATGTCGATTTTCGTCCGTGATTGCTGATACGTCCAAAACGTATCTACTTTCCAGAACACTTTTGCTATTGTTTTGCCTCTAATTTGTGTATTTTGGATACAACTAACACGGACTAACGCTGTTTTCAGCAGAATTGCTCTGGTGTCTCGTTTTGTGCAGAAATCCAACTTTCGGGAAAATCCTCGGAATTCTTGCAGAAGGCCCTATTTTCACCAAAATATTGACGGAGCCAGAAGGGCAAAGGAGGTGGAGGCCCGAGGGCCCCACACCACATGGCGGCGCGGCCCAGGGGGGGCCCGCGCGGCCATGTGGTCTGGCCCCCTCGGCCGGCCTCCGACGCCCCCGGACTACTTATTGGTTTCGACCTGAAAACGCACGGAGAGAAGTCGAAGTCGCCGAAACCCTCCAGAGAGCCGCCACATCGCGAAACTCCGTCGCGGGAGCCAGAAGTCTCCGTTCTGGCACTCCGCCGGGACGGGGAATTGGAGGAGATCTTCACCGCCATCACCGCCAACGCCTCTCCATCAACCAGCAATGTTTCCCCCATCCATGTGTGAGTAATTCCCCCGCTGTAGGCTGAAGGGGATGGTAGGGATTGGATGAGATTGGTCATGTAATAGTCATAAGATTGTTAGGGCATAGTGCCTAGTATCCGTAGATGTCACTTTTATGATATTGTTGCAACTTGTTATGCTTAATGCTTGTCACTAGGGCCCGAGTGCCATGATCTCAGATCTGAACATGTTATTGATTCATGAAGATATTCGTTGTTTATGATCTTACCTGCAAGTTGTATACACATGTCGCTGTCCGGAACCAATGGCCCGAAGTGACAAGAATCGGGACAACCGGAGGGGATGGTAGTGATGTGAGGATCACATGTGTTCACGGAGTGTTAATGCTTTGCTCCGGTACTCTATTAAAAGGAGTACCTTAATATCCAGTAGTTTCCCTAGAGGCCCGGCTGCCACCGGCTGGTAGGACAAAAGATGTTGTGCAAGTTTCTCATTGCGAGCACGTACGACTAAATATGGAACACATGCCTATTGATTGATTAGTACTTGGATACCGTTTTATTATTATCTGCAAATGCCCCTGCTTTGATTGTTACATGAGTTTCTCTCATCCATGCAACGCCCGTTAAATCCGTCCCTGTGCCTACAGTATTTTAATCCTGCTGTTTACTATAATCACTACTGCTGTCTTTATTTCACCATTCTGCTATTTCACTATTTCCACGCCATAAAACTGTTACTTTGATAAACTCTTGCGAGCAAGTCTGTTTCCAGTGCAGCTGAATTGACAACTCCGCTGTTAAGGCTTACAAGTATTCTTTGTCTCCCTTGTGTCGAATCAATAAATTGGGTAATACTTCCCTCGAAGACTGTTGCGATCCCCTATACTTGTGGGTCATCAAGACTATTTTCTGGCGCCGTTGCCGGGGAGCATAGCTTTATTTGGAAGTTCACTTGGATTGATATTGTTCGCTGCAAATTCTCCATCATGGGTAAACCTCGCGATACTAAGATCGCCATATTACCATCCACTACAAGAAAAGGTACAACTCTGAGTACCTCTGCTGCTCTTGATTCACCATCTGTGATTGATAAACTTGTTTCACCGCCACATGCTTCACATGCTGGTACTTCTGCTGAATCTGAAAATTCTCATAATATTGATAATGTTTCTGCTGTGCTTGATGATAGTGGTTCATTGGGATCTTTTCTAGATGCTACAATTGCTAAGTCTAGACAAATTGAAAATACTGAAACTCCTAATGCTACTACACCTGTTAATTCACCTGAACTTGATTATTCTAGTGATGATCTTGATGAAGATTATGTAGAGCTTGATGATGATTTTATTGAAAAATGCAATGCTACTACTGATGCAAGAAAAATTAAAAAGTTGCTTGCAGAACATGCTGTTAGATATAAACCATCTCCTGATCCTAAATTTGCCACATCTCCTATAAACATTAGGGATAAAGATTATGATTTTTCTCTTGATCTATCTCATATAGCTATTGTTGAGAAAACACCCTTTTGTGGTACTGAAAAAGAAAGTGTTGTTGAACACTTGACTGAGTTATCTACTCTTAGTGGCGTGTTTTCTGATGATGTCAAGATGCGTACTTATTTTGTCGCTAAAATTTTCCTTTCTCATTAAAGGATGATGCTAAAACTTGGTATAATAATTTGCCTCCTGGTTCTATTAAAAGTCCAACTGACTTGCGTGATGTTTTCTTTCGAAAATACTTTCCTGCTAGTGCTCAACATGCTGCTTTGCAGAGAATTTATAATTTTGACCAGGAAGATGGAGAGAAATTGCCTGAGGCTTGGGCTAGATTTTGCTCTCTTATTAGAGCTCAGCCTGACCATGATTTGGAAAAGCATGATTTACTTGATATATTTTATAGTGGACTAACTATTGAGTCTAGGGCATACCTGGATAGTTGTGCTGGTTGTGTTTTCAGGAAAAGAACTCCAGAAGACGCTGAAGAATTATTGGCTAAAATAGGCCGGAATCATGATGATTGGTCTACACCTGAACCAACCCCGACACCGATAGTGAAGAAGAGGGGTATGATTAAATTAAGTGATGAAGATATGAGGGAAGCCAAGAAGTCTCTTAAAGAGAAGGGTATTAAACCTGAAGATGTGAAGAATTTACCTCCTATAGAAGATATATGTGAGACGATTCCCCCTTCATCCATGATTGAGGTACACTCGCTTCAACACTTTACTAGAGAAGATATTCCGTATTCAAAATCTCCTGCTCAATGCTTAGATGAATTTGATAATTATATTGTTAAGCAAGAAAACTTTAATATGAGAGTAGAGAATCATTTAATGGAAAATTCCCGAGCTATTAGTGAATTGCATGGTATTGTGGAGAGAACCTCCAATGATGTTAAGATACTTGTTAAACATTTTCAAATGGTTCAAACTCAAATTGATCAACTTACTAAAGTGCAAAATGACTTGTTGGGAAATAATTCTAAAGAAAAACATGCTTGTGAAGTAACAACTAGAGGTGGTGCTTCTACCCAGGATCCTCTATATCCTGAAGGGCATCCCAAAAGAGTTGAACAAGATTCTCAACTAATTAAAACTAGTGCTCCATCTAAGAAAAAGAAAAAGAAACATAAGAATGTTGTAGAATCCTCTGAACCTGTTAATGATCCTAATAGTATTTCTATTTCTGATGCTGAAAAAAGTGGTAATGAACATGAGGAAGATAATGATAAGAATGATGCTCCTGATAAAGAAGAAATTGAAAAGGAACCTGAAAAGCATGCTAAAAATAAAAAGTACACTAAAGAAGATTTTATTACAAAGAAACATGGTAATGAAAGAGAACCTTGGGTTCAAAAGCAAATGCCTTTTCCTGCTAAGAAACTAAAATCAAAGGAGGAGGAACATTATAATAAATTTTGTGATTGGATGAAACCTTTATTTTTGCAAATTCCTTTGACTGATGCTATTAAATTGCCTCCTTATTCAAAGTATATGAAAGATATTGTTACTAACAAAAGGAAAGTCCCCAATGAGGAAATTTCAACTATGCTCGCTAATTACTCCTTCAATGGTAAGATTCCAAAGAAGCTTGGAGACCCAGGTATACCGACTATTCCTTGTTCCATCAAGAATAATTATGTTAGAACTGCTCTATGTGATTTGGGAGCAGGTGTGAGTGTGATGCCTTTTTCTCTTTATAAGAGACTTGATTTAGATAAATTGATACCAACTGATATATCTTTGCAAATGGCTGATAAATCTACTGCTATTCCTGTTGGTTTATGTGAAAATGTTCCTGTTCAAGTTACTCAGCATTGCTTGATATTAACTGATTTTGTTGTGTTGGAAATGCCTGAAGATGATAATATGTCCATTATTCTTGGAAGACCCTTTCTTAATACTGCAGGGGCTGTTATTGATTGCAATAAAGGCATGGTTACTTTCAATGTTGATGATAAGGAACACACTGTCTATTTTCCCAAGAGGATTGATAAAGTATGTGGAGTCAATACAATTTTTAATGTGAAAACTATCAAAGTGGGATCCATTGATTGTCCTATATATGATCCTAAAGAAGAATATCAAACTCTTGTGATTGGATCCATATCAATTCAATATAAGGTAACATGATTGATTTGAGGTTTATTTCTTCTTATGTCATATAAAATTTATTTGGTAGCAAGACTTGATCAACCTTGTTAACAAGTATATTTTATTGCATAAAAGAGCTAAACAACACTTCTTTCTTTCTTTCTCCTTCCACCTATTTTACTTGCTGTAGCACTTTTGTTTTGCAATATGCTTTAGTCATTTAAGATTTTAGAAATCATTTTCCTGCGCAGTAATCATTAATTTAATACCCAGAAATGTGCATTTTTCGAAGTTCTCTAAAAATTACAAAAATTACACCGTTGGTCCTATTTTTCGACGAGGCACCTGGGAGCACCAGAGGATGACCTGTGGGGCACCAGGGGGTGCCACACCATAGGCTGGCGCGGCCAGCAAGGGGGCCGCGCCACCATGTGGTGTGGGCCACCCCTTGCCCCACTTCCTCATCTCTTTCTCCCAGCACCTTCTCTCTCCCGAAAAAGCTCGTACCAAGTTTCTCTCACTCGCGTTTCTGCTCAAGAACTCGCGATTTTTCGATCTCCTTGCTCAGCCCAGATTTCTGTCTGAAATTTGGCACATTTACTCCTTGGTATGTGACTCCTTTGATTGTCCAATTAGAATTTCATTTGGTTGAGTATATCTTGAATATTTTGCTGCTGTAGATAACATGTTTAGTGAGCTTGCATGCTTGTTCTAAGTGGAAGAAATTAGTTTTGATGCATGTTTAGTACTCTAGCAAGTTCCTATAGTAGTTCCCTTCAATTGCACACCTTGAAATCAAATTTTATAATGATTGTTGAAAATTTCAGAAGGGGAAGATGAAGAAATTCAAGTTTGGAGAGTTGTTCAAGAAAGCAACAACCAGCACCGGTAGGCCCTCAAGGGCGTCTACTCAAATTAGGCGATCCTACAATGAGGATGTCATCGCGCCTAGCTTCGCGCCCGAGGAGGACCATGGGGCTCCTAATGCTTCATCCTTCCCCTGTTATGAGTTTCTGACCAATGCAGGGATATTGGATGACTTCTTCACCCTTGTCAACAGGGCAGGCCTAGCCACCTACGTGGGAGACGAGAGGGGACAATATTACAGGCTCACCAAAGTTTTCGTTGAGAGCTTCAAGTTCCACAACACGGAATATGAGCCGACAGTCGCATTCAAAATCTATGATATTCCTGTTACCATGAAATTGGAAGAATTTTGTTGTGCATTGGGTATTGCCCCTGTAGGTACAGCAAGGAGGATTGATGACAACCCCCGGGACTTGTTGGAGCTCTACCGAGGGATCACCGGGGATGATTGCCGCACCATCCAGCGAGGGAAGATAAGAAACATTCAACTCCCCGCTATTAAATATTTCGCATATTACATTGGTACTAGCATTTTGGGTAGAGAAAATACTAGCAACATCTCTAGCTACCATCTTGCTTTCTTGAATGTTGCACTTACTGGAGAGACACCTTATCATCTTGGTTCTCTTATTGCTCGCCGCCTGTCTAGCAGGGGGCCTATTTTTGGAGGAACTATTGCACTGCGCATTTTAACACATCTAGATATTCCTCTTGATTCTAATGATGTACCATTAACCCCTAGGAAACTAGATATTGCTGCTATGAAGAGCCATCGTTTTGTTACTACTGACTCCACTATAGATAATATGGTTTATAGAATGTTGTTTGCTGATGGGAATGAGAAGGAAATCCCTCTTCCCCAGCCAGGTTTGTTCAATATTGACAGGCAATCATGGTCGCTCACTAAGGAGGTGGTGGAGGAACATATGAAGATACAAGAATTCCACCAGCAACATGACTCCGAGAACGCCGAGCCCTCCTACGACTACACCGTCACGTACCCCGACGTTTCCTCCAGCACATACATGGAACCGGGTCGTTCTTCGTCATATTACGAAGACACCACTTCATGGGGACCGTGGGAATGAACTCCACTTAGGCCAAAAGCCTAAGCTTGGGGGGAGGTATACCGGCATCACTCATTCTTTGCATATTATGATTGCTGGATACTTGTACATACTTGTTTAGTCTCTAGAGTGGTTTTCTAATGAGAGGGAGATGATATTTGGGGAAGTGCTGTCCAAAAACAGATTCTGTGCTGTTACCAAAAAAATTCGTACGCACAGCCAGAACATTATTTTGAGTTGCCAATTTTTGAGCATGTTCCCCAGGTTGTTATCTAACTTTCATTAGTTGAACACTTTTTGGTCTGAGCAATGGAAGATTTTTGTTAATTTCGATTTCTGTACTGCTGTCAGGATTTGGCAGATTTCTGTCATCCTGCTTTTCTGTGTTTCTGTTAGTTTGCATTCTTTTGTTTTCGCTTTGTTTCTTTCCTAAAACACAAAAAGACCAAAAATATTTCTGTTGTTTCTCTTCACCATTTGTTTATTTGGTTCCTCGCTCTTAGTTTGCTTTATTTGCTATCGTTAGTTTGCTATAAGAAAACCCAAAAAGATTTTGCTTTGTTTGCTTGTTTTCTTTCGTGCTTGTTTCTAATTCGAAAACACCAAAAATATTTGCTGTTCTTCTTTGGTTTGTAAAGTTCATCATGAGTTCAATGGTCTTCGGTGGCTGGAGCGTGGTTTTCATTTCATATTATCCAAGCTACACAAGTGAAAAGGCAATAATGACGATCTACGACAATCTGATTGTGGTGAGAGGCTGGTATGAACTCTATTTGTTTTCATTTTTGTACATATACTCATCCATATGAGCATGCTTAGTTGGTTCATGTGAGGTATATGTTATTTGAGAAAGTCTAGTAGTTCATGATCTCTCATGTTTAGTTCCAATTTATTAATATGAGTAGCATGTCATGGATGTTTGTTTGCATTGTTTTATTCATAACTAAGTATGGCATTGTGGTATCCTCCTCTGAATAATTCATTTATATCGACTTGGCACATGCTCACGCATGCATATGACTGAACAAAAAGTCAATTAAGCCTCGATGATTTATATTGCTTCAGAGTTCTTGTATCACTTTTATGCCTCCGTTAATTTATTTTGCCGCAAGCATGATTATGACAGTTACTGCTCTCTTGATTTGTCGCTCCCTAGTCTTTTGCTAGCCTTCACTTGTACTGAGCGGGAACGCCGCTCGTGCTTCCAAACACCTGAAAACCAAGTTGTTCCAAAAGTGTCCACCATAAATACCTATGCATGGCATTTCAAACCATTCCAAGTAAATTCTCATGCGCTACCTTTAAAACTTTAAAATGCTTCTCAATTTGTGTTAATGTTTCATAGCTCATGAGGAAGTATGTGGTGTTTAGCTTTCAACCTTGTCATTTACTTTTGACGGACTCTCATATGGACTAGTGGCACATCCGCTTATCCAATAATTTTACAAAAAGAGCTGGCAATGGGATTCCCAGTCCCAAATTAATTAACTTAAATAGACACTCCTCCATGGTTTGTGATTGTTGGACGGCACCCGAAGGATTCGGTTAGCCATGGCTTGTGTAAGCAAAGGTTGGGGGAGTGTCATCATCATAATAAAACTTAAATAAAAAGGCACTCCTTCATGGTATGTGATTGTTGGCAGGCACCCGGATTCGGTTAGCCATGGTTTGTGAAAGAAAGGTTGGAAGGAGTGCCAACCAAAAATAAATGGGAGCCGCTCTTGTGAGTCCGGTTGATGAGGTAGTTAGTGTACCCATTACCATTCGTTGACAACAACAAACACCTCTCAAAATAATTTTACTCCTGCTTTACAAATAAAAAGCTCTAGCGCATGTTAATCCCTGCTTCCCTCTGCGAAGGGTCAATCTTTTACTTTTATGTTGTGTCTTCATTCTTTCTTTGAGCACTATCTTGAGAGCACAACTGTCATTCTTAGTATAATATGCTTGTCTCAAAATATGATTGATTGTGGTATAACTTTGATGCTTTTACCTTTGACAATCACTACTTCTAGTCTTTCTATGAACTCAAGAGGTGCCTCGGCATTTATGTTTTGCCGATCAAATACAGGCAAGCGAGATACCACTTTATCATATTCTCTTATGAACATTGCAATCCTGCTTATATACATGATTCATGGTGCTTATTATTAATTGTTGGTACCTCTCCATGATTGACATAGCTGTTGGATGATCTTATTTGCATGTATCTTATTATGAACTGCTTAAGTTTTAGCCATAGCATGAGAATATATACATCATATGAGCAAATGTGTTCGTGAAAGTTCTTTTATCGCTCAGTTGTTAACTGAATTGCTTGAGGACAAGCAATAAGCTAAGCTTGGGGGATTTGATACGTCCAAAACGTATCTACTTTCCCGAACACTTTTGCTATTGTTTTGCCTCTAATTTGTGTATTTTGGATACAACTAACACGGACTAACGCTGTTTTCAGCAGAACTGCTCTGGTGTCTCGTTTTTGTGCAGAAATCCAACTTTCGGGAAAATCCTCGGAATTCTTGCAGAAGGCCCTATTTCACCAAAATATTGACGGAGCCAGAAGGGCAAAGGAGGTGGAGGCAGGGGCCCACACCACATGGCGGCGCGGCCCGGGGGCCCGCGCGGCCATGTGGTCTGGCCCCCTCGGCCGGCCTCCGACCCCCCCTTCGGACTACTTATTGGTTTCGACCTGAAAACGCACGGAAAGTCGAAGTCGCCGAAACCCTCAGAGAGCCGCCACATCGCGAAACTCCGTCGCGGGAGCCAGAAGTCTCCGTTCGGCACTCCGCCGGACGGGAATTGGAGGAGATCTTCACCGCCATCACGCCAACGCCTCTCCATCAACCAGCAATGTTTCCCCCATCCATGTGTGAGTAATTCCCCCGCTGTAGGCTGAAGGGGATGGTAGGGATTGGATGAGATTGGTCATGTAATAGTCATAAGATTGTTAGGGCATAGTGCCTAGTATCCGTAGATGTCACTTTTATGATATTGTTGCAACTTGTTATGCTTAATGCTTGTCACTAGGGCCCGAGTGCCATGATCTCAGATCTGAACATGTTATTGATTCATGAAGATATTCGTTGTTTATGATCTTACCTGCAAGTTGTATACACATGTCGCTGTCCGGAACCAATGGCCCCGAAGTGACAAGAATCGGGACAACCGGAGGGGATGGTAGTGATGTGAGGATCACATGTGTTCACGGAGTGTTAATGCTTTCTCCGGTACTCTATTAAAAGGAGTACCTTAATATCCAGTAGTTTCCCTAGAGGCCCGGCTGCCACCGGCTGGTAGGACAGAAGATGTTGTGCAAGTTTCTCATTGCGAGCACGTACGACTAAATATGGAACACATGCCTATTGATTGATTAGTACTTGGATACCGTTTTATTATTATCTGCAAATGCCCCTGCTTTGATTGTTACATGAGTTTCTCTCATCCATGCAACGTTAAATCCGTCCCTGTGCCTACAGTATTTTAATCCTGCTGTTTACTATAATCACTACTGCTGTCTTTATTTCACCGCTGCTGCTATTTCACTATTTCCACTGCCATAAAACTGTTACTCTTGATAAACTCTTGCGAGCAAGTCTGTTTCCAGTGCAGCTGAATTGACAACTCGTGTTAAGGCTTACAAGTATTCTTTGTCTCCCCTTGTGTCGAATCAATAAATTGGGTAATACTTCCCTCGAAGACTGTTGCGATCCCCTATACTTGTGGGTCATCAATTGCGCGAGGAGGTGGCAGGTGAATCTCACTCCTTGGCCCCTGGGGTGTTTGCTGCCTGCGCGTTGGCATGCCCTGCGTATCTATTCAGTGCTTGGAAAGTTCGGCAATCCTTCTGCAAATGCCCCGACTGACGCTTTCCGTTGTTGTCGAGATAAAAGTGCATTTGGCATGGTTCGTTCATCATATCTTCGGGAGATATATACGGCCTATGGAACCTTGGACCATTGTTTTGCCTATTAGGATGGGGACTATCCCTGTAATCGCTACGCTATTCACTGCTCTTTTGATAATCGTCTCGATTGTTTCCTCCATTATTTCCTCGGAAGCCAGTCGATACTTGGCTGGGACTTTCATAATCTGAAAACTGGCGAGAAAAACTCCGTCTAGTTTGAATATTTCTATTACGATCATCCTCAGGCGACCTGTGTCGCTTGTTGTTGACAGCATCCTCTCCATCTGCCCAGCGATTCGCTATTTCCATGAGTGCTGCTATTTTTTTTTGGATTAGTCCATCCCAAGTCCTCGATGAAATCCTTTCTTTGGATCCCGGCAACAAAAGCATCTATCGCCCTCTCGTCAGATATGTTTTCTACCGAGTTTTTGATAATGTTCCACCTCTGGATGTACGCCCTCATCGACTCATCATACTTCTGTCGACATGCTCTCAATTGCTCTATTGACGCAGGTTTCTTGCATGTGGACAAGAAGTTTTTCACGAACATATCCTCGAAGGTCTCCCAACTGTCGATAGATCCAGGTGGTAACTTTTTAATCCATGATCGAGCTGCCCCACTTAAGTATACTTGGATGCTTTGCATAGACGTTGCCTTGGTTCCACCCGTCAGTTTTACTGTCTCCAGGTAATCAACTAACCAATCCTCGGGATCTTGCAACCTGTCGAATTTCTTATAACTGTCAGGCAACTTGAATTCAGACGGGACTCGCGTTTTACGGACTCGTCGAGTGAAACAGGGGAGCCCGCACATATCTTCATCATCTACCTCAGGTGACTGCCTACGTTCTCTCCTTTCATGTCGCGCCCTGTCTACCCGTGCCTGTGCCGCTGTATCTCTTGCCGACGTTCTTGGAGGATCTTGTACTGCCACTGTAGGTCGTGGACTATTTTGTCTTGCAGTTCCTTCGGGAGGTGTGCTTCTACTAGCAAACGCCGTTCCCATGACAGCAACTCCTGCCATGGCCATGTTATATAATGCCTCTCTTGGATCTCCAGCCGGTAGCCTACTTGCCAGTATGTATGCCTGTGTCGCCATATATCCTGCATTTGGTGTTTTGGGGATAATGTTTCCTCTCATGTCAATCGACATAAAAGCATGTGGAAGAGGGGGTTTGCTTGGAACAAGGGAAAGAGCTGACGGATAAATAAATATAAAAAATGCGGGTCCACCAAGAGCGAAAGTACCGCTAGGGCGATCGGGAGGCGATCGTGGTAGAAACTAGGGTTTTCTCTCGTGGGTGGTTGTTCTCGACGGCGGAGCAGGATCTCGACGGCGAGGTCTTGTGCTGTGCGTCGACGGGTGGGTGTGTTTGCTTCCTTGCTGTCTGTGAAGGCGGCTGGGGAGAAACGACATGGTTTCTCCGACGGGATCGGCGGCGAGGGGCGGAGGCTCGTCTCGGACGCCGTCGCGATCTCCGGCGAAAACGGGATCGGATGACCTTGCTTCTGGCTTGTCGGCGAAGCTAGGTGATCTTCTGCTCACTGAGAAGGAAGCCACGGGGCTGATCATCAAGGATCTCAGATCAGAAAGCGCCCCTAGACCTAGATGGGCGCTGGTCGGCAAGGTATGTTCTTCGAGGAAGCTGAGTATCGCGGCGTTGGAAAAAGCGATGGATCGTGCTTGGGGTCTCCATGGTCCAGCACAATTCAAGGATCTGGGCGATAACAGGTTTGTCGTTCGCTTCTCGAGGGAGGGGGACTGGAAACATGTGAAGGAGAACGGGCCTTGGCAGTTTGATTTCAATGCAGTGCTTCTGAAAGATTATGACGGCTCTGTTCGTCCCTCGGACATGATCTTTGACTCGCTGGAAGTGTGGGCTAGGGTTTCAGACCTACCTTTGGATATGATGAATAAGGTATATGGAAAACGCATTGGTGGATGGATTGGGGAGTACATAGCCACGGACGTGGACGAAGATGGTATGGCCTGGGGCGATGAACTGAGGATTCGTGTTGCCGTCAAGGTGGATCAGCCTCTGATGAGGGGGGTAAGCATGAGAGAGTCTGAGGATGATGTTGCAGGCATGTGGTTTGACATCAAATACGAGAAGATTCCTCATTTTTGCTTTGACTGTGGCTGTTTAATTCACCCAGAGGGCAAGTGCTTAGCGGAGAGGGAGGAGGTAAAACAATGGGGTGAATGGCTACGGGCTGAACCAAGGAAGAGTAGGAGAAAGCCGAGTGCGTCCAGACCCTCGGCGTCCTCTGGTAGTTTTAACAGCCGCTCATTCTCAACTGATTCATGGTCGCGTGACCCTGAAATTTCTGTTCGTGATATCCCTGCACGGCGAAACCCCTCGAGGGTTTTCTCCAACTCTAGCTCTTCTCGCACTGGCGGGGACGAGCATAGGAGGTTTAGGGGAGAAGTGAATAGCCCAATCAAAGGCCACCGGGCTGGGGCATCTGCTTATCGTGAAGATTTTGAAGAGAGCATGCAGCCGTCTAGGGTGGTGTCGCCACCAAGGAAGAATCAACTCAGGTCTGGTACTTTTACTAGGAGAACAAGGAATGTGGACGGTGCAGCTGCTGCTCCTCAGGTGCCACTGGGCACGACGAGTAGGAAGCGGGGAACGAAGCAAGTGTGGCTACCGGTTGAAGTAAGAGTAGTTGGCGATTCATCTAACCAGGGAGGGAAGCGCCAACGTACTTCCTCGGTGTTTGACAGACTTGAAGATCCAACAAATCCATCGGCGGACCTCGCAGGGCGGGGCCGCCGTGATCAATGATTATTTTGGGCCTAAACTGCCGTGGTTTGGGGTTGGATGCGGCAGTGGGCGAGCTTCGTGACCTGGCTAGGTCCTACAACCCAGGGGTGGTTTTTCTTAGCGAAACAAAACAGAAGAAGAGAACTATGGAGAAAATACAGTGGAGTCTTGGTTTTCGACATGGAGTGTGTGTGGAGGGAAAAGGAAAGGGTGGGGGCTTAGCATTATGGTGGAGAGATGGGATTGACGTCTCGGTTCGTCCTTGGTGCCAATATTATATAGATGCAAAGATAATTACTGATGAAGGAATATGGAGGTTTACTGGAATCTATGGTGAACCAAGAATTGAATTACGAGAAAAGACTTGGGAGGTGCTAAGGTATCTGAAGGCGCAGGATAATATTCCCTGGCTATGTGCAGGCGATTTCAATGAAGTTTTGCACCAAGAGGAACAGATGGGAATTAATCCAAGAAGTGAAGCACAAATGAGCAAGTTTCGAGATTGCTTGACGGACTGCCGCCTTGCAGACTTGGGATACTCAGGATATCCTTTTACATGGGATAACAAACGGAATGGTACAGCAAATGTTCAAGCTAGGCTGGATCGTGCGACAGCATCGGATGACTTTTTGCAGCTATTTCCCTTGACTTCTGTCCAACATATTGTGACGGAGGAATCTGATCACATGGCTCTGCTAATCAAGGTGGCCGCGGCGCCGGACAGCCGGCCTCTGCAAATCCACCGGGGTTTTATGTTCGAGGAGATGTGGACACGCCATGAAACATATGAGAGCATGGTCAAGGAGGCATGGCAGGCGAGTGCAGGTATGGGGGTAGGCATCCGAGGAGTGTGGGATCGCTTGAAGGAGGTGTCCACGGCAATGTCATCGTGGAGCCGACATACTTTTGGTTCGGTAAGAAAGGAGATCAAGAGAGTCAGAGAGGCTCTAGAAGAAGAAAAAACTCGATCTTTGATTGCTGATACCTCACTGGAGGTGAGGCAACTCGGACTGAAACTCCATGATCTATATGAGACGGAGGAGATAATGTACAAGCAACGGTCCAGACAGGACTGGCTAAAGGCGGGGGATCGAAATACTAGATATTTCCAAAATCGCGCTACTCATCGGCGCCGCAAGAATACAATCAAATTCCTCACTAGGTCAGACGGGAGTAGAGCTGATACAGATGACGGAATGCGGGAGATGGCACGGGCCTTCTATGCTGAGTTGTATAGGTCAGAAGGATCGTCCAACATGGATCATATCCTGAATCACATTGACGAATTCGTTACGGCTGATATGAATGCAAAACTGACCGCTGTGGTCTCGGAGAAAGAAGTAGAGACAGCTCTATTTCAAATGGGACCGACGAAGGCTCCGGGGCCTGATGGGCTCCCGGCTTTATTCTTCCAACGCCACTGGGCTGATCTAAAGGGAGCTATTGTTTCAGCTGTCCGAGATTTCTTGGCGGGAAAGGAGTGTCCATCGGATTTCAATGATACAGTTTTGGTGCTGATCCCCAAAGTGAAAGCACCTGAGTTTTTATACCAGTTCCGCCCTATTAGTCTGTGTAATGCCCTCTACAAAATAGCGTCAAAAGTGCTGGCTAATAGACTGAAGAAGATTCTGCCGATTATGATTTCTGAAGAGCAAAGTGCTTTTGTACCTGGGCGCTTAATAACTGACAATGTTCTTATTGCCTATGAGTGTACACAGGCTATTCGGACAAGGAAGAGGAAGGAACCACTGTGTGCAGTTAAGCTCGATATGGTTAAAGCCTATGATAGGGTGGAGTGGATTTTCTTGGAAAAGATGATGAAGAAGTTGGGCTTCGCGCCACAATGGATAGAGATGATTATGAGATGCATTACCTCTGTGCGTTTCTCTGTGAAATTAAATGGTGGTTGTTCTGATGCTTTTATGCCGTCTAGGGGGCTTAGGCAAGGAGACCCAATCTCCCCATATCTGTTCTTGTTTTGTGTAGAGGGTTTTTCGGCTCTTTTGAAGAAGGCTCAGAGGGAGAACCAGATCCGAGGGGTAAAGTTTGGTGCTGCAGGGCCACACATTACTCATCTCCTTTTTGCCGACGACAGCGTTGTCTTCCTGGAGGCCTCGACGGACAGCATGCAAGCCCTGAAGCGGATACTGATGGCCTATGAAGACAGCTCTGGACAGAAGGTGAACTTGCAGAAGTCGTCTGTCTTCTTTGGAAAGGGCTGCATAGAAGAACAAAAGGCTGCTGTCAAACAGGTAATAGGAATTGAGAGTGAAGCCCTGTCCGAACGATATTTGGGACTGCCCACTGTCGTAGGTCGATCTAAGGAGGGGTGTTTCAAACACTTGCGTGAAAGAGCCTGGGGAAAGATTAAGGGTCTGAAGGGCCAGGGTATTTCAAAAGAAGGCAAAGGTGTGCTCATTAAATCGGTGATCCAGGCGGTCCCTGCTTATGCAATGAGTTGTTTTCAACTGTCAAAGAAAATGTGCAAACAGCTAAGTTCTATTTCTGCAAATTTCTGGTGGGGTGATACGGAGGAGCAGAAAAAGGTTCACTGGATTGGGTGGCCGAGGATGTGCAGGAGCAAGGAGAGAGGGGGCTTGGGGTTCAGAGACTATGAATGTTTTAATCAAGCTTTCCTCGCTAAGCAAGGGTGGAGGATTACTACTCATCCAGATTCGCTATGTGCGAAGGTACTGAAAGCTCGGTATTTTAAAGATGGGGATTTCTTGACAGCAAGTTGTCCAAAGCGAGCGTCATATACTTGGAAAGGGATTGTGCATGGTCGTGAGTTGCTCCAGGCGGGCCTAATTTGGCGAGTTGGAGATGGAGCATCAATTACTGTAGACGATGATAACTGGATTCCCCGAGCGGGTGCTCAACGTCCACTGGGACGGAGGGAAGAAGGATGCCCGAATCGAGTTCAAGATCTAATTATTCCTGAAGGGGGTGCGTGGGACGAGGAAAAGGTTCGTCGGTATTTCTTTGATTTCGATGCAAAGGATATTCTGCACACCCCAGTTGGTCGTTCGGGTAGTAGTGACTATCGAGCATGGAACTACACAAAGAATGGCATCTTTTCGGTCAAGTCTGCTTATCACCTAGCTGTCCAGAGGAAGAGGGAAGCGAGTGGTTCAGTGGAGACTTCAAACTCCACTAGGATGCACAGAGGACGGCTAGCTCTGTGGGATGTCCAAGTACCGGGGAAAACGAAGGTCCACATATGGCGTCTAGTGGAGAACGGACTAGCGGTGGGGGTTGAGCTCAGTCATAGGAAGATCAAAGACGGCGTTGTCTGTCTAGCGTGCGGCAGAAATGAGAGCTTACTCCACCGATTTTGGTCATGTCCTCACTCGGCGTCTGCGTGCAGGTGTGGAGTGTGAGACTCCACCGAGAAGATTGGTTTGTCATGCTGAGTTGAAAGGCTGGTTACTCGACTGGATCGGGAAGGGGCAACAGAAGGAGCTTGAGCTGGCTTTCACGTTAATCTACAACCTTTGGCAAGCAAGAAACGATGCTAGGGAATCCCAGCAAATGCAGGACCCTGCTGTGATCGTGAGAAAGTCTATAGCGGCGGTGGAGGAGTGGCATAGTCTAAGGACAGTGCCGACGGCTACTGCTACGAGACCGATCATGCGATGGCATGCGCCACAGGAGGGATGGTGCAAGGTGAACACGGATGGAGCCTTTAGAAGCGCGGAAGGCAACGCAGGAGGGGGTGTGGTTGTGCGTGACCACCATGGAGGCTTCCTGGCGGGAGCTTGCCATTTTTTCACCAACGTTGCTGATGCGGAAGGGGCTGAACTTCATGCCTGTCGCCATGGACTTCTCCTAGCAAGAAGATTGCAGGTTCCGAAGGTTGTGTTGGAGACGGATAGCTCGGTGGTGGTGTCCAAATTGATTCAGGAGGACATGGACCGGTCATTTTATGGTCCGTTAATTGAAGAAATCAAGGAACTTCTTCGAGGTTTCGATGAAGGTATGGCGCAAGTCGTACGTCGATCGGCAAATAGTGCTGCTCATAGTTTGGCTAAGGAGGGCTGCGAGAATAATGTGTCTAGAGTTTGGCTTGGGGTTCCACCAGCTCTTATTGTAAATGTTCTGAACTTGGATGTTTCCGTGAGATAATAAAGTTCGCAGCGTTTCTCTCAAAAAAAGACATAAAAGCATGTCGAGGTTCTGTATCAAATGCTCCCTCTCTCCTTCCGGTACGTTCTGCAGCCGAGATCTTCCCGTATTGCGGGCATCTCTATGATTATCTCCTGAAGTTCCTGAATGTCGACTCAACTCAGCCCTTCGCCTGCTTGACGCAGAAGCGGCGGCTCTTCTCCTTTCGAGTTCAATTCTATCTTTTTGGAGTTCCCGTCTTGCACGGGCTAGTTTATATTGGTACGCCTGCAGCTCTTCGACTGTTGCAGTGGTATTCATCGGCTCTGTGCCATCCATGGCTCTTGCCGCTCTGTCCCAGGCTGCTTGCGGGAGTTGCACCCTTTGTCGCGTTCCGGGCCCGACGTATTTGGTGCCCAAACCTCGCATGAGATCAGCGGGATCGACGTATGGGTTTCCGAAATCATCGAAAGCCTCTAACGTCTCCGGCTCTGTTCGGCTTGCCTCTCCAATTACGTAAACTTGATGATATGTTGAAGTTTGATTTTCATCGGAATTGGTGACACCGGCGTATAAATCGGCGAAGACCTCCCGAATAGAAGTGGATCGGTCGATCAAGTCGAAAGTATCGACATTGTCTGAGTCGCTGCTTATATTTGAGTCCGCAGACGACCCAAAGGACATGTTGCTGAAGATCTTGACGAGCTTTCCGCTTGAAGCGGGCTTAGTGAGGATTGTCGACGATATCTCCTCATCGCTAGACTCGAACGACGACACCGATCTCGATGAATCCGGTATCGCGAGATGATGAGACCCCTCCTTCCCGACGCGGAAGTGGAACCTTCCGAACGTCATCTCCATGGGCTCCTCCAGATACGCATATGCATCCACACGGGAGGGCGGGTGAGGAACAAAATCGACTAGAATAGTTTTGATCTGTTTACCTCGATCCATCGCGTTGCTTGCCACCGAAGATGTCGACGATGTTGAACGTGCCATCGAGATCAGCTCCTTGTCGCCTCTAGTTCCCACAGACGACGCCAATTGACAAGGTATTAACTTGTAAATGCCTACAAGTTGTAGACTAGGGTTTGTTGAAGTAGAGGGCAAGTAGATCTCGAGGGTTTCAGCCGGAAAAGTACTCGACTGCTATGAAAACTAGGGTTGTGTTGACAATGATTCGATCCTCTCTTTGTCCCTCGACTCCCCTTATATAGGAGGCGTAGCCAGGGTTTTCGTGATACACAAGTTACAAAGTCCGGGAGACTCTTTGAGTTCGTCCGTAATAGTTACAAGTCATTATTCCTAATACAACTCTATATTTCCAAACTACTTCATAACTGGGCTTCCGGGCTTCATAAACTTCGGCCCGTGGGCCTTCAGTAAACCCCGGGTACCTTCTTCGGCAGGCCCATTGGGGATGCCTATGTCACCTACAACTCATGCTACTCAACTTTGAATTACCATAGATCCTCCTCATATGCATATTGTTTTAACCAAGTGTCACAAAGGGGTAGCTCCATACCTCATGCAAAAAAGTACCCTTAGGGATTTGGGGAACCCCTTTTAGGGGCCATGTATACCAGGAAGATACGACAACAAAAGAAGTACTCCTATTTGAATACTAATTGAATAGCATTTTTCATGAAAGGTGATTGAAGATGTCCATTCTGAAA
This sequence comes from Lolium multiflorum, assembly GCA_030979885.1. NCBI lineage: Eukaryota > Viridiplantae > Streptophyta > Magnoliopsida > Poales > Poaceae > Lolium > Lolium multiflorum. Next base: position 188,302,765 of record CM061753.1, read on the forward strand.
AGTTCCACCATGATTATGCATGGCTTTAATTGGCGGCACAATGTTCTTCTCTAACATATATGCATACTTCAGTCTTTTGCATGATAAACCACTTTATTTCACACTGGTAGGCATGCATAACTAAGAGTTTAAACATGACATCAACTTAATATAGTGCAATGTTCAAAATCTTACCCATGACAACATGGTTTAACTTAAAAATCAACTCATAAATTGTCAAACCTATAACTTACATAATGCTTGGTAATCACAATAGTTTTTGGTGCTACTTTCCCATGAGCCTTAAGTTACATAAAAAGAAGTATAATTTTGAATTCAAAGGCATGTCACATATACTACACTTGGAATATAATTTTGGTACATAGGTAGGTATGGTGGATACTTTCTGGAGAAGTTTGGCTAAGGGATTATCGATGCAACAAGTCTTTGCTTGTTTACTTTATTCTTTTTTCCTTTCTTTGGCGTTTGGGGAGTTGGTATATAGTCACAATCATGCATAGTGTCCATAGTGCTACACATATGCTAATAAAAAAGTAATTTATAGTTAACCATATATGTGTGAATAAAAGATATATACCACTAAATGCGGGACTAGCAAATTATTATTCAATTAAAGCACATGAAACATAGAACCATATGCACTAGTTGTGTTGCCATTTTTATTTTCCTTTCCCCATGTATTTATTTTTGATGGCATCCAATTTAAAATTTATTCTAATCCTAGCATCTCCCTAATTCTTCTAAATTATAAATATAAGTTGTGGCCTATCAATTAAAACAAATGCAAAACTATATGAAAACACTCCAACTTTATACAAAAATCTTATTTTGCTCAAAAAACAAAGTTTGGAGGTGTGCAAATCAAGAGTGTAGTAGGTCCAGTGGGGTTCCTTCGGAATCCCCAATCTTATGGTATTCACCATCCTTGGATAGCTCTTGATGTGGTGTTTCTCTTCCCTATGAAAAAACTTCAACACAAAACTTTCTCCCATCTATTTTCTATGGGGTGACATTAATGGTACAAAGACGATGCAAATTTTCATAAAATCCTTAAAAAATTATATTAGATGCCCATCAAGTATATTTAAATTTTCAAATCTCAAAAGACCCAAAAGTAATCAAGTTGAAAGTCAAAAGAATCCATAAAACAAAAGAAGGCAGAAGTTGTCCACAAATATAGTAGCAGAAAAACGTAAATTATTCGACCAGCTAAACTCGTTAGGATTTTTAGAATTTTTGTGTGTGGACAAAGGATAGATTGAAGGTTAAAAAAAAGACAAAGGATAGATTGAAACCGTAGGCAAACAAAAAGAGTGCAATCTGAGCTACAGAACGAAAATTGGAAATTTTCTTGTAAAAAGTGTTCTGAAGAAAACTGCATCTCCATATGTTGCAACTTTTATATATCCAAGATGGGTAAAACTTGGTACTTTATTAACAACTTCAGAGATAAAAAGAAAATAAAACTATATTGCAACAGAAAGAGTGCAAAAAGAAAAACCAAATAAAATCAAAGGAAAATGAAAATATGGACTCCACAAACGTACAAAAGGGATCATGAAGATAAAACTAGAACATGAGTTTGAAATGATTTACTTGAAATTAATTGAAAGAAGAGGAGGATGCATGGGCATACCCAAGCTTGTGTTTCACTAGTTTTTTACTATAATCCTTTCTCATCATATCATGTTTCACATCTCAAACAAATAAATACTCTCATCTCCATGATACTCCAATGCCTACAAAATGGTTAGTTTCCAAAACAAATAGTTTTTACCAAGATGCAAACTCCGGTAATTGTTGGGAAACCATATTATTAAAGAAGAAAATCTATATAAAGAAAAAACTATTTTTATTTTGTTTTTCTTTGAGAAAAGTTTTAACGATATAGACTTTGCAAATGTTTCATTGGCATGAAAAACACATACTCAAGGTCGACCCTAACTTCTCCATTGTTCATCTTTCCCATTTACTTTCTCACATTTTATTTTTATTAAAACTTAAAATATAATTGCTATGTAATATTATATAAAGTAATTTAAAATTTTCAAGGATCTAAAATTGTTCTCAAACAAAATATTATTTGAAAGAATATGGAGCACACTCACAAAATTTTAAACCATTTACTTTTAACTATAACCCTCTTTCTATGCATTGGCATTTCATATGTGTACAAATAGCAACAACTTTGTGTTATCCAGTGTATAAAGTGATCATTAGTTTGTTTTTAAATATCTTAGAAATATAAAGGGGGTTCTTATTTCTTCCTCTCTCATAATAGTTGCAAGCATCAAAGGTGAATTTAACCACCTAGTTTTTAGTAGAATTACCACAAAAAGATAAACCATCTAATGAGCTTATGGTATCATCTATTTATTTTACATCATTATAGTCCTCCCATACTGAGACAAACTTATATCACATAGAGGATCATCATCAATAGTATATAAGAAGGGGTGTTTATGTGGGCATTACCCTTCGGGTAACCAACATTAGGCTACCTCCTACGGCCCAACCAGGGGGGCCATGAAGATTGCCCAACAACCAAGGTGGGCCCATATGTCGGTTCCAGTAAAGGAGACTCACCCGAAGAAGGATTCTTGACGAACAAGGCAAGAAGACGTTAAACAAGGAAAAATTAGAGTATATCTCTTTGTAACCTAGTCGAGTCCGGACAGAACTCTCGGGGCCTGGCCTGCTTTATAAGGGCCAGGAGAGGGTCTGCCGGGACATAACTTCAATACATAGATTCGCTGCAAGTCAAGAGCCAAAACCTTAGAGTCTTAGCCTCTCGACGAGATCACAACCCTAGCCTTTGGCTACCCCATTGTAACCCGATATATTCAATAATCATGATCAGACAAGCAGGAAGTAAGGGGTTTATCTCATCGAGGGCCCCGAACCTGGGTAAACCTCTCTTCCCGTTTGTTTGGTATCCAATGTCTCATGTTAGCCTGCAAGATTCCGTCAATCCTAAGCCCCTCATGGTGGGCATTGCCGGGGAGCACCCTCGTCAGGTGTTCATATGAATTTGTGTCTTACCATTGTTGGGAGTTGTAGATGGGCAGCTACTCCATTCTTCCTCCACTTGATCTTCTTCATCCTCTTCTTGGGGTTGCATGAGCATCCTTAAGCTTATGATTTTGTCATCCTATTCCTCCATCTTTCGTTCTTATTTGTCTTCCTCTTGGGGCTGCATGGGCATGCCTAGTCTTATGCTTTCATCATGTTCTTCCTGCAAAATATTGGTGCTTTCTCGGGCAACTTTGTTCCTCTTATTGAAGTCAACAACATGGATATTTTCACTGAACTCGGCTATGCAAATATAAAGGATATGAGTGACCACAATTTCACAACTAAAGCATTCGGGGAAAGTTTTATGTTCATTAGTGAAGGTGTTTAATTCATGAGCTGCCATAAAAGTAACAAATTAGTCTACTTCTTTCGTACCTAAATGGGCATAATCACCTCCATGATAAGATGCAATTAATAACATGTTCTTCATGTGACTTGCATTGAAATTCAAAGTGTCTAAAATTTTGTTTAGAGCAGCAATTTTCCTCATCATAATATTTAAGCAACTCATTAGCCATTCCATTTAGAAGTTTCCAGAACCTTCCTAGTCCTTTTCTTTCTTTTAATTCTCTATTCACTTGCTGGAAAGGCACTAGATTGGGTACTAAAATGGCTAGTTGGAAACTTTAGCTCTTGGTTTAATATTAAAGCTGCCTTTGGAGAGAGGTTTGGTTCAACATTAAAATTAAGCCACCTTAGGAAAACAATACTTATCATTTAAACAATTGGAGAGAGAATTACTTATAAAAGTATGGCCTTAGAAATTGGATGTTGATGCACACATTTTACATATGATTAACCAATAGTTGTATTTCGTATTTAGACAATGAATCTGAAAGCGGCTTTACAAATTTGACTGCTCAAAACGCTTATACTATAGTAGATGGCTTACTCTTAGAAGTAAAAATTAAGGAAAGTTTAGAAAAAGCAGAAGTTCGAGAAGAAATATTTGATGACCGTTATGAATCGTTTAATCTCCACAATAAAAAAACAAGTAGAGGAAGTTAAAATTCTTAATGAAATAAATGACCCTCTAATAGATCTTGATAAATGTTGCTTTGCATGAACTTATCAACATATTACAAAAAAAATTCTAATGATCCATCCATTAATGTTCATCAAGCAGGATTTGGCTCATAAATAGCACACTATGTAATAAAAGAAACAATATAAAGATACAATAATGAAGCTATGGTACCACCTAAGCTTGGGTATGCTTTATTCCCTAAGATCGATATTAATCACTATTGGCAAAGAAACTCACCATGCTATATGAGATCTAAGATCTAGTGTGTCAGTTTTGTCAAAAGAATTTTATGAATTACTAGAACTCAAGAAGATGGAAAAATGCTCAATAGACCTTTTACTTGTTGATGATTCAACTAAACATGCCTTAGGAAGGGTAAATGATGTCATGGTTGAGCTGCATATGACTATTGTTCCTGTTGATTTTTGTTACCATGGACATGGGAATAAGACCTCTAGTCGTATAATTTTGGGAAGACCTTTTTTGAGAATCACAAGAGCTATTTGATTCTAATGAATGTGATGCTAAGTTTAAGTTCCCTCATAAGAAGTGCATGGTACACTTCGCAAACAAGAAGGAGATATCACCAAGGTACAAGTTGCCACATGATCCGCACACATCTTAAAACCAATGTAAGAAAGCCTATCTATATGGCTATAAAGAAAGCGCTCTTTGGGAGGCAACACATTTGTTTTTATGCTTGTTGTTTTAGTGTTTGTTACAGTAATGAAGTCTTGTTTTAGTTTACTTTCTTAAGTTTTAATAAAGTACCAATTTTTACCCATTTTGGATGCATATAAGTTGTTGCAATATATGTTGATACAACTTTCTACAGAACACTGTTCACCAAAAGAAACTATAAATTTTTATGTATATTATATTGTGATCATATGTTTGTTGGATTTAAAAAAATTCATCCTCTATATGGCCAAAAATTGGCAAAAAATCCTGACATGTCTTGGTGGTCGAAAAAAATTATGTTTTGCTGCTATTGTTTTTCTTGACATATTCTGCCCCTTGTTGTTTTATGCACGCCTTTAAGTTCCATTTCAATTATTTTTAAGGTGATTGAGATTTAGGAAATATAGGCCACGAAATATACATGTTTCACAACTTATAATAACTTTTTAAAGAATTTCATGGCAGTTTGCATCATATCTTTGTACCAGTAATGTCACCCCATATACAAAAGATGGGAGAAAGTTTTGTGTTGAAGTTTCTTGATAGAGAATGGAGGAACATCACATTATAAGCTATCCAAGAATTATGAAAACCATAAGCTTGGGGATTCCCAAGGCACCCCACTATACCTATCAAACTCTTGGTTTGCACATCTCTAAACTTTGTTTTTGAGCAACATAAGATTGTCATATAAACTTAGAGCGTCTTCATATAGTTTTTTTGTTTTGTTTTTGCATGTTTATATTTTAAAAAGTGAGACCATCACTTTTATTTATGTTATAGGAGTATCGAAGATCTATTAGGATTAAAATAAAATTTAAATTGGATGCTAACAAAGAAAAAGGGGAAGGGAAATAAAACACAAGTTATGGAAATGGGTATATGTTTGATGTGCTTTGATGAATGATAATTTGCAAGTGTCGTGTAGGTGCTATCTTTTACTCACATGCATAGATGGTAACTTTATGCTACTTTTTTTTATTAAGAAATGGTTAGGACTATGGACACTTATGAATGCTTGCGATGATACACCATCTCCCCAAAGCCCCAAAATAAGAAAACAAGCAAATACTAAGCACCGCAGGAGTAACGGGAGGAGGGGGTGGCTAGGGTTTGGGGAGAGGGGGCACTTGGGGCGCCGGCCTTGGGTACCCTTGGGTGGTGCTGCTCAAGTGGTGGCCGCCCCCTCCCTCTCCTTCTCATTATATAGGTGGAATCCCTAGGGTTTGCCCAAAGATTCGAATAAGAGTCCAACTCAAAACTTACCATATGGTGAAACCTAGGGGAAGTGGGACTCCTCCCTTTCCTTCCCCTATGGCTAGCCATCGAGGTGGAGTCCACCATGGACTCCACCTTCCCCTTTGGTTGGCCGGCTAGGGTTGGTGGAGTCCAACCGGGACTCCACCTTCTATGGTGATTTCTTCCGGAAGGTTCTAGAACATTCTAGCGCCTTCCATAAATACACCGAATCATTTCCAAAGTTGGAAAGTGACTTCCTATATATGAATCTTATTCTCCGGACCATTCCGGAACTCCTCGTGATGTCCTGGATCCCATCCGAGACTTTAAACAACATTCGAACTCCATTCCATATTCCATATCTACTTAAACGATATCAAACCTTAAGTGTGTCACCCTACGATTCGAGAACTATGCGGACATGATCGAGACTCCTCTCCGATCAATAACTAATAGCGGGACCTGGAGATCCATAATAGCTCCCACATATTCAACGATGACTTTGTGATCGAAAGAACCATTCACATAAAATAGCAATTCCCTTTGTCTCGCGATATTTTACTTATCCGAAGTTTGATCGTCGGTATCTCCATACCTAGTTCAACATCGTTACTGATAATTACTCTTTACTCGTACCGTGATATGATATCTCTTATGAACCAGTCACATGCTTGCAAGCTAATCAGATATTATTCCACCGAGAGGGCCCAGAGTATATCTATCCGTCATTAGGATGGACAAATCCCACTATTGATACAAGTGCCTCAACCCTATACTTTCCGAACACTTAATGCCACCTTTATAACAACCCATTTACGCAGTAGTGTTTGGTGTCATCAAAGCATCCATCCGGTGTAGGTGATTAACAAGATCTCATGGTCGAAGGATCATGTTACTGTGCATAACAAAGCTTGAAGCATAAAGAACTAAATGACTTGATCATATGCTACGCTTACTACGGGTGTATGTCCATCACATCATTCACCTAATGATATGACCTTGTTATTAATAACATCCAATGTTCATGATCATGAAACTATGATCATCTATTAATCAACAAGCTAGTTTAACAAGAGGTTTACTAGGGACTCTTTAATGTTTACATAACACACATGTATTAATGTTTCCGGTTTATACAATTATATCATGAGATGCAAACTATTATCATAAAAACAAAGATATAATAATAATCACTTTATTATTGCCGCTTGGGCATATCTCCAACAGTCTCCCACTTGCACTAGAGTCAATAATCTAGGTTACATAGTAATGTACCTAACACCTATGGCGTTCTGGTGTAGGTCATGTTTCGCTCTAGGGAGAGCTTTAGTCAACGGATCTGCCACATGCAGCTTAGTGTGTACTTTGCAAATCTTTAAGTCACCATCTTCTATGTACTCGCGAATAGAATGAAAACGTAGCTTTATATGCCTCAGCTTCTTGTGTGACCTTGGCTCCTATGCATTGGCTATGGCACCAATGTTGTCACAATAGATGGTCATCGGGTCCAACGCACTAGGGTAATGAAACACTTCATCCATATCGCTTCTGATGAAGCCTCCGAAGCAGCTATTTATTCCGATTCAGTTGAAGAGTTTGCCACAACGCTTTGCTTAGCCTCCTCCAGCTTACTGCTGCACCATTCAAAATAAATAAGTATCCGGATTGAGACTTAGAGTCATCCGGATCAGTGTTCCAACTAGCATCGGTATAACTGGTTACATCAAGCTCTTGGTCACCTCCATAACAAAGAAACATATCGTCCTTTTCAAGTATTTCAGGATATTCTTGACCGCTGTCCAGTGTTCCATTCTTGGATCACTTTGATATCTGCTGGTCAAACTAACGGCATGTGCGATATCCGGTCTTGTACACATCATGGCATACTGATAGAGCCTATGGCCGAGGCATAGGGGATCTTGTTCATCCATTCTCTCTCTTCTGTCGTAGCTGGACTTTGAGTTTTACTCAAGGTCTTACCTGGTAACATGGGAAAGAACCTTTCTTGCTTTCATCCATTCTAAACTTCTTTAGAATCTTATCCAGGTATGTACTCTATGAAATCCCTATTAGGCATCTTGATCTATCTCTATAAATCTTGATACCTAAAATGTATGCTGCTTCTCCAAGGTCCTTCATTGAAAAACACTTATTCAAAAAACCTTTTACACTACTCAGAAGTTCTACATCATTTCCAATCAATAATATGTCATCTACATATAATATTAGGATGCTATAGATCCACTCACTTTCTTGTAAATACAAGCCTCTCCATGGGTTTGTATAAATCCAAAGTCTTTGATCACCTTATCAAAGCGTCGGTTCCAACTCCGGGATTCTTGCTTCAGTCCATAGATTGAACGCTGAAGTTTGCATACCTTGTCAGCATTTTTATGATCGACAAAACCTTTGGGTTGTACCATATACAACTCTTCCTAAATGTCACCATTAAGGAACGCCGTTTTGACATCCATCTGCCAAGTTTCATAATCGAAAAATGCAGCTATTGCTAACAATATCCTCACAGACTTTAGCTTCGCTACAGGTGAGAAAGTCTCATCGTAGTCAACTCCTTGAATTTTTCGGAACCCTTTTGCGACAAGTCGAGCTTTATAGACAGTAATATTACCATCAGCATCTGTTTTTCTTTTGAAGATCCATTTATTCTCGAGAGCCTTTCGGCTATCAGGTAAGTCTACCAAAGTCCATAATTGATTATCATACATGGATCCCATTTCAGATTTCTTGGCCTCTTGCCATTTGTTGGAATTTGGGCTCATCATTGCTTCCCCATACGTCGCAGGGTCTTCATCATTATTGTCCACAATCATGACATTTAGACAAGGATCATACTAATCAGGAGTGGTGTGAACCCTAGTCGACCTGCGAGGTTCAGTAGTAACTTCGTTCGAAGTTTCATGATCATTATCATTAGCTTCCTCACTAATCGGTGTAGGCGGCACAAGAACATCTTCCGGTGTTGCGCTACTCTGATTTTCAAGAGAAGGTTCAGTAACCTCGTCGATTTCTACTTTTCTTCCAGTCACTTCTTTCAAGAGAAACTCCTTTTCAAGAAAGGATCCGTTCTTGGCAACAAATATTTTACCTTCGGATCTGTGACAGAAAGTATACCCAATAGTTTATTTAGGGTATCCTACGAAGACGCATTTCTCCGCTTTGGGTTCTAGCTTGTCAGGTTGTAACTTTTTTACATAAGCTTCGCAGCCCCAAACTTTAAGGAACGACAACTTAGGTTTGTTTCCAAACCACAATTCATACGGTGTCGTTTCAACGGATTTAGATGGTGACCTATTTAAAGTGAATGCAGCTGTCTCTAACGCATAACTCCAAAAAGATAACGGTAAATCTGTAAGAGACATCATAGATCGAACCATATCCAATAAAGTTCGATTACGACGTTTGGACACACCATTGCGCTGTGGTGTTCCTGGCGGTGTCAACTGTGAAAGTATTCTGCATTTCTTTAAATGCATGCCAAACTCATAACTCAGATATTCACCTCCACGATCAGAACGTAGAAATTTAATCTTCTTGTTATGTTGATTTTCTACTTCACTTTGAAATTCCTTAAACTTCTCGAAAGTTTCAGATTTATGTTTCATTAAGTAGATATACCCATATCTACTCAAATCATCTGTGAAAGTAAGAACATAACGATAACCACCGCGCGATGCTACACTCATTGGTCCACATATATCAGTATGTATGATTTCCAACAAGTCTGTAGCTTGCTCCATAATACCAGAGAATGGAGTCTTAGTCATTTTTCCCATCAGACATGCCTCGCATCTATCAAGTGATTCAAAATCAAGTGATTCAAGTAGTCCATCAGAATGGAGTTTCTTCATGTGTTTCACTCCAATATGACCAAGACGACAATGCCATATATATGTAGAATTATCATTTAATTTCTTTCGTTTAGCATCAATGTTATGTATATGTGTATCACTACTATCGAGATTTAATAGAAATAAACCATTCATCTCAGGTGCATGACCATAAAAGATATTATTCATATAAATGGAACAACCATTATTCTCAGACTTGAATGAATAACCGCTTTGCAATAAACAAGATCCAGATATAATGTTCATGCTTAACGCAGGCACCAAATAACAATTATTTCGATTTAAAACTAATCCCGATGGTAGATGTAGAGGGAGCGTGCCGACAACGATCACATCGACCTTGGATCCATTTCCAACGCGCATCGTCAGCTCGTCCCTCGCTAGTCTTCGTTTATTCTGTAGCTCCTGTTTCGAGTTACAAATATGAGCAACCGAACCAGTATCAAATACCCAGGCACTACTACGATTACTAGTAAGATAGACATCAATAACATGTATATCAGATATACATTTCTTCTTGATGTTGCCGCTCTTCAGATCTGCCAGGTACTTTGAGTAGTTCCGCTTCCAGTGTCCCTCTTGTTTGCAGTAATAGCACACAATATCAGGTTTAGGGCCAGCCTTGGGTTTCTTAAGGGTGCGTCAGCTTTCTTGCCGCCCTTCTTGAATTTACCCTTTTCCTTAGACTTGCCCTGCTTCTTGAATTTGGTGGTCTTATTGACCATCAACACTTGGTGCTCTTTCTTTATCTCCACTTCAGCAGTTTTCAGAATTGAGAAGAGTTCATGTAACGTCTTGTTCATGCACTGCATGTTGTAGTTCATCACGAAGTTCTTGTAACTAGGTGGCAGTGATTGAAGAACACGATGAATCCCCAAGGCGTTAGGAATCGTTATTCCCAAGTCTTGGAGTTTCTTCGCGTGCCTAGACATCTTGAGCACGTGCTCACTAACGGAGCTGCCTTCTTCCATCTTACAATTAAAGAACTTTTCAGAAGCATCATAGCTTTCCACGGCCGCATGAGTTTCAAATATCATTTTGAGCTCACTGATTATATCATGAGGGTCGTGGTTCTCAAAGCGTTTCTGAAGCTCCGATTCTAAACCATAGAGGATGGCACACTGAACTGTGGAGTATTGTGTCTTCCGAGTGAGGTAAACAGCTTTAGCCTCATCGGTAGCTATTTCTGCAGGTGGGTCACCCAGCGGTGCTTCAAGCACATGAAGTAGTTGTCCAGCAGTGAGGACAATCCTCAAGTTGCAGGACCAATCCGCAAAGTTGCTTCCATTGTTTTTCAGCTTTTCTTTCTCTAGGAACGAATTAAAATTGATGGTAGGGGTCGCCATAATCTACAACATATTTGCAAAAGTTTATACTAAGTTTATGACAAATTGAGTTTACTATTAATTTAAAATTAACTAGGTGAACTCCCACTCAAAACAATATCCCTCGAATTGTCTTAGTGATTACATGAACCAAATCAACTACACCAAGTCCGATCATCACGTGAGATGATGTAGTTTCAATGGCGAACATCCACATGTTCATCATATCATCTATATGATTCATGCTTAACCTTTCGGTCTTCCGTGTTCCGAGGCCATGTCTGTACATGCTAGGCTCGTCAAGTCAAACCCTAGTTTCCGCATGTGCAAACTGGCTTGCACCCGTTGTATGCACACGTTGAGTTTATCACACCCGATCATCACGAGAGTCTTAGCAACGGTGCTAACTAAGGACGGACACTTCATTATCTTGATTTTTAGTGAGAGGGATCATCTTATAAAGCTATCGTCGTGATCTAAGCAATATAAGATGCATAAAAGGATTAACATCACATGCAATTCATATGTGATATGATATGACCCTTTAGTCTTTTTGATCTTCATCTCCAGCACGGACATGATCTCCATCATCAACGGGCATGATCTCCATCATCGTTGGCGTAGCGTCAAGGTCAATGGCGCCGTCTTCATGGTTGTTCTCCCATGTAGCAACTATTACAACTACTTTGAAATAATACCTCAACATGAAATATAAAGACAACCATAAGGCTCCTGCCGGTTGCCAAAATACAATAATGATCATCTCATACATATTCATCATCATATCATGGCCATATCACATCACCAAACCCTGCAAAAACAAGTTAGACGCCTCTAATTTGGTTTGCATATTTTACGTGGTTTAGGGTTTTCGAGTAAGATCCAATCTACCTACGAACATGAACCACAATGCTGATACTAGTGTTGTCAATTGAAATAGTAGATTGAATCTTAACTATGGTGAGAGAGACAGACACCCACAAAGCCACTTATGCAATACAAGTTGCATGTCGAGCGTGGAGCAAGTCTCATGAACGCGGTCATGTAAAGTTAGCCCGGGCCGCTTCATCACACCATACCGCAAGATGCAAAGTACACATAACAAGAGACAACAAAAGCATCAACGCCCACAAAACCATTGTGTTCTACTCGTGCAACCAATCTATGCATAGACTCGACTCTGATACCAATGTAGGGATTCGTAGCATAGAAAACAAAAAAAATCCTACCGCAAGAACGAATAACAAGCCAAGATCTAATCTAGTAGATGGTAGCAACGAGGTGAAGATCAACATACCCTTGAAGATCGCTAAGCATTAACGAGATTAGATCTCGTGGTTGATGTAGTCGATCACTCGCCGCTTTCAAAAGCGCGTAGAAGATCTTGACGGTGCCACAGTCGGGCAACACCTCCGTACTCGGTCACACGTTCGGTGTTGATGACGACGTCCTTCTCCCTGTTCCAGCGGGCAGCGGATGTAGTAGATCCTCATCGGAATCCCGACAGCACGACGGCGTGGTGGCGGTGGTGGTGGAGATCTCCAGCAGGGCTTCGCCTAAGCACCGTGGGAGTAACAGGAGGAGGGGTGGCTAGGGTTTGGGGAGAGGGGGCACTTGGGGCGCCGGCCTTGGGTGCCCTTGGGTGGTGCGGCTCAAGTGGTGGCCGGCCCCTCCCTCTACTCCTCATTATATAGGTGGAATCCCTAGGGTTGGCCCAAAGATTGGAATAAGAGTCCAACTCAAAAACTTACCATATGGTGAAACCTAGGGGAAGTGGGACTCCTCCCTTTCCTTCCCCTATGGCCGGCCATGGAGGTGGAGTCCACCATGGACTCCACCTTCGGACTCCACCTTCCCCTTTGGCTGGACGCCTAGGGTTGGTGGAGTCCAACCGGGACTCCACCTTCCATGGTGATTTCTTCTGGAAGGTTCTAGAACATTCTAGCGCCTTCCATAAATACACCAGATCATTTCCAAACTTGGAAAGTGACTTCATATATATGAATCTTATTCTCCGGACCATTTCGAAACTCCTCGTGATGTCCTGGATCCCATCCGAGACTTCGAACAACATTCGAACTCCATTCCGTATTCCATATCTACTTAAAACGACATCAAACCTTAAGTGTGTCACCCTACGGTTCGAGAACTATGCGTACATGATCGAGACTCCTCTCCGATCAATAACTAATAGCAGGACCTGGATATCCATAATAGCTCCCACATATTCAATGATGACTTTGTGATCGAAAGAACCATTCACATAAAATAACAATTCCCTTTGTCTCGCGATATTTTACTTATCTAAAGTTTGATCGTCGGTATCTCCACACCTAGTTCAACATCGTTACTAATAAGTACTCTTTACTCGTACCGTGATATGATATCTCTTATGAACCAGTCACATGCTTGCAAGCTAATCAAATATCATTCCACCGAGAGGGCCCAGAGTATATCTATCCGTCATTAGGATGGACAAATCCCACTATTGATACAAGTGCCTCAACCCTATACTTTCCGAACACTTAATGCCACCTTTATAACAACCCATTTACGCAGTAGTGTTTGGTGTCATCAAAGCATCCATTCGGTGTAGGTGATTAACAAGATCTCATGGTCGAAGGATCAAGTTACTATGCATAACAAAGCTTGAAGCATAAAGAACTAAATGACTTGATCATATGCTACGCTTACTATGGGTGTATGTCTATCACATCATTCACCTAATGATATGACCTTGTTATTAATAACATCCAATGTTCATGATCATGAAACTATGATCATCTATTAATCAACAAGCTAGTTTAACAAGAGGTTTACTAGGGACTCTTAAATGTTTACATAACACACATGTATTAATGTTTCCTGTTAATACAATTATAGCATGAGATGCAAACTATTATCATAAACACAAAGATATTATAATAATCACTTTATTCTTGCCTCTTGGGCATTTCTCCAACAACAAAACACATTGTGATTATCATCATTCAAGTTATGTGTATGCCACTTTATAATTAAGTTGGTTGTTAGTAGAACCATCGTGTCAAGGGGAACACTTTCAACATTTCAATATATTTTTTGATGTCAATTTTTTGAAGGTAAAGTGGGGAAAACCCCACTACAATTTTTATTATTAAAATCGATAGTACCAAATTTTTACAGGTGTACATGATGTACAAGAAAAATAAGAAATAAGTACAAACTAAACTACACTATTCTAAATTTGAGAATGGGTCCATTTCTTGTATGTTTCAACATGCTTCTTCTTCATTCTGTATGAAAATAAATTGAGTTCATTTTTTAAAATGGCTTTCCATCTTTGAAGTGTGGGCATGAGATCTTAAAATACCTTTTTATTTCTGGTAATCCAAATACTCCAAGCGGCTAGAATTATTACATCCATGGCAAAAGGAAGTTTTAATTTATCCCCGATATCATAAAAAGCTTCCATTACAGCAAGATTTCTTGTTCTGCGAGGGCAGAGGAAGTCCCAACATAATTTAGCAAAAGGACATGACCAGTACAGATGGATCAAAGTTTCCTCCTGATTGCATTAATATGTTGCACATGAATAATATTGCAACTGACAATATTTTCTTTGCAACAAGTTTATGGTCTTAAGTCTATCATGCAGCAACAACCAAAAGAAAATTTTGTGTTTTGCCTCACAAGGAGAATTCTAGATCCATGGAAATAGTTTTAGTGCATGCTACACTCCAATCATCACTTTATAAGCATTTTTGGAAGAGAAGGAATTATTTCCCCCGATATAACCCTAGCAATCCCGGTTACCTTCTTGAATGGTTGCCTAGGCATTATGACAAATTTCCTCTAGCTGCTCAAATTCATGGTAGGCTTGTTGAGATAAGGGTAAATGAAAAAAATCATGGAGGTACTCTGCATGTACAACTTGACTGACATAATAATCTGTTCTGCGAGCAAAAGAAATAAGATGAGGGAATTTCTGATGTTGACAAGCATCTCCCCATAGATATGTCAAAAAGACAGATTTCCCATCACCAATGTACACTTAGCCATTGACTTATGTGTGTCTACCAACTTCAGATGTGATTTGCACCAAAAATATCCCTCTACATGAGTACTAGGCAGCCTTCCATTACTATAATAATTTTCTCAGATTAAATGCACAAAGGAATGTCCTTACATGAGTACCAGATAGCCTTCCATTTCCCCATAAACCAAAACAATGAGAAAGCAAGTTAACTTACAATTGATAGTCTCTTACCTCCATCACTTCTTTCATTCGAAAGCTTAGCACAGATAGATTAATTGCAAGAACATGATACAATATATGTTAAATCAAGACAATCAAAATAAATATTTTATGATAATAAATAACTAGGCATGAAGCAAATATTAGAATTCCTCTAGTCAACTCTCATCTTGCCTAGAAACACTTGAAATTTTCCTATTAAAATATTAAGTATGAGAGATCATGTCAAAAGAAGCATAACAATGGGGTATCTCATCGACACCCACGTCAGAAAATCAAGGATATCAAATACTTCTTTCCGTTCTTTTGTTGTTCAAGAACTTCAACTAAGTAGTAATGAGACCATGCCAAAATTGAGTAAATTTGATGGAATAGACTTGAACAAAGTTTTGTATAACCACCTCGGTTATGAAAGCATTGTTCCACTTCTTTTGCAACACAAATCTTGACGATGCCATTTTCACCATTATATCATTGCTGCTATGAATGTTATTCAACTCAATAGCTGAAATCCAAGAGTTTTCTATATGAGGATCATTCGTAGGCTAGAGGAGTTGTGGCAAACTGGCAGTGTGAAAGATGTTTGGAAATGTACAAAGCAACATTATTATTTGATTGACAAGTCATATTTTGGCATGCTCACAATCACCACTAAACAATCATTCCATCAAACAAAAGGTTTTTTTTCAAAAGTACCGTCAAGTATATCATCATATATATGGGGTTGACTATCAATAAGTTTAAACTCTTAAGACAATTACTCATCACACAAGTCATAATTTGTAGACCTTTTCTTGTTATAATTGTTGGCAATATTATTTCCATGGCAATACTCGGTTAACTATAAGAACTAGAGTACGAGCCTACACAACTAATTATCCATCTATTATATATTAAAAGTAAAATAAGGATGTTTTTCGAGGCATGAGGTTAATCCACATATGCTAATAGAATATAAACCGATGATCTCGATTTTAACGTTTAAGATTGAAGGATAAAAAGTGTTACGTAGAACAATATATGTGTTCAAAAGTAAACAATGACACGCTAAATATCATACCTTTTGTTGTACACTATCAGAAAAAACACAACCTCAAGAGATGTACGTGTATATAAGAAGAGTCCGTGTAGAATAAAAAAGGAAAGCAAAGAGATTCCATGAATTACGTCACACTAATCAAAGGAAAGATATAGAAAATTGAACGTGTGGCTTTCCTCTTTCTATATGTGCTCCACGTAACATGGGTAGCTTACCTGCACCACCATTTTTTCTTTTAGAAAAAAAATACGCATCTCCTTCTTACACCTTAGAGAAAGCGATCCACCTTTCAAAGTAAATTTAGCTCTACTTCCAGAACGTACGAAAGCTCATCATTTCTCTTGAGCACTGTTTTTTAAATTTTGAAAATCATACTTTGCGGACTCTGAAAAATCTGCGAAAAAATACGTAGCTAGATATGTACATAGAGATTGTATGCCAGAAATTTTGTTTAAAATTGCGTTGTATTTTTGGCATTACAAAAAAAATGTCCGCCATAAATAATAGTATATTTAATCGCTATATACTGTCAGAAATTTGTTCTTTTCCACAGACAAAACATTATGATTTTTCTATCAAAATTTTACACGGATACACAAACCATCTATATGTATTTTCAAAATAAATTTTGGAATTTGTTATACAAATTTCAAATTTATAAAAAGTACACACTGGTGCGAGGTGCACCAAATTCGCGTATGAGATGAAAGCACTACTTAGACACACGAACAAACAATCATGGCCTAATAATACTTGACCATGGCAGCAGACCTAGCCTGTGATTATTTCACAAGGTGCTATCTACATAACCGTAATCGGTGAATTTTTATCTGGCTACAGGCTGATTGTTTTTGGTATGGAGTTAGCCGATGACTTCACAGTTTCAAGTAACAAGAAAATTTAATTTTTCACGGGGCGGACAAGACATCATATTAATATGATTGTAAGGATCTTTTAAAAATAGAGCAAACTAAGTTGTAATATGAGGAATTAGAATTTATGCATTGGTTGATGTATCTTTTGTATGAGCTGATCTGATTCAATTTGTAATAATTCATGCCGAGTAAGAGTATAGGGCGTCTAAACACAAGAGTGAGGGAACAAATAGCAAAATTATTGCAACATTCAATCCCGAATATAATGTGCCATTGAAAGCTTCCAGTCCAAATTTTCTAGCATTTAACAATGGCTAGAAGAAATGTAAATAATTGAGTTCAAATTATTTTTTATTTTTCAATTCGTAATTTTGTTTCAATTTTAAGAGAAATATTCATATAAAAATGTACCAATTTGCGGTTGCAGTAGGTGTCCATATTAGGAATGAAATATATTATAGAACAAGGCCATGCATTTTTAACCGACCAATAAAATAAAAGGAAGAAATTATAGACAAAGTTATACAAAACTTCTCATTGTTTAGCCGGTCCAACATCAAGAAAGTAAAATATTTTCTATTTGGGTCAGGAAAATACATTTTTTGTTTTCTTCGGAAAATCATAACTTTTTTCTCAAACAAATTATACATGCTAAACATGATGCTTTGAACTACTAATGTCATTTTCATACGAATTCCATATTTAGATGAAGCCCTCGCATTTGCGAGGGCCACTGTGCTAGTTCAAATAAAATATATACTCTAACTTCCTTGGTTTACTCCCACTAATACAACATTTAACAAATACTACTAACTAGCATAAATATTTCGAACTTCCAAAGTGGGAGAAACAAGACATACCTCTCACAAGTGACTTCACACTTCTCTTCCTTATGATGTGTTCCTTCAAAACTTAGAGTAGATCACTCGCATTAGTAATATTAAAGAAAAATATGCAAATGGAACTCCACTTCTTACGAAAAAAGATAAGAAGGAAAAATATTTTTGTATTTTTGTTAATTCGGTTTGAAGAAAGAAAGAATTAGCAAAAAAGTAAGGTAAAGAAAATAAACGAATAGAGAGAAAACAAATAAAAAAGCGAAGTGTTGGAACAAGTCCAACGAGTGTTTCAAAGCTCACATGGAGCCGTAGTAAAACCTCATTCTTACACAAATAAAATGCTTACATCCTCAAGCTTAGGCTTTTGCAAGCCCTCTTGATGCTTATTTTTGCGACGGAAGAAAGTTCTCCAAGTTCCATTGGCCACTCCAATGGATAAACTATGAAGCGAGGTTTGTGGTGGAGTCTTGATGGTTGATGGAGAGGTTGCTCGTGTTATGGATGTTGCCTTCGAGCGCACACATGTCTTCATTCGTGGTGTAGGGGTTTTGCGGCTTTTGTGAGAACCATCATGTCCTATTCATTAACTCTTGTGAATGCACCACGAGCAAGCAAGGTGTTAGCAATAACATAGTACAAATAGAGAACTACAGGACATTCAGTTTGACTCCCCTTAGGAATTAGATCACTGACTCTCATTTTATTGAAATAATTATAAGGGGGAGGATATATCATGAAACTGGCATTGTAGATGGCAGCAGTGTTGTTGACGAACCCAAAGCATTGACACCAATGGTCAAGAGTCAAGTTATACTCACGATTCATTCGCTGGAAAGTGATGATGTAGCCTCTAGGGCTATTCTCCTCGGAGACGAAGGTTGGCCTCACCGTGTGCTCAATGTGCTAAGAAACTTGAGTGTCAACCAGCGATAAGTGGCGACATCTTGAAATAGAAAGTGATGGAAACCAAATTGTTGCAAAGTAAATTAAAATCAAGGCCAAGTCCTAGTTGGTTGAGGGTGTAAGGACATGCCCCATTCGGTGGATTTGATTTCCCTGTCCTTGAGATGGTTGAAATAGTTGTGGTGGAAATCTTTCGTGAACTCAATGCCCGGTGATGCGAGGGTTCTATCTTCTATGAGTAGTGCAACTTGTGATGCCACCGCACATGAATGACTCCTATTGTTCATCGAAAAACAAAAAAGAACTTGGAACTATTAAATTTTTGATCCAATCAAAATAAGCAATTAATAATCCTCTACAAAATCTATAAAACAATCTCATTTCAATAACAAAACTAATCATGGTCATTAATAAAAACGGTTCATGGCAAGTCTAGGTCTAGATTGATAATGACAAAAGATAGAGCAAGGTTTTGATAAAAATAAGTGAGGGGTCGGAGGTGTACCTTTGGATCGTTGGTGTGCAAGGATACCGAATAAAAAACGAGTAGAGTTGGAGATCCAAATGTGGTGTTTAAGTTTGGAGGAAGAAGAAAGAGAGGTAGATGTATTTGGTTTAGGGTTACCTCCTCCTAGGCCCTATATATGGAGGCCATGACTTGGTACGGGCTGGTGGTTGATGGTGCTTCGATCATGGCGCCAGACAATCTTGTTGGCAGTTGTTGTGGAAGCGATTGGGAAACCCCAAGAGGAAGGTGTGATAAGCACAACAACAAGTTTTCCCTCAGTACAAAACCAAGGTTTAATCAATCAGTAGCAGAAAGGCGTGACTTTTGAAAGTGTTGTTGGCTGACTAGTGGCAGGGCGCACTACCGGCGCCAGCAACAACGTGGAACCTGCACATGACACAACCAAAGTACTTTGCCCCAACTTACATTGAGGTTGTCAATCTCACCGGTTTGCTGAACACAAAGGATTAGACGTATCGAGTGGAAAGAGATGTTTGCAGAATGTAAATAGAACATGATTGCAGTAGATAAATTTAGCAGTGTTAAGGAAACAAGACCGGGGTCCATAGTTCACTAGAGGTGTCTCTCCATAAAAATAAATAGCATGTTTGGTGAACAAATTACATCTGGTCAATTGACAGAATATCGACCATACATGACATGATGATTAGTATGAGATTTGATATGGGCATTACAACATAATACATAGACCGTAATCCAACTGCGTCTATGACTAATAATCCACCTTCAGGTTAGCGTTCGCACCCCTTTCAGTATTAAGTTGGAAGCAACAGACTATCGCATTAAGCAATGTGTGTAAAGTAAACAATAGAATTACCCTCGGATAAAACATTGTTGTTTTCTCCCAAGTAGCATGTTGTCGTGGTGATACAACAGATGACATGGGTAGGCTTAAGTTGGAGCCAATGTGTACCGAGGGGACCGGAGGAGGGGAGGATTAAGAAGAGGAGCACAGGAACAAGATGATCTAGTCCAGCATACTCTATGTATTTGATCTCAACAGGGAGCTACAAGGTTTGAACTTAGCCTCTGGCCAGAGGTAGAAGAACAGGAGGTAGAAGATGGTTTGTACGACATAAACTAGCGAACAGAGCTCTCTCTCGCACAAGGGGGATGCCCCTCTCCTTATATAGGGGAGAGGTGTCTTACAAGGGAAGGAACCCTAGAGGAACCTATGCCTAGCTAAGCCTACTTTATAAAGCTTCTTTGACTCAGGCGTGAGGTTCCCTCTGCAGCCCTTGTCTGGTGATGCACCTTGGTCGGCCTACAGTAGCTTTGTTTGTCATCAAGCTGCTTTGGCCTTAGGGCTTCGCTTAAAGCTGAACTGCTTACCTCCTCCGCGTCCATTGGCTTCAGAGGGAATATTTGACTAGGGTGCCGACATATTGTCGTTGAGACTATGCCGGATCCAAGTGGATTTGGCCGGAGTAAAACAGACTCTTGTTGTTTTATCCTTCCAGACTTTGGTTTCCTGGGAGTATCTCCGGCTTAGATATCGCCGGTTCCCTTTACTTCGGCATACCCCTCCCGGTATACCAGACCGTATCAACTAGTAACCTCTTAACCCAAACTTTCATAATCCGGATTATCTTTTAATCCGGTATACAAGTATCTTATCTTGGAATATTTGCCATAGTCTTGACCTACCGGGGGTCATCCCCCCGACATTAGTCCCCAAAGCTGGTGTGGTCCGGCTGAGCTATTTGACGGGCCGCACCAGGTTCCTCCATAACATGCACCAGATTAAACCTTCCGGTTTAAATTTAAACCGACGATTTGCCCAACGGCCAAACTCATCTTGCCATCCGATTAAACCGGATTCTCCAAATCTTATCCGGCCTCTATCCGATGGTTCCTTCACTCCTACTCTTCCTCGTTGAAATCGGGAATATCTCGGAAGTCGTGCCTGTCAGAGACATGCGGCACTGTTCCTGACGCGGCAGCGGTCAGCGAGGGTCAAGCGCCTATTTAATGTTTCACATTGGATCCATGTGGTCCTTGGTGTGGCCTCCCCACTGCTTGTGTGTACGTTTGAGCTCCACGTGGTGTCGTGGACAGCGAGGCGTCGTGGGTTGAGCGGTTCACAGCCCACGAAGCGTCTCTGCCTATATAAGGGGCGACGGTTCCCCTCTCCATCCTCTTTTCTACTCATTCGCCCGACGCATCTTCGTCCTCAGAGCATTGTGAGCCCGAGCGCACCCTCGCCGCCATAGAACTCCTTCGCTCCAGCGCCGCTCATCTCCAACCTTCTCTCCTCCGGCGACCGTCGCGCCGCCGCTGACGAAGTCTCCGCCGCCCGTTTGCGGTCAGTATATCTTATCTCAATCTTCTCCTTTCCATCGCGTTCATCGTGTTCTTCGTCACGCACGGTAGTTGTTGATACTATTTCCTTATGCACTTCTTTTTCTTTTCTTGCTACTTTAGGTCCTTCGTCGCACATAGATTTGAGGGAAGTAGTTTATAGCGTACCGGTTGCACTGATACACAGGTTAACCTAATTTAGATGATTTACATAAGTGGGGTCACATAAGGTTTCTACGAAATTCAGATCTAGGTGCTCAACCCATATACTTGTAAAATATATTTCAGAGCTGAAAGTTGGATCACATTTATTCTGCGAAATTATGCATGCAAACTTGCGGTTTTCCTTGCCTGCATTGAGGGGTCGAAACGATTAGCAGTTGGATAGTGCTAGTTGGCAATAAATTGGCAATTTATTTGCCACCACGTCAGTGCCATTTTTTCTTTTGAACGGCACACGTCGGCGTCATCTTATACTGTTGCGTGGCAGCTTGTTCATTTCAATCTGCAAGGAATAGTACTCTCCCGATGGACATGCATGGCCCAGTTTTAATTCATTTCAATCTGCAAGGAAGCAGTACTTGGGCGTGCCCGTGTGTGTCCGGCACAGAATCCCCTGTGGATTTGAAGGGAAGAGTACGCACAGAATCCCCCGTTGAAACGCCGCAGCTTTGTAGCCTAGGGGGTACTTGCTTTTGTTTAATTATATACCAGTACTGCTGCGTATACTGTCTCTACTCACTCCATTACAGTATCTCTGTAGCAAGTAGTAGTACTCCTCCTACACAAAGGAATTATTGGGAAATCATCATAGTTAGAGCATCTCTACTCGCGTCTCCCCGAACATGCCCCCGGCGTGCCATTTTAAGAAAATTGCACAAACCAGCAACTCTTAGGGTCGTTGTTGCACAAACCAGTGACTCAAATATTTTGTTGCACAAACCAGTAACTCTAGGGGTAATTGGTTGCATGGAGCTCTAATTAACAGATTATGCAATTAAACAACATGCTTGCAGAGAGGATTAAAACGGCTACTAGATGGATAGGCTCCAAACGAGTTTCCCCATGAGCGGTTTTCTTTAAGTAGGTGCCACTAAGGAATTAACCGCCTTCAATCAAATATTTTTGGAGGTGCTCGAAATTAAAACCTGTCTCCAATAATTTTGGAGGCGATTAGCCTGTCGGCAATAAAAGAATTTTCGGAGGTGGTGGAAAATAAAACCTCCCCTTGGGTCGATTGAGGGGCGGTCAGAAAATGCGCCCGCCTAGAGATTTTATTCTTTGGAGGAGGCATCAAATAAAAACATGGTTCGAGTCTTGATTTAGTATACAATGGCTAGTTGTAATTTAACTGTCTGAAAAAATTCGGAAATCCGGAAGTAACGGTTATGTTGCACTGGAATTTCCGCCCAACGTTACCCAATTGGATTGTTTTCCCAAGAAATGGGAATCGAAAGGAGGGCGACGACGAATACCGGACGCTTCGGCTTATTCACCAGAGCGGTGTGATAATATTCAGATGGTCCGATGGCTGCTGACAACAACTCAGAAAACACGGATAGCCCGTAGACATTCAGACGACCCATATATAGCAGATCCGGGTGGATTATTCGGTCGTCACCGCCGCTTAGAGGCGGTGAGGTTTTTTTTTACACCGACTCCAATATCTTTGGGACGTCCGTAAAAAGTCGAGCGTCCCGGAGGTGTAAAGGCGAGCCGTATATGTAGCTTGTGTGTGCGCAAGCGGTTTCAGATTTTAGTTTCTAAGTTTGTGCTTTTGGCAGAGAGAAATATTTTTAAAATGTGTGCTCTACCATTCCACTTAGTTTCAGCGACAATACTCTTATTTTGGCATGCAAACTGGTCTGGCTTGTTCCAGGCTTTTGATTTAATTTTTGGTATGCGAGGTTCACTTGCCAAGGCCACAACCATGTCACTTATAAGGTGGGCTCTGATTGAATACAGTGCTAAGCAGTATAAACAGATCATTATAGCTCATGCCAAACTGTTAGTTCTAGATTCACTGGTCTGTGCAACAAAATAACCAGAAGAGTTGGTGATCTGCGCAATTTTCTCTGCCATTTTTTCATCCGGACGGCGAAAATGGCTCAGTCGCGCCCCCAGTTCCTCGTTTTTCGCCGGATTTGGGCTTTCATCCATCCGGCGAGCCCACGCCAACCCCGGCCTACCGGGGAGCGCTCGAGGACTCCGGACGAAGCGAAAGCGCGCGAAACGCCGAGAAATCTCTCCCGCGGTTTCGCTTCGTCTTCGCCGCAGAGGTGGACCCGACCGGTCAGCGACACACGCATCGTATTCCGCACACGCATCGACTTCTGCGTGCACTAAAGGCTGCCGCCGGTCAGCTCGCCGCGGACGCGTCGCATTCCACGCGGCATTTAATCGCCGGCACCAGCCGCGCCTATATACCCCGTTCCGCTCGCCGCGACGCGTATCCCCGCTCCACTCTCCCGATCCATGGCGTTCAACGACGAAGACGGCGCAGCCAACAACGGCTTCCCCGCCGGTTGCTCCACGCGTGGGAGGGCACCTCCTCCACCAGGCGGGGTACCCCTGCCCGCCGGACACGAGGCCTCCCGGCGGCGGGTGGCGGCTAAGTGCTGGCGGCGTACCAATCCCACCGCCGCCCCAGGGCCACGCCCTCGACGTCGCCATCGAGGAGGCTCGGATGACGATGACGGACGAAGAGCGCGCCGACCCGCGCCACCACCCCGACAACTACACGAGGTGGAACTTGTACCTGGCGATGGGACGACGGCCCGCCGCCTCCGCCTCCGCGCAACAACGCCGCGGGTCGCCGACGTTGGTGGAGCGCGCCGAATAGGACGCTGGAGAACGTCCTCGAGCACATCGAGGGCGGCAACTTCCCTGTGCTGACAATGCCCCCTCCATCGAGGGCATCGGCCAGCCGCCGCCGGGCTGGCAGCCACGGCGCATGGCTGCCAGCTCGTCGTCTTCCGGATCGGCGTCGAGGTCGGCGCCGATCTCCAGGTCGGCGCCATCGAGCAACCGTGCGCGAAGCGGCGGCGGGCTCGTCATCCGCGAGCCCTCGACGGCACGAGGACGTCTCCGCCCCAAGCGCGAAGAGGACACCTCCGGCGAGCGGAAGCGCAAGCCGACGAAGGTGAAGGTGGAGGCCGCCAACGACGCCGAGGACGCCACCATCCTCGAGGCCATCAAGGCGAGGTCCCTCCAGGACCTCGTCCCCGCCGACAACGCCATGCCCCTCGACCAGGCCGGAGCGGCAGGCTCGCCTCCTCGAGGACGTCGCTCGCTTCCGCCGGCCAGCGACTCCTCCATCCGGCGCCGTCGTGCCCGTCATCGACCTCGAGGGGTCCGACGATGAATGGTACAAGCCATCGCCGTCCCCGCCGCGCGATGGTGGCCGGTGGGGAGACCCCGGCCAGGGCACCAGCAGCCAGGCGCCACCGCGCTCCGACGATGGCGGCGACGACGACGGCGACGGCGACGAGGACTACACGGTGTTCTACTGCCATTTTGGCATGTAGAGCGCCGTGTTTTATATTTTAATTTTTATCCGCCGGCCGAATTCGAAATATATTCGAATTCGGCCTCTATGTATGAACGTCGCCCTTTATATAGTAAATATCATTAAATTTAGTCTAAATTTAGTGGTTTTTTTGCCGTATTTCGTCCAGTTTTCGTTTTCCAAATTTGCGTCGGCGACTCCGCCTGAGATCGCGGCTGGGAAACTGATCCTCCCCACGCCAAATTTTTCTCCAATCCGAACGAACATATCGCCGGATTTGGGCGTGGGGATCGCCAACGAGTGGACATGCTCTTATCAAGAGCATGTCTTGCTCATGTCTGTTGTTTAGCTACTCCTCCTACTGTGCATGAATTATTAGTATTTGGTAGCTTCCTACTTCTGGCTTATACGGAGTACGTGTTTTTCTTCTTCTCCATCTTCGAAACGGAGCTACATTTCTATTTTGATTGCACTCACTATACACAAATTGAGAAAGTAGCCGTAAAAATTAGCCACGCAGATGAAGACATGAAATTGCCAACAACAAAGGACACGAGGATCGATGGAGGAGGCTAGGCAGAGGTAGAGTAGACCATTAGGAGCACACGCACCTAGAAGCTAGAATCGTGGGAGAAAGCCAGGAAACCCTCCAAACACTCTCGTCAAATCACGGAGAGACCAAAGTCAAGATCGAAAGCAAGGGTTTATTTGGCAGCATGGGAATTGGGACAGTAGTTAGTAGAGTAGCTAATGCCTAGCTACT
This sequence comes from Lolium multiflorum, assembly GCA_030979885.1. Classification (NCBI taxonomy): domain Eukaryota; kingdom Viridiplantae; phylum Streptophyta; class Magnoliopsida; order Poales; family Poaceae; genus Lolium; species Lolium multiflorum. The sequence goes on from CM061753.1 coordinate 188,328,975, forward strand.
CACACTTTCATGTCTCCTAATCTCCCTGATGTGATATTTGTTCCAAAAAGCAGCATATAAACACCCCTATATGTTTCTTTTTGCGAACACAGCGTGATTGATTTGGGCTTGGTGGTGATCTGACAGATGTCGAGTGATTTTCTTTTTGTACTTACCTGCCTACTAGTATATATTTTTCTGTGGGTATTAATTTATCTCTTTGTACTGCCCCTCTTGATCTTCATCCAGATCCACTATCTATGTAATAGTAAAAGATCCAGATATACTGCAGGAAGATGTCGCGCGTCGGTGCATTCACTGTACCTGCGACTGTGAGGCTGTGAATGAGGGCATCTCCACCGGGAACCATTTGCCTCCGCCGGTCTAAAATGGGTCAGGAATCAGGCCTAGCGACCTAACGTATAGTGGCCGAGCCGTCAGCAGATACACAAACACGGCACATATTTTCGTTTGGGATGCACCACGGCGGACGCTGAGCGGACGCGCAAGTGACAGGTCGCTTTTTCACCGGGCCCGCTTGGCCGCGAGCCATAGGTTGTATCGAGCGCATCGCTTTCGCGGCCGCCGCTTCGGCGGTCATCTCTTCCGCGTCCGTGTCTGCCTCGCAGCCTTCGTCATTAATGCCGAGGCTGCCTCTTCTTCACGGGCACTAGCGGGCAGCGGCTGGGCTTCTGCGCCGCTATCAATGGCATCGTGTCCCGCGCACGCCTGTCCTTTAAAAGTCGACCGGCATCGTCACTGCCATCGCTCACACCACCGACACCTCTGCTCCCACCCGCACCACCGCGCGCCGCTGCATCACCATGGGGAAGAAGAAGAACGACTTCGAGGCGTCCGGCAGCGGCACCAAGAAGGAAGCGCGACCGAACAGGGTGCCGCTGCCCGTCAAGGTGGCGCAGATCGTGCACCAGAATTGGACGCCGTGCGATGGCTGGCGGGACGTGCACATGCCTGGCGGCGGCTGGCGGCTTAGCCACCTCCGGGTGCCTGTCCCGCCCGTGCCTCTTCGCGAGCTAGGCAGGAGCGCCGAGATTCGGCGCATGCGCCTCCGCGCCGATCCCGTCTTCGCCGTCGACTCCAATAGCTCGCACAGCTAGCGCCAGACCGAGGACGATCCGGGGCGGCACGCGGGCTTCCTCGGTGACATGGACTTCCCATTTGAGCGGCCACCACCACCTCGTCGTTGAAAATGGGCAGCCGCCGGGGCCTCCACAGGACGACGACGCCGACGAGGACTGCGACGCGCTGGCCTACCACAACGAGGAGGCCAAGGACGACAACGACGTCTTCGTCGCCTGCATTTTTCGCGAATGGCAGACGGCCATGGATGTACAATCTGTGGGAGGCTCCACCTCCACCTCCACCTCCACCACCGGTGTGGACTGCTCCACCTCCACCTCCACCACCGGCGTGGGCTGCTCCACCTCCACCTCACCCGCTGGCTGCACCGATGTATGGTTAGCTGCTCTAGCTATAGTTTCGGATACTCCCCCCATTTCATAAAGTATACGACCTGGTTTAACAATGGCTACCCAATATTCGGGGGACCCCTTTCCTGAGCCCATACGTGTTTCTGTGGGTCTTAGTGTAACCGGTTTGTCGGGAAATATACGTACCCATATTTTTCCACCACGACGCGCATATCGTGTTATTGCTCTTCGTCATGCTTCTATCCCTTACTATTCTTACCCTTCTTTTGCATCCCACTCAAAAAAGGGGGCGCTACAGAGCCAGAAAGGGCTACCTAAATCAGGTATTTACTAAGACAAATAAATCGGGTATTCACTAAGACAAACAACTGGCAAACTGCTTTTAAAGAGGAGATCTACGCCTTTACTTTCATTTCATTTTTATTTTCCGCAAGGTCGGGAGGGGTCCTGCATGTTCTTCTTGTGGAGGAAAGTGCCTTCGCAAACTGCTCAATTTTGCCCTCTAGGGCCGGGAACTCGTGAATAAAAGTTGGCCCAAAGAAATAGAATACCGCCGCCTCGTCGTTGAAAACGGCAGCCACCGAGGCCTCCATAGGACGACGACGCCGACGAGGACTGCGTCAGGAATCGGGCCTAGCGACCCGACGCATAGTGACCGAGCCGTCCGCAGATACATAAACGTGGCACATACTTGCGTCTGGGATGCGCCGCGGCAGACGCTGAGCAGACGCGCAAGTGACCGCTTGCTTTTTCACCTGGCCCGCTTGGCTGCGAGCCATAGGGCTGTATCGAGCGCATCGTTTTCGCGGCTGCCGTTTCGGCGGTCATCGCTTCCGCGTCCGCGTCTGCCTCGCACTACAAGGGAAAGGCCTACCGCCGGCGCACCTAATTGGCCTATTGCCGGCGCAACAAAGCCCGCCGGTGCAAACGGGGCGGTGATAACTGGCCACTGCCGGCGCACCAGACTGTGCGCCGGCGGTAGGTCAGCTACTGCCGGCGCACCATCTAAGCTTCGCCGGCAAAGGCCTAGTTCCACCGGCGCACGTGCCGCTGCACCGGCAGTAGGGCTTCCAGCAATGGCGCATGCCATGTGCGTCGGCAGTAGGGCATTGAGGTGCGCTGGCAATATTATTCGAAAATTCAATTTTACAGCTTTTTCCCAGCATATTATAATACATATTTGACAACAGTATATATAAATGCAGTTCATATTTATACATCAGCATATGCAATATGAGAAGCACATAGAGAGCCAAGTCTCATTTTGGTATCAATACACAAATACGCAAGTCTCGTTTCGGAAGGTTGATTAATACAACACATGTGCATATGCAACACCGAACGACGAAGTTTCACAAAGTTAGAAGTCTCGGTACATAGTCCTCACAAGTGTCGTCATACATTTCACAATGTAGCTACTAACCTAAACTACAATCACATAGAACCTGACCAACATGGTCACGATGACCATCATCACGAAGACCATGGTCTTCATCCGGTTCCTCCTCATGTCCCTCATCTCTCCCGCTAGATAACGGGCGTATCTTCCTTCCGCCTCCACCCTAGTGGGGTATCCCTTGTAGCTGTTGCCGCAAGCGGTGCACCTGTCTCCGACAGTCCTCCCAGTCGTCGTAGACTCCAGGAACCCTCCCCTTGTACACGACATATGTCATCGGCATCTCCATGCACAAGACAAGTAAAACGTCAGTACCAATGCAATTAACAAGTGTCAACTCAAATAAGAGACAAGTAGTATGAACTAAATATCATGTGCCTCATACTTTGTTGGTCGAAACAAATATTAATATTCAGGGATGGGGTCAGCGAGGCCAGGTAGGATGCACTAGAGATTGATATTTGTGACATCGCACCAGGCTCACTGGCCCCACCCCAGAGTGTACAAGTGACCAAACATTCTAATCATCGGCCAACGCAATTAAGAAGTGCCAACTCAAATAAAAGACAAGTAGTACGAAGTAAATAGCATGTGCCTCATACTTTGTCGGTCGAAACAAATATTAACATCCAGGGATGGAGTCAGTGAGGCTAGGTAGGATGCACAATAGATTGATAATTTTGGCCATCAGACCAAGGCTCACTGGCTCCACCCCGAGTGTACGAGTGACCGAACATTCTAATCATTGGCGAACTCCAAATACGAGGCAAGTAAGGGTCGAGTAAATGCAAATAATGATTAAGGTACACATGCCATAATCTTGAAATATATAACAAAGTAAATGAAACTATAGACAAAGGTTCACATGCACATCCATACAAACTAAATAAAGGCGACAAGTCGATTCTATCGGAATATATAGCAATTATTACAGTACGGAAGTTCAGGGACATATCGTTCAAGCTTTATCAACAGAGTTCCCTTCGTAGGATCAGGTTGTACGCCTAGGGGGGAATGGACGGCAGCCCTCAAGCGAGTTGAACGGCCTCTCATCACGCGACATCTCCAAGCGGAGTTCTATCTCGTCATTTGGTGGTAGACCGTAGCCGTAGAAGAACTCGCCAGACCTATTGTTGACATCCTGCAGGATTATCGTGCAAATCAACTGCTAGATGCGACCCTAGTTCTTTCTCAGCTCTCTATCAGGGACATCCGCCATGCAGTTGATTAGGAGGAAACAAATCCTCATAGCCCGGTAACGCCCGATCCACTTCAACCCGGTAAACTTCATCCTCCATATCTCGTGTGTGCCACTTATTATCTAGGGGCCGAAGGATGGACCCCCTCGCGACTTTTGTGAGTTCGTCGTTTACTCTCATCAGGAAAGTGCATGACGTTGAGAGCGCCTGCGAGAACATGTGTATGGCGTTAGAGAGAGGGCAAGGATGACGAAACTAATATATTAACTTGATGTACACATTAGTTAATTACCGTGAGGGCGTTGAGCTCGGCTAATGTCGACGGGCCAGCACATGCGGCGGCGGGCGTGCAAGTGACGGAGGGGCTGCTACCCGGCATGGACGGTGAATCCCTAGCACCTGCGACATTGCCGGCGGCCGGAGGAGTCTCCATTATACATTGCCGGCGGCCGGCGGCGCCATCGAGTTGCTGCCGTCGAAGCTAACCACTTGCATTTGCGGGGGGGGGGCTTGTTTGCCACCCTCATACCACGCGGTAGAGCTTGAAATCAGCTTGGACTGAAGCGGCGACTTCAGCTGTGATATCAGGTACGAGTGAAGCTTTCAGTTGCGGTACTAGTTGCGGTACCAAACCAGCTTGGACTTGGGCTAGGATTGAGTCCCTCATTTCCTCCGCCTCCCGCTGCTTCCTCTCACTGCGTGCATTTTAATCGGCCGCAGACGACAAGCCGTAGTGACCATGCTTGTAGCCTGTACCGGCGCCAGCCACACGGCCTCTATGCGGCCTTCTCGTAGGTGAATGCTCATTAACGATGTTTAGCGTCCGTACGAGAGGCTTGTCCCAGGCTACCCTGCCCATCGACACCCGGGACAAGGAGCCTTCGTCATATTGAGAAAGTTTTTGTCTTTCTTCTTCCTGCGGAAGAAACGTGAACCATTTAGAAATGTTGCTACTATTATATGAACAATACTTGATCTAATTAAACCGGTAAATTGCTTACCAGTTTTTTCTCCAACGACAGGACCTTCTTGTCGTTCGTGAACCAAATTATGTCGGTTACGACCTTGGGGTCCATGATAAGTTCCCCGATTAGTTTCTTCTTATGGTACTGGGACCTGATGAATCTTCTTTCAAGCGGGTCCTTGTACTTGAGCCAGGGGTTCTCAATGCCGGCATTTACATACGCCTCGTCCTCCTTCGCCCAATAGGGCTCCTTTCCCTCGTACCCATGGCTCCCAAGGTTGTGGTTGCCGATGTTAAGCTCCCACATTTCCTTCCCCCACAACTTGCGATTCTTGGTCGCTTGTAGCTCTTCATTGGCCACAAAAGCATCAAAGTCCGCCTAGGAGACATGCGGAAAGGCAGAGTGGACCTCTTCGAAACCTTTGCCGTCAGCAATCAGCTTCCGCACCATGTACTTATAGCTGCTGAGGTGTTTGGTGAACTTCAGGAGGGCTTGTGAGTTCACAATGTTCTTGGTTTCATGAGTGGAGGCGTAGTCGCCTAGGAACATGTATCGTGAGTGCAACCTCGCAATGAGCTAGGCTCGCAAATGCGCTTTGTTCTCAGCTCGTCTCGTTGAGATTGACGACCTCTCGGAGGATACATGCCAGTTGGTTGCCGTACCCCTTGGCAACATCCTTAGGCTCCACCGGCAAACCACTAGCGGGGTCCACCTCTAAGATTGTGTCTCTGCCGGTGGCGACCATATTTTGGCGCCTTGCCTTCCGCGGCCTCTTGGAACCACTTGTCCCGGTGCCACTACTCCCGGCGGCGCCGCTAGGATCGTCGCCGCTTGTCTGGCCGCCACCCCCGGCGGCGCCGGTTGCCTCGTCGCCGCTTGGCTCGTAGGTACTACCCCGGGCGGCGCCGCTTGCCTCGTCGCCGCTTGGCTCGTCGGCACTACCCCCAGCGGCATCCTCCATCTCATGGTCTTCGTTGCCGCCAACCCCAGCGGCCTCGGCATCCTCCTCTGTCCTAAAGAAGTGCCTATTGTAGTGCTCCTCTGACTGTTCTTGAGATGCCATGGTGGCTTGCACTAATAGAAGATGAAAAAGAGTTAGAATTCACGGAAAAATTCGGCATGACCTTTGCTAAAAATTGGTCATGCGGAGTGCTAGAATTGCCGGAACGGAAATGAATCAACATTCCGGCACTCAATAGCAACTCAATCCCTGCAAACATATATATACAATTCAACCATATGTAGCATTTCCAACAACATATCTACATCCACTTGTCCTGATGCTTACACCATAACCATCAAGATCTCAACCATCACCATATATATAACAACTTCATTTTCACCGGTATCATTTTACAAATATAACCAGAGAACTCCACCTAATGAACTAAATACCACCAATAGCATTTTACAAATATAACCAGAGACAAGAACTTTTCATTTTCATTTGCAACAACTTAGCATTACAACAGCACAAATATAACCAGAGACAATAGAACTTGACCACTTTAGTCTCTGCCAATATAGCAGTAGCATAGCATTACCTAGCACTAACTAGCAGTAGCATAACAAATTCATTTTAGTGCTCTGTCAAAATTCTATCTAAACCTCCTGGTAGTGATGATGTTTGATTTTAGTGCTCCGCCAAGAAACTATGAATATGAGCTAGCAGGTTGTGTTCAGTGTACTTCCTACTGAAACATAAACACCACCAACGCCATTTAGTAAATATAAATTGAAACCCTAAATACTAACCAACAATGAACTCCACCTAATAAACTAAATAATGAATGTGAGCTAGCAGTAGCATAGCATTAATTACCTAGCAGTAGCAGTAGCACTACACTTCAAATATTTCAGAAATCAGTAGCAATGCACTAAGTAACTAAATATATGAATCTAGCTAGCTACTACATTTGCATTTCATCTAAACCAACTAAACCAACATATTATATGGCAGTAGCATAACCAGAGAGCTTAATTGTTTCATTTTAGCAAAACCTAAATGAACTAAATGAACCATTTTAGCAAACCAGAGAGCAAAACCTAAATGAAGTAAATGAAGTAAATTTTATTTTCAATTTGCAACATCATTTAACTAAACCAATTTAGCTAGCAAAACCATTTTCAATTTTATTTTCAATTTAGTTTGCAACCTACTGCTAACCTAATGCAAGAATCAGATGGGAATTGGCAACCTGCTGCATGCATTTCTATTTCTTTTTTCAAAACAGAGAACAAATTCAGTAGCAACTACTGCATTTTGCATTTCATATAAACCAAGCTACTACATGCATTTTATTTTCTTTTTTCAAACCAGAGAACAAATTCATTTTCATTATGCATTTCATTTTCATTTTCATTTAGTGAAGAACTAACATACTGCCTAGTGCCTAGTTCTTCTCCAACTAGCATTTCACTTTCTTTTTTCAAACCAGAGAACAAATTCAAACCAAAGCTACTGCATTGCATTTCATTACTGCAAGAACTAAACTCTAATAGCAATTTCGGCAACCAGAGCACATCAAGCATTTTCGGAGGCAAAGAACTACTGCAAGAACTAAGGCAAGAATCGGCGCAAGAATTCAGAGGCAGAGAGAGGGAAGGAAGAGGGGGATGGAGAGGGGAAGGAAGAGGGGAAGGGAGAGGGTTTCTTACCTACAACGATGGTGGCGACGCCCTGCTGCTCCTCTCCGCGACGGTGGCCGGCGCACAGCGCCCTCCTCCTCCTCCTCTCGGTGACGGTGGCGACGGTGGCTGGCCTCCCCTCCTCTCCGCAGCGACGCCCTGCTCCTCCTTGTGCGGCGGCTCCGACGTGCGGCGGCTTCGGCGTGCGCGTGCGGCGACGCTCGAGATCGATGATGGTGGCGGCATCAGAGAGCATGGTGGCGCGGTTAGGGTTCGTGAGAATTTGGGGATTGAAGGAGAGTGTGGCGCGTGCGGTTAAGTCCGGAGTATAGCCGGACCCACCTTATTGCCGGCGCACCACCTGTTTGGTTCGCCGGGGACAATTATACCCCCGGCGAACCAAACAGGTGGTGCGCCGGCAATAAGGTGAGTCCGGCTATACCTGGGACTTGTCCCCCAGCCCCTGGCTGGCTTTCCTATTCTGTTTTTATTTTCTTTTTCTTCATTTCTTTATTTATTTTCACTTTCTTTTATGTTTATTTTCTTTTCCCACAAATCCTATACTATTTTATTTCCTTCTCTTTTCAAGATAATAACCAAGCAATTAATATTAGTTATACATGCATGCATAAAATATTGACCAACACAATTAATATTAGTTATACATAAAATATTGGCCATGACCATATGAGTAGTTATGAATTACACAAAATATGAGTTATACATTGCAAATAAAGTTTTACATCATCGATTGAGAAGAGTGTTTCACTTTCTTCTTGCTTTTCTTGCTCGTCGTTGAATAATTTAGCCCCGTGTCGTGACTTCTTCTTTTGAAGGGTCGACCTGACCTCGGTAGCGTGGTCCTGCTTCTTCTTGTGGTGTATGTTGTGTCTTCGTCCTCGGATTCTTCCATCATTGGGTCTCCGACTTGTCCTTTGAAGTCTTCCTCGTTGGCGACTCCATCCATTCCGACGATGGTCCTCTTGCCTCTCCTCACGATAACACGGCTAGGCCTGGATGGGTCGGTTATGAAGAAGCATTGGTGCACGTGTTCTGCCAGTACCCATGGCTCATTCTGCGTGGTGGCGTTCGTGGACTTTGATTTGTTGGCTTCGGGTAGAAACATGGTGGTGAAATACCGGTCTTCTTTTGTGACGCTCTTAGCCCATCTGATACGGAACATCGGCACATTCTCCCCAGCGTAGCTAAGCTCCCAGATTTCCTCGATTCTTCCGTAGTATCTAGTCTTTACGTCACCCGTCCAGGAATCCATCGTTACCCCTGAGTTCTGGTAAACACTGTTCTTGTCTTTTTCTTCCGTGTAGAATGTGTACCCGTTGATATCGTACGCTTGGTAAGTCATGATGTTGGGCGCGGGGCCATGTGACAAGGCCAATACTAGTTTATCCTTGTCAGAATCCATTGGTGGGGGATTAGCATCAATGTGGTCTTTGAACCAGCGCGCGAAAGAGGAGTTGTGCTCTCTGAATATTTCTGCTTCCGTCATCATCGGCTTGCCACTGTTCTCTATCATGGTTTTGTGCTCTTTCAACCAAGGATCGATCAAGTCAATGTGTTGTAGCGCTACTAAGTTGGCCCTGTCAAAGTCGGAAGTCCGACCAGACATGTGCACGTGCAGTTCCTTCCTTCCATTTTTGTGGCCTACTCCCTCGAACCTGCGGAGGTGCTTGTTTTGAGGCAAACCAACAGGGTCCTCGATGTTGTGGTGACCCAGCATACCACTGCATGGTGTAGTATGCAAGTCTGACATAACACCAATGAAACACTGTTCCACTAGTATTACATCGCTCAGAGTGGTACGACAGAAACATATGCGGGTCCAAGGCATGTCTATAGAATTACATACAGACTCTGTTACAGAAGATTAGCACAGCCTCCTACTTTACAATGAGGTAAATCTGCAAATAAACTCCAGAAGAGCGACTCGTAGTCTAACCCTACCACGGACTCTATTTATAGAGTATTTAACTAGCTATAGAGGCTAAGACTAGATTCTAACTAAATAGGAGCTAAGTTTAGGAAGCTAGTTCCGTTCTATTGCTAATCTAGGTTTTCTCCTTGTTGGATGTGGTGTTTGACTCCTCTGACAGGGTCCTGTCCCTTGAAGTAGTTATTGAATCCTCGGCCTTCGAGTTGCTCTGTAGATCCTTGATGCGCGTAAATGTACACGTCCGTTGGGAACCCCAAGAGGAAGGTATGATGCGCACAGTGACAAGTTTTCCCTCAGAAAGAAACCAAGGTTATCGAACCAGTAGGAGCCAAGAAGCACGTGAAGGTTGTTGGTGGAGGAATGTAGTGCGGCGCAACACCAGTGAAACCGGCGCCAACGTGGAACCTGCACAACACAATCAAAGTACTTTGTCCCAACGTAAGTGAGGTTGTCAATCTCCCGGCTTGCTGAAAACAAAGGATTAAGCGTATCGAGTGGAAGATGGTGTTTGTTTGGAAAAAGTAAAAACAGTAGAATGTATTCAGATGTAAAAGAATGGACCGGGGTCCACAGTTCACTAGTAGTGTCTCTCCAATAAGATAACTAACATGTGGGTGAACAAATTACAGCGAGCAATTGACAAATAAAGATTCAATACATATCAATGATGATTACTATGTGATTTAATCAGGGCATTACGACAAAGTACATAGACCGCTATCCGCATGCATCTATGCCTAAATAATCCACCTTCGGTTATCATCCGAACCCCTTCCAGTATTAAGTTGTAAACAACAGATAATTGCATTAAGTATGGTGCGTAATGTAATCAACACAAATATCCTTAGACAAAGCATCAATGTTTTATCCCTAGTAGCAACAGCACATCCACAACCTTAGAACTTTCTGTCAGATTAAATGGAGGCATGAACCCACTATCGAGCATAATTACCCCCTCTTGGAGTTACAAGTATCAACTTGGCCAGAGCCTCTACTAGCAACGGAGAGCATGCAAGAACATAAACAACACATATATGATAGATTGACAATCAACTTAACATAATATTCTATATTCATCGGATCTCGCCAAACACAACATGTAGCATTACAAATAGATGATCTTGATCATGTTAGGCAGCTCACAAGATCTATAACAATGATAGCACAAGCGGAGAAGACAACCATCTAGCTACTGCTATGGACCCATAGTCCAAGGATGAACTACTCACGCATCAATCCGGAGGCGGGCATGATGATGTAGAGCCCCTCCGGTGATGATTCCCCTCTCCGGCAGGGTGCCGGAGGCGATCTCCTGAATCCCCCGAGATGGGATTGGCGGCGTCTCTGGAAGGTTTTCCGTATCGTGGCTCTCGGTACAGGGGGTTTCGCGACGGAGGCTTTAAGTAGGCGGAAGGGTAGGTCAAAGGGCGTCACGAGGGGCCCACACAACAGGGCCGCGCGGCCAGGAGCCAGGCCGCGCCGCCTGGTGTGTCGCCACCTCGTGGCCCCACTTCGTCTCCCTTTCGGTCTTCGGAAGCTTCGTGCAAAAATAGGACCCTGGGCGTTGATTTCGTCCAATTCCGAGAATATTTCCTTACTAGGATTTCTGAAACCAAAAACAGCAGAAAAGCTGGCACTTCGGCATCTTGTTAATAGGTTAGTGCCGGAAAATGTATCATAATGTTGTAAAGTATGTATAAAACATTCAAGTATTGTAATAAAAGTAGCATGGAACATAAGAAATTATAGATACGTTTGCGACGTATCAAGCATCCCCAAGCTTAGTTCCTACTCGTCCTCGAGTAGGTAAACGATAACACAAATAATTTCTGAAGTGACATGCTACCAACATAATCTTGATCAACATTATTGTAAAGCATATGAGATGAATGGAGTGATCTGAACAAAAGATTGCTAACAAAGATAATGACTAAACAAATGAATCATATAGCAAAACTTTTCATGAATAGTACTTTCAAACAAGTATTAATAAGAGTTGCATAAGAGCTAACTCATAAGCAATAAATTCAAAGTAGAATGAATTGAAGCAACACAAAGGATGATTAAGTTTCAGCGAATGCTTTCAACTTGTAACATGTATATCTCATGGATATTTGTCAACATAGAGTAATATAACAGGTGCAATAAGTAAACATGTAAGAATCAATGCACACAGTTAACACAAGTGTTTGCTTCTAAGATAGAAAGAAGTGGGTAAACTGACTCAACAATAAAGTAAAAGAATGGCCCTTCGCAGAGGGAAGCATGGATTACTATTTTTGTGCTAGAGCTTTTATTTTGAAAACATAGAAACAATTTTGTCAACGGTAGTAATAATTCATATGTGCTATGCATAATACTTCCTACAAGTTGCATGTCTCATGCATAGAGTACTAATAGTGCTCGCACCTTGTCCTACTCGGAAACACGGATTCTCATCGCATAACATATGTTTCAACCAAGTGTCACAAAGGGGTACCTCTATGCCGCCTGTACAAGTGTCTAAGGAGAAAGCACGCATTGGATTTCTCGCTTTTGATTATTCTCAACTTAGACATCCATACCGGGACAACATAGACAACAGATAATGGACTCCTCTTTTAATGCTTAAGCATTCAACAACGATTAATATTCTCATAAGAGATTGAGGTTGTATGTCCAAACTGAAACTTCCACCATGATACATGGCTTTAGTTAGCGGCCCAATGTTCTTCTCTAACATATGCATACTCAAACCATTTGATCATGAAGTCCACAGACAAGACGAACATGCATAGCATCTCACATGATATCCAACAAAGGTAAAGTTGATGGCGTCCCCAGAAAACATGGTTACCGCTCAACAAGCAACTTATAAGAATTAAGACACATAACTACATATTCATCACCACAATAGTTTTTAAGCTATTTGTCCCATGAGCTATATATTGTAAAGGTAGATGAATGAAATTTTAAAGGTAGCACTCAAGTAATTTACTTTAGAATGGCAGAAAAATACCACATAGTAGGTAGATATGGTGGACACAAATGGCATGGAGTTTGGCTCAAGGTGTTTGGATGCACGAGAAGCATTTCCTCTCAGTACAAGGTTTGGGCTAGCAAGGTTGTTTGAAGCAAACACAAGTATGAACGGGTACAGCAAAACTCACACAAGAACATATTGCAAGCATTATAAGGCTCTACACTGTCTTCCTTGTTGTTCAAACACTTTACCCGAAAATATCTAGACTTAGAGAGAACAATCATGCAAACCAAATTAAACAAGCTCTACGGTAGTTCTTCATTAATAGATTAAACTACATGATGCAAGAGCTTAAACATGATCTATGAGAGCTCAAACAATTGCCAAATTGCCAAACCATATGCAGCATTTTCCAATTCCAACCAAATAGCAATCTAACGAAGCAATTAGCTTTCGCCATGAACATTAAAGCACAATTAAGAACACAAGTGTTCCATAAGAAAAAGCGGAGCGTAATATCTCCAATATAAGAATGGCGGGATCCAACTTTATTCAAAACAAAACAAAAATAAAAAAAAACCGACGCTCCAAGTAAAGAACATAAGAATGTGACGGAATAAAAATATAGTTTCACTAGAAGTGACCTGATAATGTTGTCGATGAAGAAGGGGATGCCCAGGCATCCCCAAGCTTAGATGCTTGAGTCTTCTTAAAATATGCAGGGATGAACCACGGGGCATCCCCAAGCTTAGACCTTTCACTCTTCTTGATCATAGTATATCATCCTCTTCTCTTGACCCTTGAAAACTTCCTTCACACAAACTTCAAGCAAACTCATTAGAGGGTTAGTGCATAACCACAAATTCACATATTCAGAGGTGACACAATCATTCTTAACACTTCTGAACATTGCACAAAGCTTCTGAAAGTTAATGGAACAAAGAAACTCATTCAACATAGCAAAAGCGGCAATGCGAAATAAAAGGCAGAATCTGTCAAAAACAGAACAGTCCGTAAAGATGCATCTGGAAGGGGCACTTAACTTGCTCAAATGGAAAAACTCAAAACTAATGAAAGTTGCGTACATATCTGAGGATCATGCTCGTAAATTTTCAGATTTTTTCGATTTTTTTACAGAGACTTCTGCGAGAATTCGTGACAGACAGCAATGCTGTTTCTGCGCAGCGATCCCAAATATAGCATCAACTTTAACATAAAAAATTTACTTGGCACAAAAACATGATAAGGAGAGGTTGCTACAGTAGTAAACAACTTTCAAGACTCAACAATACAGTAAATAAAATAAAACATGGGTTATCTCCCAAGAAGTGCTTTTCTTTAACGCCTTTCAGCTAGGCGCAGAAAGTGCAAATCAAGTAACATCAAGAGAAGAAGCATCAACATCATAGCTTGTTATAATAATAGAATCAAAAGGCAACTTCATTCTCTTTCTAGGGAAGTGTTCCATACCTTTCTTGAGAGGAAATTGATATTTAATATTACCTTCTCTCATATCAATAACAGCACCAACGGTTCGAAGAAAAGGTCTTCCCAACACAATAGGACAAGATGCATTGCATTCGATATCTAAGACAACAAAGTCAACGGGGACAAGGTTATTGTTAACCGTAATACGCACATTATCAATCCTCCCCAAATGTTTCTTTTTAACATTATCAGCAAGATTAACATCCAAATAACAATTCTTCAATGGTGGCAAGTCAAGCATATCGTAAATTTTCTTAGGCATAACAGAAATACTTGCACCAAGATCACATAAAGAATTACATTCAAAGTCATTGAATTTCATTTTAATGATGGGCTCCCAACCATCTTCTAACTTCCTAGGGATAGAAGCTTCAAGTTTTAATTTCTCTTCCCTAGCTTTAATGAGAGCATTTGTAATATGTTTTGTAAAGGCTAAATTTATAGCACTAGCGTTGGGACTTCTAGCAAGTTTTTGTAAGAACTTTATAACTTCAGTAATATGACAATCATCAAAATCTAAACCATTATGTTACAGCAATGGAATCATTGTCACCAATATTTTGAAAAATTTCAGCAGTTTTATCACAAGCAAGTTTCAGGCAATTTTGTACGCTTTGCACTAGGAGTAGAAACATTGCCAACACCAATTATTTTACCATTGATAGTAGGAGGTGCAGCAACATGTGAAGAATCAACATTACTAGTGGTGGTAATAGTCCATACTTTAGCTACATTATTTTCTTTAGCAAGTTTTTCTTTTTCTTCTCTATCCCACCTAGCATGCAATTCAGCCAACAATCTAATATTATCATTAATTATAACTTGGATGGCATTTGTTTTAGCAAGCCTAGCATCTTCAACTTTCTTAGGCATAACTTTCAATTTTAAAAGATCAACATCAAGAGCAAGACTATCAACCTTGGAAGCAAGAATATCAATTTTACCAAGCTTTTCTTCAACGGTTTTATTGAAAGCAGTTTGTGTATTAATAAATTCTTTAAGCATCACTTCAAGACCAGAGGGTACACTCTTATTATTATTGTAAGAATTACCATAAGAATTACCATAACCATTACTATTAGAAGGTTATGGCCTCAAGTTGTTGTTACCATAATTATTCTTATAAGCATTGTTGTTGAAATTATTGTTCTTAATGAAATTCACATCAACATTTTCTTATTGAGCAACCAATGAAGCTAAAGGAACATTATTAGGATCAATATGAGATCTACCATTTGCAAGCATAGACATAATAGCATCAATCTTATCACCCAAAGAAGAGGTTTCTTCAACATAATTTACCTTCTTACCTTGAGGAGTTCTTTCAGTGTGCCATTCAGAGTAATTGATCATCATATCATCAAGTAATTTAGTCGCGGCGCCCAAGGTGATGGACATAAAAGTACCTCCAGCAGCTGAATCCAATAGTTTCCTTGAGGAAAAATTCAATCCTGCATAAAAGGTTTGGATGATCATCCAAGTAGTCAGTCCATGGGTTGGGCAATTCTTTACCAAAGATTTCATTCTCTCCCATGCTTGAGCAACATGTTCATTATCAAATTGTTTAAAATTCATTATGCTACTTCTCAAAGATATAATCTTAGCAGGAGGATAATATTTACTAATAAAAGCATCTTTACACTTAGTCCATGAATCAATCGGAAATACTTTTGTACACCCACGCATGGGTGTGGATGTTTTCATCACCGTCCATTTATTCCTTGAGATTCGTGCCCACCATGGTAGATGGAAAGATTCCTTTCTCTCTCCTCTTTTTATCCGAATCTCAAAGCACAATGGACGGTGACGGAAACACCCACACCCATTCGTGGGTGTACAAAATCCACTCTCATGAATCAATACTATTCTTAGGCAAAGATAGCAACCAATCTTTAGCTCTTCCTCTTAATGAGAAAGGAAAAAATTTCAGTTTTATAATATCATCATGTATATCCTTATACTTTTGCATTTCACAAAGTTCAACAAAATTATTAAGATGGGTAGCAGCATCATCAGTACTAACACCAGAAAATTGCTCTCTCATAACAAGATTCAGTAAAGCAGGTTTAATTTCATAGAATTCTGCTGTAGTAGCAGGTGGAGCAATAGGAGTACATATAAAATCATTATTATTTGTGCTAGTGAAATCAAACAACTTAGTATTTTCAGGAGTACCCATTATAACAGTAATAAAGTAAACTAGGCAAATAAAGTAAAGACAAGTAACTAATTTTTTTTGTGTTTTTGATATAGAGAACAAGATAGTAAATAAAGTAAAGCTAGCAACTAATTTTTTTGTGTTTTGTTTAAGTGCAGCAAACAAAGTAGTAAATAAAATAAAGCAAGACAAAAACAAAGTAAAGAGATTGGAAGTGGAGACTCCCTTGCAGCGTGTCTTGATCTCCGCAACGGCGCCAGAAAAACAGTCCTTGATGCGCGTAAATGTACACGTCCGTTGGGAACCCCAAGAGGAAGGTATGATGCGCACAGTGACAAGTTTTCCCTCAGAAAGAAACCAAGGTTATCGAACCAGTAGGAGCCAAGAAGCACGTGAAGGTTGTTGGTGGAGGAATGTAGTGCGGTGCAACACCAGTGAAACCGGCGCCAACGTGGAACCTGCATAACACAATCAAAGTACTTTGTCCCAACGTAACAGTGAGGTTGTCAATCTCACCGGCTTGCTGAAAACAAAGGATTAAGCGTATCGAGTGGAAGATGGTGTTTGTTTGCAAAGAACAGTAAAAACAGTAGAATGTATTCAGATGTAAAAGAATGGACCGGGGTCCATAGTTCACTAGTGGTGTCTCTCCAATAAGATAACTAACATGCTGGGTGAACAAATTATAGGCGAGCAATTGACAAATAAAGATTCAATACATATCAATGATGATTACTATGTGATTTAATCAGGGCATTACGACAAAGTACATAGACCGCTATCCAGCATGCATCTATGCCTAAATAATCCACCTTCAGGTTATCATCCGAACCCCTTCCAGTATTAAGTTGTAAACAACAGATAATTGCATTAAGTATGGTGCGTAATGTAATCAACACAAATATCCTTAGACAAAGCATCAATGTTTTATCCCTAGTAGCAACAGCACATCCACAACCTTAGAACTTTCTGTTGTCCCCAAGATGGAGGCATGAACCCACTATCGAGCATAATTACCCCCTCTTGGAGTTACAAGTATCAACTTGGCCAGAGCCTCTACTAGCAACGGAGAGCATGCAAGAACATAAACAACACATATATGATAGATTGATAATCAACTTAACATAATATTCTATATTCATCGGATCTCGCCAAACACAACATGTAGCATTACAAATAGATGATCTTGATCATGTTAGGCAGCTCACAAGATCTATAACAATGATAGCACAAGCGGAGAAGACAACCATCTAGCTACTGCTATGGACCCATAGTCCAAGGATGAACTACTCACGCATCAATCCGGAGGCGGGCATGATGATGTAGAGCCCCTCCGGTGATGATTCCCCTCTCCGGCAGGGTGCCGGAGGCGATCTCCGAATCCCCGAGATGGGATTCGCGACGGCGCGTCTCCGGAAGGTTTCCGTATCGTGGCTCTCGGTACAGGGGTTTTCGCGACAGAGGCTTTAAGTAGGCGGAAGGGTAGGTCAAAGGGCATCACGAGGGGCCCACAACAGCCGCCACGGCCGGGCCGCGCCGCCCTGGTGTGTCGCCACCTCGTGGCCCCACTTCGTCTCCTTTCGGTCTTGGAAGCTTCGTGCAAAAATAGGACCCTAGGCGTTGATTTCGTCCAATTCGAGAATATTTCCTTACTAGGATTTCTGAAACCAAAAACAGCAGAAAACAACAACTGACACTTCGGCATCTTGTTAATAGGTTAGTGCCGGAAAATGTATAATAATGCTGTAAAGTATGTATAAAACATTCAAGTATTGTAATAAAAGTAGCATGGAACATAAGAAATTATAGATACGTTTGCGACGTATCAATCCTCCTTCGATGCCTCCATATCTAAGCAGGAGATTTAAGAGTGGGATGAGTACGAGCGTACTCAACAAGTTCATTATAGGAAAGAGGTGTTTAATGCACTAGCTACAACCATGGACCAGAAAGTCCAAGGCTATGCAGGTTTTTGTAATCATTTGTTCAAAAGGTTGCTTTTATTCAGAAGAACTATGTCCGTCAGCCTTCACCGGTTTACTAGAACTTCATGGAGTTCCTTTTGCGTTCACAGTTCCAAAACCCGGAACAGGGAGTGACTGGTCACGATTCATTACACTCTGCAGAGGTGTGTTGCTTTACCCATAAGAGATCTTAACCTTGGTGCCAACCGAGTCTAGTTCTCGTCCACACTTCCTTTGGTGTGAGGCCCGGTATAAGGTCATAGCCAATCATATTCCTCCGCTACCTCGCACACCCACCCTTTGTTGCAATCCCCGACCCTGGGTCCTCGCCGGTGTACTTATACCAATTAAGGATGGCCCCCGACCACGACAACAGTTCTGGGATCTAACCATATACTCCTTCGCCGGTAGATGCAACCCATCATAGACCGCATTACCGTGGGGAATTAGAGTGGGATCCCCACCCTCAAGTTGCTCCTCAAGCCACAACTGCTACGGTAAGCACTGCATTACCATGGGGAATTAGAGTGGGATCTCCACCCTCAAGTTGTGCTCGCAGGACACAACTGCTACGGTAAGCGCATCCGTTGATGTACGAGAGGTGGAAATACAATTGACTAGTCCGTCCCATTCCAGATCTTATGGTTAACACGAGTTTTACGGCACAAGAATCACTGGACGACATTTGTTGTTTAATCCTAGATGGATATAAACCCTTGCAATGGAACCTCCACCATATCAACATATACCATGGTTCCATTGCCCACCACTTAGTCATATTCATAGTTATGAAAATAGCATTTTTGCTTTTCATGCAAGAGTGATAAGTATAGTACTTTGCAAGTAATTTGGTAAAAATACTCAAATGACATGAGCAAGCGATGAACTTGCCTTTCTTGACTGCAAGATTATGCAGCAAGGTCTTCGATACGCAATAACTCCAAATTCTGAAATAGCATCATCGTCCGGTAAGGACGATGTTTAAAAGATTGGCAAGGATGCAATAATGCATAAGTATGAGATGCAATCGCTCTAAGCGTGATCTAACCCCGATGATTTAGGATTAGTGAGTTGTAGTGATTTGTTTAGGGTGTGTTGCACTTTTAGAGTGATTCACAAACAAGGTTCTTATTAAGGTTGATTACTTGGTATCATAAATAAGTAATGCAATACATCACAATAATAATATAACTAGCACACAACAATAGCATTTGGTATAATCATAACATGTAATGAACAGTTGTTGGTTTTAGTAATATATGGCATGGTTAATGGTTACTTATTATATCCTTCAAAAGAATAAATTTTGAAGAACATGTTCTTTAATAAAGAACAAGTATGATAATTGGGGTTGTGGAATTCTATGGTTTACTATGGTTCTAATTGGTTTCTAGAGTAAGGATTAGATGGATCACAACAATGTTGGATTCATCAACACCTAGGGCTTGTAAGGTTGAGTTAATCCTAGGCATCCTAAGAAATTAGTTATACATGGTTACTATCAAGGTTGGTTCATCTTGCTGGTGATATCTAGCTAGGGTTTATAGATCCTATTAAGCAGGTTTGGTGGTTACTCCTTATTTACTTCAAAAGAATAACTTTTGAAGAACATACTTCTTAAGTAATAAGAAGTATTACAATTAGGGTTGAGCTGGTCTAGGTTTTATTATGGGATCCACTTAAATAGGGCATAGTTGGCTCCTAGATACTATGGTTCATAAGTATCTAGTACTAATAGGGTTTAGTGGAATAGGGTTATGTAATGTAAAATATAGGGCATGGTTGCTACTAAGGTTCATCACAGTGGTGTGATGATAAATATGTATTATTAAGGATGATGTTCTTGGTAATAAGAACTAGGATTACACTTGCTTGACCCTACTTGATCACCTAGGTATGATGGTATGCATACATGGAATACTAAATTATTAGTGATAGGGCTTCTACATTTTATGTGGACATGACCATTATTTAGTTGCTATGATGGTTCTATGGATGAAAAGAAAGCATCATATTCACATGTTCTAACCTAGGGTTTAGGTTAGAAGCAAGTTGGGGTACACATGTGTTATCACCAGATTTTGGCCAAATCAGGAGATGGGCCGTAAGTGAAGATGGGCTTGAAGGATATACGCGTGGAGCATCTTTGAAGCGGCCTTGCACGAAGAGTTTGGGCTAGATTGCCCATGTATCTGTAATATAGTAGATCGCATCTTAGTTTAGATTGTGTTTAACCCGTGCACGGTTAGGTGCACGCCCGAATTAGAAAGTCCCTTGGACTATAAATATGTATCTAGGGTTATCGGAAAAGGAGGACAATCACATTCACAACAAAACACAAATCAGGCGCATCGCCACCCCTTCTTTCGAGGGTTTCTTCCGGGTAAGCATCATGTTGCCTAGATCGCATCTTGCGATCTAGGCAGTACGCGTTTATTCGTTACTTTGTGTTGCTCGTGTTGAAGCGTTGTTGATGGCGAGTAACACTATTTATCATAGATGTTTTGGGGCTGGCATGGATGCTTTTCTTATACATGCTTGCTTAGCTATGCTGCCCCACGATATCTAGCTGCCCTTACACCTACCTAGGTGTAAGGGCAGCACCTTGCTTGTTCGTTATTTAGTAGATCCAATCCGTTATAGTTGCTCCTTGATTCTTCAAGGATTGGTTTAATATCTGTATGGTTAGGCCTTGTAAACGGGTTGAACGATCCGGTAGCACGTAAGGTATGGTTTGTTAATCCTAAGAGGGATGTTCCGGGAATTGGCTTAGTGTTGGTTTTTAGGCCTCTTCTAGGGTTAACTTTCCATTATCTTTCGTGTCTATTAGGCTCAACTACGCGCAGGATGTTCCGATCATGCGGTGAAAACCCTAAACTGTCGTAGATTGGTTTAGCTTTATTTTGATCAAGCAGGAGCCCCATGTCATCGTTAACCCGACGTAAGCCATGGGGCGATCGGCTCTTTGAGCCGATCCACAGGGCAACCTGAGAGCCGATAGGGCTCGTATTTAATGTTTACGTGTCTGCCATGCAGGAAACTAATCGAAGCAATTCAACACCTTCCTGACCCGGTATAGGTCAGGTGGCACGCCCTTGCAACCGCTAGGACGTGTGCCGGAACATTTGCGGGACGACGTCGAGGGACCAGGGCCCCCTGCAGTCTTGGAAGCCTCCCGGCTCTTCGTGTTGCTTAACCACTGCTCGCCGGTGGGTTTTGGCAGCAACACATTCTGGCACGCCCGGTGGGACCATCTTCCACAACATCCACGTCAACATCCGAGATGGCGGAAGAACCGGTCAAGTACGAAGATCTGCCTGCTGAGCACAAGAAGAAATATGATGATCTCAAGGCCATCTTCGAAGCCGATCTCATCGGCTCTTTCGAGAAGACCCGTTCGCACGGGATCAAGTTCAAAGGGTTCCAACCCGAAGGCGCGTTGGAGGGACTAGATCTATCTCTCCCTTCGGATGAACGTACCAGAGCCCTGCGGCAGGAAATTAACTATGCCGTCGCTCATTCTCTACATCGGCATTCTGAGAGCCTGGTGAACACTTTGGAGCGTGTTGCGCTTCACGTGGTGCAAGAAATCATGAAGCATCGGTATTCTCCTTCAGGACCTGCGCTAGGAACTCATCAGGGAGAGATACCGTTCTACACCAGGCCACCATTGCCGTACACGATGGCAGCTCCACAGCAACAAGGTTCACCGGCATACGTTGTCTACAAGGTTGGAGGTGATCCTGGCGATTACCAATTCCTGTATGAGCCGCCCAAGGAGATTCCACATGGATACGTGTGCACATACGTGCCGGACTGCAACAATTGGATGAGCCAGGTTACGGCAGGAGGGACTGCCACGGTAGGAAGGGTTGCCGGAACAGGAGTAGTTCTGGAGCGAAACAGTTCTGGAGCAGATGCTGAGAAACAGGCGTGGCTAGCTAAATATGCCACCGGAACAAGTCATGAACGCTCAACTTCTGCAGCTCCTACGGTGGATGAGATCACCGCAATCATGAGAGATCAGTTCGGCATCCTGCCGAAGAAGAGAATGATCGGCTATTCCAAGCCGTATCCCAACGAGTATGACCTAATCCCACTACCGCCTAAGTATCGGCTCCCTGACTTCACAAAATTCAGTGGATCAGAAGGAACCAGCTCAATTGAGCACGTGAGCCGATATTTGGCACAGTTGGGCATGGTCTCAGCTTCAGACGAGCTGCGTGTGAGGTTCTTCTCACAATCTCTCACGGGTCCGGCCTTTGGGTGGTACACCTCGTTGCCACCAGATTCGGTTCGAACGTGGAAGCAGCTGGAGGAACAATTCCACATACAATACCATTCAGAAGCTACTGAAGCTGGCATTGCCGATCTGACCCAGGTTCGGCGAGGCGAGGAGAGACGGTGTCTGAATACATCCAGCGCTTCAGGACCGTCAGGAACCGATGTTATTCGGTTCGTTTATCTGAGAAGGAAGCAGTCGAGCTGGCGATAGCAGGCCTGTCAGCGCCGCTCAAAGACGTGACCTTCCAAGCGGACTACAATTCACTGGCGCATATGGTTCAGAAATTGACATCGTATGAACAGCGCCACCGGAATTGTACCAGGACAAGTTCAAGCGCGTTGCCCTGATCGAGATGGAAGAAGATGAAGATTCTGCAGGAGATCAGGAAGTCGCTGTAGCTGAATGGACTCGGGGGCAAAGCCCGTGTCTTGCAAATGGGTGAAACAACCAGGGCCTGCAAAAGGGTTTGACTTTGATTTGAGCAAAACGGAGCAAATTTTTGATTTGCTGCTGAAGGAAAAACAGCTGAAGTTACCCGAAGGCCACAAAATCCCCACGGTACAAGAGATGAACGGCATGCCATACTGCAAATGGCATCACACGTTCACCCATGCCACCAATGACTGCAAAGTCTTGCGCGGACAGATTCAAATGGCGATAGAACAAGGCCGATTACTCTTCGGTCAGTTTGCCATGAGAGTTGATACGAATCCGTTTCCCGACGTCAACATGGTGGATCTCAGTCACTGCATACGCGAGCCAGGTTTCTCTTTTGATATCAACATGGCAGGGCTTGCAGATCGCCATAGCAAGGATAAGCCAGAGAGCAGTCACTCCCGTGACAAAGATGAAGAGGAGGCCGATACATGCGATCGGCCCCAAAAAATAAAAAGCGAGGATCTCACCTCAAGCATGTCACGTAGCTATAACAGAGAACCAAGAAGTTGTGAACCCTCATTAAGCATTGCAATGAAAAAGGAGGCCGATTCTAGCGACCGGCCAAAATTAGCCTCAACATACCCTCTGCCTGTATCCAACATTGATTTAGCAGGCGATGGAAAGCTGGGGTATGGGTTCACATCAGCTGATGAGCTAGAAGAGATCGACATTGGCCCTGGGGATAAGCCACGACCAACATTTATCAGCAAAAAGTTGGATCCACAGCTGAGGAGCCGGTTGATAGCCCTGTTGAAAGAGTACCCAGATTGTTTCGCATGGGATTATACAGAGATGCCTGGGTTAGATAGGAGTATCATTGAGCATCGGCTCCCTCTGAAGAAAGGATTTCGGCCGTTCCAGCAGCGAGCACGACAGATGAAGGCCGAAATCTTGGTGGAAGTCAAGAAAGAGATCCAGAAGATGTTGGACGCCGGGTTCATCAGGCCATGCAGGTACGCTGAATGGATTTCCAATGTCGTACCTGTGGAGAAAAAGGACGGCCGATGGCGCGTCGCCATAGATTTTCGGAATCTCAATAGTGCCACTCCCAAGGATGAATATCCGATGCCAGTAGCAGAGACGTTGATCAATGCAGCTGCTGGTCATAAAGTTCTAAGCTTCATGGATGGCAATGCCGGCTACAACCAAATCTTTATGGCTCCAGAAGATATAAACAAGACTGCATTCAGAGTGCCAGGCTCCGTAGGCTTGTTCGAATATGTGGTCATGACATTTGGATTGAAGAATGCCGGCGCAACATACCAAAGAGCCATGAATTACATCTTTCACGATTTAATCGGCAAATTGGTGGAGATTTACATCGATGACGTGGTGGTCAAGTCTGTTTCGGTGGACGGACACTTGGAAGATTTGCGACACGTCCTGGACCGAACTAGGAAGTTCGGACTAAGAATGAATCCAAAGAAGTGTGCCTTTGGTGTGACGGCCGGTCAGTTCCTGGGATTTTTGGTTCATGAACGCGGAATTGAGATCGGCCTGAAAAGTCAAGAGGCAGTGCGAACGATGAAGCCACCCACCACGAAGAAGGAGCTCCAGTGTCTCATCGGCAAAATTAATTTCGTCAGAAGTTTCATCTCTAACCTATCAGGACGAATTGAGCCGTTCATGGGACTGGTCAAAATCAAGTCTGATGAGGAGTTTCGCTGGGGGGCGAGCAACGGCAAGCATTTGACGACATTAAGGAGTACTTGACGAAGCCACTGTGTTGGTTCCACCACAGCAAGACAGGCCATTCTACATTTTTGTCAGTGGCTGACACCTCCATCGCGTCAGTGGTGGTGCAGGTCTATGATGGCCTGGAAAAAGTGGTTTTCTACCTCAGCAGGAGGATGTTGGATGCAGAAACGAGGTACCTCGAGATCGAGAAGTTGTGCCTCTGCCTATTCTTCACCTGTACCAAGATTCAGCACATCTTGCTGAAAGCTGAAATCATCGTCATATGCAAATCGGATGTCATCAAGCATATGCTGTCGGCTCCGGTGTTGAAAGGCCGACTCGGCAAATGGATGTTTGCCCTATCGGAATTTGATATTCGGTATGATGACCCACAAGTATAGGGGATCGCAACAGTCTTCGAGGGAAGTATTACCCAATTTATTGATTCGACACAAGGGGAGACAAAGAATACTTATAAGCCTTAACAGCGGAGTTGTCAATTCAGCTGCACTGGAAACAGACTTGCTCGCAAGAGTTTATCAGTAGTAACAGTTTTATAGCAGTAGGAATAGTGAAATAACAGCAGCGGTGAAATAAAGACAGCAGTAGTGATTATAGTAAACAGCAGGATTAAAATACTGTAGGCACGGGGACGGATTTAACGGGCGTTGCATGGATGAGAGAAACTCATATAACAATCAAAGCAGGGGCATTTGCAGATAATAAAACGGTATCCAAGTACTAATCAATCAATAGGCATGTGTTCCATATTTAGTCGTACGTGCTCGCAATGAGAAACTTGCACAACATCTTTTGTCCTACCAGCCGGTGGCAGCCGGGCCTCTAGGGAAACTACTGGAAATTAAGGTACTCCTTTTAATAGAGTACCGGAGCAAAGCATTAACACTCCGTGAACACATGTGATCCTCACATCACTACCATTCCCTCCGGTTGTCCCGATTTCTGTCACTTCGGGGCCATTGGTTCCGGACAGCGACATGTGTATACAACTTGCAGGTAAGATCATAAACAACGAATATCTTCATGAATCAATAACATGTTCAGATCTGAGATCATGGCACTCGGGCCCTAGTGACAAGCATTAAGCATAACAAGTTGCAACAATATCATAAAAGTGACATCTACGGATACTAGGCACTATGCCCTAACAATCTTATGACTATTACATGACCAATCTCATCCAATCCCTACCATCCCCTTCAGCCTACAGCGGGGGAATTACTCACACATGGATGGGGGAAACATGGCTGGTCGATGGAGAGGCGTTGGCGGTGATGGCGGTGAAGATCTCCTCCAATTCCCCGTCCCGGCGGAGTGCAGAACGGAGACTTCTGGCTCCCGAGACGGAGTTTCGCGATGTGGCGGCTCTCTGGAGGGTTTCGCGATTTCGACTTCTCCCGTGCGTTTTTAGGTCGAGGCCGATAAGTAGTCCGAAGGAGGGCGTCGGAGGCCGGCCGAGGGGGCCACACCATAGGGCCGCGCGGGCCCCCCTAGGCCGCGCCGCCTTATGGTGTGGGGCCCTCGGGCCTCCACCTTACTTGTCCTTCTGGCTCCGTCAGGAAAAAAAAAAAATAGGGCCTTCTGCATAAATTCCGAGGATTTTCCCGAAAGTTGGATTTCTGCACAAAACGAGACACCAGAGCAATTCTGCTGAAAACAGCGTTAGTCCGTGTTAGTTGTATCCAAAATACACAAATTAGAGGCAAAACAATAGCAAAAGTGTTCGGGAAAGTAGATACGTTTTGGACGTATCAACTCCCCCAAGCTTAGCTTATTGCTTGTCCTCAAGCAATTCAGTTAACAACTGAGCGATAAAAGAACTTTCACGAACACATTTGCTCATATGATGTATATATTCTCATGCTATGGCTAATACTCAAGCAGTTCATAATGAGATACATGCAAATAAGATCATCCAACAGCTATGTCAATCATGGAGAGGTACCAACAATTAATAATAAGCATCATGAATCATGTATATAAGCAGGATTGCAATGTTCATAAGAGAATATGATAAAGTGGTATCTCGCTTGCCCGTATTTGATCGGCAAAACATAAATGCCGAGGCACCTCTGAGTTCATAGAAAGACTAGAAGTAGTGATTGTCAAAGATAAAAGCATCAAAGTTATACCACAATCAATCATATTTTGAGACAAGCATATTATACTAAGAATGACAGTTGTGCTCTCAAGATAGTGCTCAAAGAAAGAATGGAGACACAACATAAAAGTAAAAGATTGACCCTTCGAGAGGGAAGCAGGGATTAACATGCGCTAGAGCTTTTCATTTTTAAGACATGAGTAAAATTATTTTGAGAAGTGTTTGTTGTTGTCAACGAATGGTAATGGGTACACTAACTACCTCATCAACCGGACTCCCAAGAGCGGCTCCCATGAATTATTTGCATGTTTATGTGGCACTCCTTCCAACCTTTCTTACACAAACCATGGCTAACCGAATCCTCGGGTGCCTGCCAACAATCACATACCATGAAGGAGTGCCTTTTTATTTAAGTTTTATTATGATGACACTCCCCCCAAACTTTGCTTACACAAGCCATGGCTAACCGAATCCTTCGGGTGCCGTCCAACAATCACAAACCATGGAGGAGTGTCTATTTAAGTTAATTAATTCGGGACTGGGAATCCCATTGCCAGCTCTTTTTGCAAAATTATTGGATAAGCGGATGTGCCACTAGTCCATATGAGAGTCCGTCAAAAGTAAATGACAAGGTTGAAAGCTAAACACCACATACTTCCTCATGAGCTATGAAACATTAACACAAATTGAGAAGCATTTTGAAGGTTTTAAAGGTAGCGCATGAGAATTTACTTGGAATGGTTTGAAATGCCATGCATAGGTATTTATGGTGGACACTTTGGAACAACTTGGTTTTCAGGTGTTTGGAAGCACGAGCAGCATTCCCGCTCAGTACAAGTGAAGGCTAGCAAAAGACTAGGGAGCGACAAATCAAGAGAGCAGTAACTGTCATAATCATGCTTGCGGCAAAATAAATTAACGGAGGCATAAAAATGATACAAGAACTCTGAAGCAATATAAATCATCGAGGCTTAATTGACTTTTTGTTCAGTCATATGCATGCGTGAGCATGTGCCAAGTCGATATAAATGAATTATTCAGAGGAGGATACCACAATGCCATACTTACTTATGAATAAAACAATGCAAGCGAACATCCATGACATGCTACTCATATTAATAAATTGGAGCTAAACATGAGAGATCATGAACTACTAGACTTTCTCACATAACATATACCTCACATGAACCAACTAAGCATGCTCACATGGATGAGTATATGTACAAAAATGAAAACAAATAGAGTTCATACCAGCCTCTCACCACAATCAGATTGTCGTAGATCGTCATTATTGCCTTTCACTTGTGTAGCTTGGATAATATGAAATGAAAACCACGCTCCAGCCACCGAAGACCATTGAACTCATGATGAACTTTACAAACCAAAGAAGAGCAGCAAATATTTTTGGTGTTTTCGAATTAGAAACAAGAACAAAAGGAACAAGCAAACAAAGCAAAATCTTTTTGGGTTTTCTTATGGCAAACTACCGATAGCAAACGAAGTAAAATAAGAGCAAGGAACCAAATAAACAAATGGTGAAGAGAAACAACAGAAATATTTTTGGTCTTTTTGTGTTTTAGGAAAGAAACAAAGCGAAAACAAAAGAATGCAAACTAACAGAAACACAGAAAAGCAGGATGACAGAAATCTGCCAAATCCTGACAGCAGTACAGAAATCGAAATTAACAAAAATATTCCATTGCTCAGACCAAAAAGTGTTCAACTAATGAAAGTTAGATAACAACCTGGGGCACATGCTCAAAAATTGGCAACTCAAAATAACGTTCTGGCTGTGCGTACGATTTTTTTTGGTAACAGCCCAGAATCTGTTTTTGGACAGCACTTCCCCAAATATCATCTCCTTCTCATTAGAAAACCACTCTAAGAAACTAAACAAGTATGTACAAGTATCCAGCAACCATAATATGCAAAGAATGAGTGATGCCGGTATACCTCCCCCAAGCTTAGGCTTTTGGCCTAAGTGGAGTTCATTCCCACGGTCCCCATGAAGTGGTGTCTCCGTAGTACGACGAAGAACGACCCGGTTCCAGGTATGTGCTGGAGGAAACATCGGGGTATGTGACGGTGCAGTCGTAGGAAGGCTCGGCGTTCTCGGAGTCATGTTGCTGGTGGAATTCTTGTATCTTCATATGTTCCTCCACCTCCTCCTTAGTGAGCGACCATGATTGCCTGTCAATATTGAACAAACCTGGCTGGGGAAGAGGAATTTCCTTCTCATTCCCGTCAGCAAACAACATTCTATAGACCATATTATCTATAGTAGAATCAGTAGTAACAAAATGATGACTCTTCATAGCAGCAATATCTAGTCTCCTAGGGGTTAATGGCACATCATTAGAATCAAGAGGAAGTCTTAAATGTGTTAAAATGCGCAGTGCAATAGTTCCTCCAAAAATAGGCCCCCTGCTAGACAGGCGGCGAGCAATAAGAGAACCAAGATGATAAGGTGTCTGTCCAGTAAGTGCAGCATTCAAGAAAGCAAGATGATAGCTAGAGATATTACTAGTATTTTCCCTACCAAGAATACTAGTAGCAATGTAATATGCAAAATATTTAATGGCGGGAAGTTGAATATTTCTTATCTTGCCGCGCTGAATGGTGCGGCAATCATCTTCGGTGATCCCTCGATAGAGCTCCAACAGGTCCCGGGGGTTGTCATCAATCCTCCTTGCTGTACCTACAGGGACAATATCCAATGCACGACAAAATTCTTCCAATTCCATAGTAACAGGATTATCATAGATCTTGAATGCAACTGTCGGCTCATATTGCGTGTTGTGGAACTTGAAGCTCTCAACGAAAATTTTGGTGAGCCTGTAGTATTGCTCCCTTTCATCCCCCACGTAGGTGGCTAAGCCTGCCCTGTTGACAAGGGTGAAGAAATCATCCAATATCCCTGCATTTGTCAGAAAATCATAACATGGGAAGGATGAAGCATTAGGAGCCCCATTGTCCTCCTCGGGCGCGAAGCTAGGCGCGATGATATCCTCATTGTAGGATCGCCTAATCTGAGTGGACGCCCTCGAGGGCCTACCGGTGCTGGTTGTTCCTTTCTTGAACAATTCTCCAAATTTGAATTTCTTCATTTTCTTCTTCTGAAATTTTCAACAACCATTATAAAATTTGATTTCAAGGTATATAATTGAAGGGAACTACTATAGGAACTTGCTAGAGTACTAAACATGCATCAAAACTAATTTCTACCACTTAGAACAAGCATGCAAGCTCACTAAACATGTTATCTACAGCAACAAAATATTCAAGATATACTCAACCAAATGAAATTCTAATTGGACAATCAAAGGAGTCACATACCAAGGAGTAAATATGCCAAATTTCAGACAGAAATCTGGGCTGAGCAAGGAGATCGAGAAATCGCGAGTTCTTGAGCAAAAACGCGAGTGAGAGGAACTTGGTGCGAGTTTTTTCGGGAGAGAGAAGATGCTGGGAGGAAGAGATGAAGTAGTGGGGCAAGGAGGGGCCCACACCACAGGGTGGCGCGCCCACCTCCTTGGCCGCGCCGGCCTGTGGTGTGGCACCCTGTGGTGCCCCACAGGTCATCCTCTGGTGCTCCCAGGTGCCTCGTCGAAAAATAGGACCAACGGTGTAATTTTTGTAATTTTTAGAGAACTTCGAAAAATGCACATTTCTGGGTGTTAAATTAATTATTACTGCGCAGGAAAATGATTTCCAAAATCTTAAACAACTAAAGCATATTGCAAAACAAAAGGTGCTACAGCAAGTAAAATAAGTAGAGGGAGAAAGAAAGAAAGAAATGTTGTTTAGCTCTCTTATGCATTAAAATATACTTGTTAACAAGGTTGATCAAGTCTTGCTACCAAATAAATTTTATATGACATAAGAAGAAATAAACCTCAAATCAATCATGTTACCTTATATTGAATTGATATGGATCCAATCACAAGAGTTTGATATTCTTCTTTAGGCTCATATATAGGACAATCAATGGATCCCACTTTGATAGTTTTCACATTAGAAATTGTATTAACTCCATATACTTTATCAATCCTCTTGGGAAAATAGACAGTGTGTTCCTTATCATCAACATTGAAAGTAACCATGCCTTTATTGCAATCAATAACAGCCCCTGCAGTATTAAGAAAGGGTCTTCCAAGAATAATGGACATATTATCATCTTCAGGCATTTCCAACACAACAAAATCAGTTAATATCAAGCAATGTTGAGTAACTTGCACAGGAACATTTTCACATAAACCAACAGGAATAGCAGTAGATTTATCAGCCATTTGCAAAGATATATCAGTTGGTATCAACTTATCTAAATCAAGTCTCTTATAAAGGGAAAAAGGCATTACACTAACACCTGCTCCCAAATCACATAGAGCAGTTCTAACATAATTATTCTTGATGGAACAAGGAATAGTCGGTATACCTGGGTCTCCAAGCTTCTTTGGAATCTTACCATTGAAGGAGTAATTAGCGAGCATAGTGGAAATTTCTTCATTGGGAATTTTCCTTTTGTTAGAGACAATATCTTTCATATACTTTGAATAAGGAGGCAATTTAATAGCATCAGTCAAAGGGATTTGCAAAAATAAAGGTTTCATCCAATCACAAAATTTATTATAATGTTCCTCCTCCTTTGATTTTAGTTTCTTAGCAGGAAAAGGCATTTGCTTTTGAACCCAAGGTTCTCTTTCATTACCATGTTTCTCAGCAATAAAATCTTCTTTAGTGTACTTTTTATTTTTAGCATGCTTTTCAGGTTCTTTTTCAATTTCTTCTTTATCAGGAGTATCATCCTTATCATTATCTTTATCATGTTCATTACCACTTTCAGTTTCAGCATCAGAAATAGAAATACTATTAGGATCATTAACAGGTTCAGAGGATTCTACAATATTCTTATGTTTCTTTTTCTTTTTCTTAGATGGAGCACTAGTTTTAGTTAGTTGAGAATCTTGTTCAACTCTTTTGGGATGCCCTTCAGGATATAGAGGATCCTGGGTAGAAACACCACCTCTAGTTGTTACTTCATAAGCATGTTTTTCTTTAGAATTATTTCCCAACAAGTCATTTTGCACTTTAGTAAGTTGATCAATTTGAGTTTGAACCATTTGAAAATGTTTAACAAGTATCTTAACATCATTGGAGGTTCTCTCCACAATATCATGCAATTCACTAATAGCTCGAGAATTTTCCATTAAATGATTCTCTACTCTCATATTAAAGTTTTCTTGCTTAACAATATAATTATCAAACTCATCTAAGCATTGAGCAGGAGGTTTTGAATACGGAATATCTTCCCTAGTAAAGCGTTGAAGAGAGTGTACCTCAATCATGGATGAAGGGGAGTTATCTCACATAAATCTTCTATAGGAGGTAAATTCTTCACATCTTCAGGTTTAATACCCTTCTCTTTAAGAGACTTCTTGGCTTCCCTCATATCTTCATCATTTAATTTAATCATACCCCTCTTCTTCACTATCGGTGTCGGGGTTGGTTCAGGTGTAGACCAATCATCATGATTCCGGCCTATTTTAGCCAATAATTCTTCAGCATCGTCTGGAGTTCTTTTCCTGAAAACACAACCAGCACAACTATCCAGGTATGCCCTAGACTCAATAGTTAGTCCACTATAAAATATATCAAGTAAATCATGCTTTTCCAAATCATGGTCAGGCTGAGCTCTAATAAGAGAGCAAAATCTAGCCCAAGCCTCAGGCAATTTCTCTCCATCTTCTTGTCAAAATTATAAATTCTCTGCAAAGCAACATGTTGAGCACTAGCAGGAAAGTATTTCCGGAAGAAAACATCAAGCAATTCTTTTGGGCTTTTAATAGAACCAGGAGGCAAATTATTATACCAAGTTTTAGCATCATCCTTTAATGAGAAAGGAAAAATTTTAGCGACAAAATAAGTACGCATCTTGACATCATCAGAAAACAAGCCACTAAGAGTAGATAACTCAGTCATGTGTTCAACAGCACTTTCTTTTTAGTACCACAAAAGGGTGTTTTCTCAACAATAGCTATATGAGATAGATCAAGAGAAAAATCATAATCTTTATCCTTAATGTTTATAGGAGATGTGGCAAATTTAGGATCAGGAGACAGTTTATATCTAACAGCATGTTCTGCAAGCAACTTTTTAATTTTTCTTGCATCAGTAGTAGCATTGCATTTTTCAATAAAATCATCATCAAGCTCTACATAATCTTCATCAAGATCATCACTAGAATATTCAACAGACTCAGGTGAATTAATAGGTGTAGCAGCATTTTCATTAGGAGTTTCAGTATTTTCAATTTGTCTAGACTTAGCAATTGTAGCATCTAGAAAAGATCCTAACGAACCATCATTATCAAGCACAGCAGAAGCATCATCACAATTATAA
The DNA here is from genome assembly GCA_030979885.1 of Lolium multiflorum. Taxonomy (NCBI): domain Eukaryota; kingdom Viridiplantae; phylum Streptophyta; class Magnoliopsida; order Poales; family Poaceae; genus Lolium; species Lolium multiflorum. The sequence goes on from CM061753.1 coordinate 188,362,037, forward strand.
GAGGAATTTTCAGATTCAGCAGAAGTACCAGCATTTGAAGCTTGTGGTGGTGAAACAAGTTTACTTATCACAGATGGTGAATCAAGAGCAGCAGAGGTACTAAGAGTTGTACCTTTTCTTGTAGTGGATGGTAATATGGCGATCTTAGTATCGCGAGGTTTACCCATGATGGAGAATTTGCAGCGAACAATATCAATCCAAGTGAACTTCCAAATAAAGCTATGCTCCCCGGCAACGGCGCGGAAAATAGTCTTGATGACCCACAAGTATAGGGGATCGCAACAGTCTTCGAGGGAAGTATTACCCAATTTATTGATTCGACACAAGGGAGACAAAGAATACTTATAAGCCTTAACAGCGGAGTTGTCAATTCAGCTGCACCAAAGGACTTGCTCGCAGAGTTTATCGGTAGTAACAGTTTTATAGCGGTAGGAATAGTGAAATAACAGCACAGTGAAATAAAGACAGCAGTAGTGATTATAGTAAACAACGGGATTAAAATACTGTAGGCACGGGGACGGATTTAACGGGCGTTGCATGGATGAGAGAAACTCATATAACAATCAAAGCGGGGCATTTGCAGATAATAATAAAACGGTATCCAAGTACTAATCAATCAATAGGCATGTGTTCCATATTTAGTCGTACGTGCTCGCAATGAGAAACTTGCACAACATCTTTTGTCCTACCAGCCGGTGGCAGCCGGGCCTCTAGGGAAACTACTGGAAATTAAGGTACTCCTTTTAATAGAGTACCGGAGCAAAGCATTAACACTCCGTGAACACATGTGATCCTCACATCACTACCATTCCCTCCGGTTGTCCCGATTTGTCACTTCGGGGCCATTGGTTCCGGACAGCGACATGTGTATACAACTTGCAGGTAAGATCATAAACAACGAATATCTTCATGAATCAATAACATGTTCAGATCTGAGATCATGGCACTCGGGCCCTAGTGACAAGCATTAAGCATAACAAGTTGCAACAATATCATAAAAGTGACATCTATGGATACTAGGCACTATGCCCTAACAATCTTATGACTATTACATGACCAATCTCATCCAATCCCTACCATCCCCTTCAGCCTACGCGGGGGAATTACTCACACATGGATGGGGAAACATGGCTGGTCGATGGAGAGGCGTTGGCGGTGATGGCGGTGAAGATCTCCTCCAATTCCCCGTCCGCGGAGTGTCGGAACGGAGACTTCGGCTCCCGAGACGGAGTTTCGCGGTGGCGGCTCTCTGGAGGGTTTCTGGCGATTCGACTTCTCCCGTGCGTTTTTAGGTCGAGGCCGATAAGTAGTCCGAAGGAGGGCGTCGGAGGCCGGCCGAGGGGGCCACACCATGGCGCGGGCCCCCTAGCCCGCGCCTATGGTGTGGGGCCCTCGGGCCTCCACCTTACTTGTCCTTCTGGCTCCGTCAGTATTCGGAAAAATAGGGCCTTCGCATAAATTCCGAGGATTTTCCCGAAAGTTGGATTTCTGCACAAAAACGAGACACCAGAGCAATTCTGCTGAAAACAGCGTTAGTCCGTGTTAGTTGTATCCAAAATACACAAATTAGAGGCAAAACAATAGCAAAAGTGTTCGGGAAAGTAGATACGTTTTGGACGTATCATCAGCCTGCGAAAGCAGTCAAAGGACAAGCGTTGGCCGATCTTATTGCTGAACGAATCAACACGGACGTAGCAGCACTATCTGTGCGTGCATGGACCATGTTCTTCGATGGATCGGTCTGTGAGGATGGGTGCGGCATCGGCGTGCTACTCGTGTCGCCTCGGGGGGCAACGTATTCCTTCTCCATCAGGATATCTACCCCTTGCACCAACAATGTTGCTGAGTATGAAGCGATGTGCAAGGGAATGGAGTTGCTATTGGACGCTGGGGCAGAGGCAGTTGAGATATTTGGGGACTCCAAGTTGGTGATTTCTCAACTCACGGAGGAGTATAAGTGTGAGAGCGAGTTGCTCTTCCCATTATGGATGCAATGCCGTGAGCTGATGACACAGTTCAGGTATATCAACTTCCATTGGATCCCAAGGTCGCAAAATTCCGAGGCGAACGACCTTGCACAAACAGCGTCAGGATACAAAGACGTGGTAGATGGAGCCGATTTCCAGGTGCAGCTCATGGAACCTGATGATTGGAGAGCCGATATCTTCAATTACTTGAAAGATCCGGCTCGGGGGGCACCTAAACGGATAAGATACCGGGCCATGAAGTACGTCCTGATTGGTGACGATATGTTCTACAGAACTTTGGAAGGGTTACTCCTCAAGTGTTTGGGACCAGCCGAGTCCAATCGGCTCTTGCATGAGGTACATGAGGGTGCCTGTGGAACTCACCAATCGGCTCATAAGATGAAGTGGCTGATCAGGCGATCGGGATTTTATTGGCCCACCATGCTTGAAGATTGTTTCCAGTATTATAAAGGGTGTCAAGCATGCCAGAAGTTTGGAAGCATTCAGATGGTGCCTGCATCAGCAATGAATCCCATCATCAAGCCATGGCCGTTCCGAGGGTGGGGCATGGATATGATCGGCAAGATACATCCTCCTTCGAGCAAAGGTCATGTGTGGGTTCTGGCCATTACAGATTATTTTACTAAATGGGTAGAGGCCGTTCCTATGAAGGCAGTGGCAGCGTCAGATGTTGTCGATTTTGTGAGGGAGCATGTTATTCACAGATTCGGGATTCCCCAGACTATTACGACCGATGGAGGTTCGGTCTTCGTGTCTAAGGAGTTTAGAAAGTTCTGCGAGGATATGGGAATCAAGTCGATACGATCGTCTCCATACTATGCTCAAGCAAATGGACAGGCTGAAGCGTCCAACAAAAGTTTGATCAAGCTGATTAAGAGGAAGATCGACGAGCATCCTAGACGTTGGCACGAGGTATTGTCAGAAGCTTTGTGGGCTTATCGCATGTCGTGTCATGGAGCAATAAAAACCTCGCCATACCATCTGGTCTATGGACAAGAAGCTGTGTTACCCTGGGAAATCAAGGCTGGGTCGAGAAGGGTGACATTTCAGAATGATCTAACTACTGAAGAATATGCAGCCCTGATGAGTGACAGTATTGAGGATGCAACGGAACTTAGACTTTGGTCGCTTGAGAAAATCAAGGAGAATAAAGCCAAGGTGGCTCGCGCGTATAATAAGAAGGTGAAGCCAAAGGAGTTCCAGGTTGGTGATCTGGTATGGGAAGCTGTATTGCCATTGGGGACTAAGGATAAAATGTATGGAAAGTGGTCTCCAAATTGGCACGGCCCGTACAAAGTTGACCAAGTTTTAAAGGGTAATGCATACATGCTCGAGCAGTTGGATGGTGTGAAGTTCCCAGTGGCTGTCAATGGCCAGCATCTCAAGAAGTACTTCCCAAGCATGTGGGATGATGAGCAGTAAGATATAGAGGCCGATCGAAATGTGGGATGATGAGCGAGTAAGATATGGAGGCGATACACGAAATCGGCGGTAAATTTTGTTTACAGCCGATGCCGACATCGACTTCAGAATAAAAACAGCCGATGCGCAGTCATCGACTTTAGAGGTGCAAAGCATCATGATCAGGTGTCAAGTTATTGTCTGAATCTGAGGATTGTTTGCTTGAACCTATCGAATTGGTTGTCAGATTAGCTTTATGGGCAATAACTATTGGCTCTGAATCTGAGGATGGTACAAAGCCGATACGATGCTATCGGCTCTTGGGGCGTTGACCACCTTTGACAATGAGGAGATATGAAATCGGAAGATGGGAAGTTAAATTGGAAGAACATTTTCATTGATTCAAAGGGGGATTTTACAACGAAGAGCTAATTGCTCTCAAAAGGGGTCATCTGAGTGCCTAATGCACTGCTATTAGCCCTATACTACTCCCTAATCTAAGGGCCGTCACTGCCCTCGTCGTCGCCGCCGTCGGTGCTGCTACCGGCGGGTTCTTCGTCGCTGATGAAGCCGCTAGTAGCGTCTTCATCCTCCTCGTCGTCGTCGCCGTCGTCGTCATCGGACCAGGCCCAGCCTCGGAGGCGCTTGGCCGGCGGGTACCCGGTGGAGGAGGAATCTTCCTCCTCAGGCTCTTCCGCCTCTTCTTCCTCCTCGTCGGAGGAGGGGTCCGCTTCCCAAGAGAGGAGGTCGTCCTCGCACGCCGATTCCAGCTCCCCATCGATGAGGAACCGGAGGTCTTCTTCCCCGACGGTGCGGGGCTCGTCGTCCTCCGACTCGATGGCGAAGTCCCATTCTCCCGCGTCCCAATACTCGGGCGCGAGAGCATCATAGATGGCCATCTGATTGACCTCCGGCTCCAGTTCACTCGAGGAAGAGGATTGGGAGGAGACAGCTGATGAAGTGGAGGAGGAAGAGGAAGACATGGCTACAGAGGGAGAGGGTTTTTTGGCTGACGGCTGGTTTGGAGCAGGGGGATGAAGAAGTGAACTGTTCGATGGTGGCTAAATAAAAGGAGATATAGTGGAGATTTAATGCTCAAGCAGTTTTCGAGGATGTGGTGCCACAACTGTCAAATCGTGCAGAGAAGTTGAGAAGGCAAGGCATCATGATGAAGAATACTGCGACGGTTCTGCTCTGCCACGACATGACCCTTCGAAGGAAAAACAGAGTGGTTTTGAAATTATCATTACCAAAACCAGGGGGCATGTGTTATCACCAGATTTTGGCCAAATCAGGAGATGGGCCGTAAGTGAAGATGGGCTTGAAGGATATACGCGTGGAGCATCTTTGAAGCGGCCTTGCACGAAGAGTTTGGGCTAGATTGCCCATGTATCTGTAATATAGTAGATCGCATCTTAGTTTAGATAGAGTTTAACCCGTGCACGGTTAGGTGCACGCCCGAATTAGAAAGTCCCTTGGACTATAAATATGTATCTAGGGTTATCGGAAAAGGAGGACAATCACATTCACAACAAAACACAAATCAGGCGCATCGCCACCCCTTCTTTCAAGGGTTTCTACCGGGTAAGCATCATGCTGCCTAGATCGCATCTTGCGATCTAGGCAGTACGCGTTTATTCGTTACCTTGTGTTGCTCGTGCTGAAGCGTTGTTGATGGCGAGTAACACTATTTATCATAGATGTTTTGGGGCTGGCATGGATGCTTTTCTTATACATGCTTGCTTAGCTATGCTGCCCCACGATATCTAGCTGCCCTTACACCTACCTAGGTGTAAGGGCAGCACCTTGCTTGTTCATTATTTAGTAGATCCAATCCGTTATAGTTGCTCCTTGATTCTTCAAGGATTGGTTTAATATCTGTATGGTTAGGCCTTGTAAACGGGTTGAACGATCCGGTAGCACGTAAGGTATGGTTTGTTAATCCTAAGAGGGATGTTCCGGGAATTGGCTTAGTGTTGGTTTTTAGGCCTCTTCTAGGGTTAACTTTCCATTATCTTTCGTGTCTATTAGGCTCAACTACGCGTAGGATGTTCCGATCATGCGGTGAAAACCCTAAACTGTCGTAGATTGGTTTAGCTTTATTTTGATCAAGCAGGAGCCCCATGTCATCGTTAACCCGACGTAAGCCATGGGGCGATCGGCTCTTTGAGCCGATCCACAGGGCAACCTGAGAGCCGATAGGGCTCGTATTTAATGTTTACGTGTCTGCCATGCAGGAAACTAATCGAAGCAATTCAACACCTTCCTGATCAGGTATAGGTTAGGTGGCACGCCCTTGCAACCGCTAGGACGTGTGCCGGAACATTTGCGGGACGACGTCGAGGGACCAGGGCCCCCAGTCTTGGAAGCCTCACGGCTCTTCGTGTTGCTTAAGCGCCGGTGGGTTTTAGGGTTAACATGTAATAATGGAGCTAGGGTTCTAAATAAATTTGGGTTTTAGAATTTCACATAAAATTATGATCTACTATTTTATGTATAATGGCACTAGGGCTTCCTAATCGACCAAATAGTTCTTAAGTTAATAACTTCAGTATAAAGTTGAAGTTATTAATAACTTTAAAATACAAATAACATTAGATTTAACATTTTATTATTTTTAGTGAATTAATAATTAAGGTACTTATTAATCAGGGTTTAAATCCTTCTATTAAGGATTTAACAAAATAACAAATAAAGAAAATTAGTTTTTAATGTTTTCTTTATTTACTTAATAGTTTTTTATTTAATTTGAAAGGTTTTACTAATTATTGAATTTGTGTTGAATTTAGAATAAAAGGAAATGCTTATTTGATGAGTTTAAAATAAGTAAATTTTTATTAAAAATAAAAAGTCCATTTTATATTTTTCTTGGATAGATTTTATTTTTATTATCATTTTCATATCTCATTTGTATTTTTCTGAGTTGTAATGGATTTTATGAATTCATGTAAAGTTGCAGCAATTTATGGAAATTAAATTAAAAATCAAAACGCTAAATGACGTGGGCACTACCCTTCGGGTAACCGACGTTGCCCTATCCTATATTCCCTAGTTGGAGGCCCATGAAGGCAATTTGAGGCAAGGCGGCCCATCCGGGTGGTGCATGATACGTCTCCAACGTATCGATAATTTCTTATGTTCCATGCCACTTTATTGATGATACCTACATGTTTTATGCACATTATATGTCATATTTATGCATTTTCTGGAACTAACCTATTAACAAGATGCCGAAGAGCCGATTCTGTTTTCTGCTGTTTTTGGTTTCAGAAATCCTAGTAAGGAAATATTCTCGAATTGGACGAAATCTTCGCCCGGGGTCCTATTTTTGCACGAAGCTTCCAGAAGACCGAAGAGGGAAGGAAGTGGGGCCACGAGGCGCCGACACCATAGGCGGCGCGGCCCGGCCCTGGCCGCGCCGACCTAGGGTGTGGGGCCCTCGTGTGGCCCCCAGCGTTGCCCTTCCGCCTGCTTAAAGCCTCCGTCGAAAACCCAGGCCACGATACGGAAAACCTTCCAGAGACGCCGCCGCCGCGAATCCCATTCGGGATTCGGAGATCGCCTCCGGCACCCTGCCGGAGAGGGGATTCATCTCCGGAGGACTCTACACGCCATGGTCGCCTCCGGAGTGATGAGTGAATAGTTCACCCCTGGACCATGGGTCCATAGCAGTAGCTAGATGGTCGTCTTCTCCTTGTTGTGCTTCATTGTTGGATCTTGTGAGCTTCCTAACATGATCAAGATCATCTATCTGTAATACTATATGTTGTCTTTGTCGGGATCCGATGGATAGAGAATACTATGTTATGGTGATTATTAATCTATTGTTTATGTGTTGTTTATGATCTTGCATGCTCTCCGTTACTAGTAGAGGCTCTGGCCAAGTTTTTACTCTTAACTCCAAGAGGGAGTATTTATGCTCGATAGTGGGTTCATGCCTTCATTGACACATGGGACAGTGACAGAAAGTTCTAAGGTTGTGATGTCTGTTGCCACTAGGGATAAAACATTGATTCTATGTCTAAGGATGTAGTTATCGATTACATTACGCACCATACTTAATGCAATTGTCTGTTGCTTAGCAACTTAATACTGAATGGGGTTCGGATGATAACCTGAAGGTGGACTTTTTAGGCATAGATGCGGTTGGATGGCGGTCTATGTACTTTGTCGTAATGCCCAATTAAATCTCACTATATTTATCATATCATGTATATGCATTGTTATGCCTTTCTCTATTTGTCAATTGCCCGACTGTAATTTGTTCACCCAACATGCTTTTATCTTATGGGAGAGACACCTCTAGTGAGCTGTGGACCCCGGTCCTATTCTTTACATAGCATACAATCTACTGCAATTGTGTTTTACTATTTTCTTTGCAAACATCTTCCACTCGATACGTTTAATCCTTTGTTACAGCAAGCCGGTGAGATTGACAACCTCCCTGTTTCGTTGGGGCAAAGTACTTTGGTTGTGTTGTGCGAGTTCCGCGTTGGCGCCGGAATCCCTGGTGTTGCGCCGCATCACATTTCGTTACCATCAACCTTCAACGTGCTTCTTGGCTCCTCTTTGGTTCGATTAAACCTTGGTTTCATGAGAAACTTGCTTCTATACGCATCATACCTTCCACTTGGGGTTCCCAACGGACGTGTGCATCTACGCGTATCAAGCTAAATTTCGGCGCCGTTGCCGGGGACTGAAGAAAAGCTACACCCGAGAGATTTCTAACTCCCACGTCAACTACACGCAACAACTCTTTTTCGGCGAAGGGGAGATCAAGACACGCTGCAAGGGGAGTCTCCACTTCTCAATCTCTTTACTTTGGTTTTTCTTGCTTTATTTTATTTACTACTTTGTTTGCTGCACCTAAACAAAACACAAAAATTAGTTGCTATTTTTACTTTATTTCTTGTCTTGCTCTCTATATCAAAAACACAAAAAAAAATTAGTTACTTGTCTTTACTTTATTTGCCTAGTTTACTTTATTGCTACTAAAATGAGTAATCCTGAAGTTGAAGTTCGTTCTTTTAAGCAACAAGGTGGAGAAAGTTTTAAAGATGCTTGGTACAGAATTAGTAATGCTCATCATAGGTGCATTAAGAAACACTCCACCACTATCCTTCTTAGGAACTTTTATGTTGGTTTATCTAGTTGGAATAGGTATGTTCTTGATACTCTTTCGGGAGGCAATTTCCTAGGTACTCCCGCTTTAGAAGCTAGTTGCATCATTGAGAGTCTAGTTGGAATACCACCTGTTAATGAAGTTAAAATTGAAATCTCTCTTGAAGATGTTATGAAAAAATTGGAAACCATAGAGAAAAAATTTTCAAGTGTTGAAACTAAATTGGGAATGTTATTTGACAAAACTTATGAACTTGATAAATCCTTAGGAGGAATTGATGAAAAAATTAGTGTCCTAGGAACTTGTGTTGTCCATGATAATCAAACCAATAGGATTGATGAACTTGAAAAAGCTATGGGAACCTTGGGTTCAACCTTTTCTTCTCTCAAGTATAATGAGAAAGCTTATGTGGGTAAAGAGCAAAAATTCATGTACTCCTCTAAAGTGCCTAAACAAAAGAATTACTATAGGCCTAAAATTGCTAAAACCCCTAGCACCACCATAGAAAATTTAGATAATGGAGCACCTAAAGTACCCTCTACAACAAGTTGTGTTTGCATGAAAAATAATAATGTTGATGCTTCTACTCTCGATGTTACTTGATTTGCACTTTCTGCGCCTAGCTGAAAGGCGTTAAAGAAAAGCGCTTATGGGAGACAACCCATGTTTTTACTACAGCAATTTTTTGTTTTGTTGAGTCTTGGAAGTTGTTTACTACTGTAGCAACCTCTCCTTATCATGTTTTTGTGCCAAGTAAAGTTTCTATGTCAAAGTTGATGTTATATTTGGGATCGCTGCGCAGAAACAGCATTGCTGTCTGTCACGAATCTGGGCACAGTTCTCTGTAGAAAATTCGAAAAATCTGCCAATTTACGAGCGTGATCCTCAGATATGTACGCAACTTTCATTAGTTTTGAGTTTTTCCATTTGAGCAAGTCTGGTGCCAGCCTTAAATTCGTCTTTACGGACTGTTCTGTTTTTGACAGATTCTGCCTTTTATTTCGCATTGCCTCTTTTGCTATGTTGGATTCATTTCTTTGATCCATTAATGTCCAGTAGCTTTATGCAATGTCCAGAAGTGTAAAGAATGATTGTGTCACCTCTGAATGTGTGAATTATTAATTGTGCACTAACCCTCTAATGAGTTTGCTTGAAGTTTGGTGTGAAGGAAGTTTTCAAGGGTCAAGAGAGGAGTATGATATACTATGATCAAGAGGAGTGAAAGCTCTAAGCTTGGGGATGACCCCGTGGTTCACCCCTGCATATTTTAAGAAGACTCGAGCGTCTAAGCTTGGGGATGCCCAAGGCATCCCCTTCTTCATCGACAACATCATCAGGTTCCTCCCTGAAACTATATTTTTATTCAGTCACATCTTGTGTTCTTTACTTGGAGCGTCGGTTTGTTTTGTTTTTGTTTTTGTTTGAATAAAATGGATCCTAGCATTCACTTTGTGGGAGAGAGACACGCTCCGCTGTTGCATATGGACACATATGTCCTTAGGCTTTACTCATAATGTTCAAGGCGAAGTTTCTTCTTCGTTAAATTGTTATATGGTTGGAATTGGAAAATGCTACATGTAGTAATTCTAAAATGTCTTGGATAATGTGATACTTGGCAATTGTTGTGCTCATGATTAAGCTCTTGCATCATATGCTTTGCACCCATTAATGAAGAAATACATAGAGCCTGCTAAAATTTGATTTGCATATTTGGTCTCTCTAAGGTCTAGATAATATCTAGTATTGAGTTTTGAACAACAAGGAAGACGGTGTAGAGTCTTATAATGTTTACAATATGTCTTTTATGTGTGTTTTGCTGCACCGGTTCATCCTTGAGTTTGATTCAAATAACCTTGCTAGCCTAAACCTTGTATCGAGAGGGAATACTTCTCATGCATCCAAAATCCTTGAGCCAACCACTATGCCATTTGTGTCCACCATACCTACCTACTACATGGTATTTCTCCGCCATTCCAAAGTAAATTGCTTGAGTGCTACCTTTAAAATTCCATCATTCACCTTTGCAATATATAGCTCATGGGACAAAATAGCCTTAAAAACTATCGTAGTATTGAATATGTACTTATGCACTTTATCTTTTATTAAGTTGCTTGTTGTGCGATAACCATGCTTATGGGGAACGCCATCAACTATTGTTGAATATCATGTGAGTTGCTATGCATGTCCGTCTTGTCTGAAGGATCTATCATTTTAGTGGTTGGAGCATGCAAAATTGTTAGAGAAGAACATTGGGCCGCTAACTAAAGCCATGAATCATGGTTGAAGTTTCAGTTTTGGACATATATCCTCAATCTCATATGAGAATAATAATCATTGCTACATGCTTATGCATTTAAGAGGAGTCCATTATCTGTTGTCCATGTTGTCCCGGTATGGATGTCTAAGTTGAGAATAATCAAAAGCAAGAAATCCAAAATGCGAGCATTCTCCTTAGACCTTTGTACGGGCGGCATGGAGGTACCCCTTTGTGACACTTGGTTGAAACATGGCATGCAAAGATCCGGTAGTCCAAGCTAAGTAGGACGAGGTGCGGACACTATTAGTATACTATGCATGAGGCTTGCAACTTGTAAGATATAATTTACATAACTCATATGCTTTATTACTACCGTTGACAAAATTGTTTCATGTTTTCAAAATAAAAGCTCTAGCACAAATACACAATCGATGCTTTCCTTTTGAAGGACCATTCTTTTACTTTTATTGTTGAGTCAGTTTACCTATCTCCTTCCACCTTAAGAAGCAAACACTTGTGTGAACTGTGCATTGATTCCTACATATTTGCATATTGCACTTGTTATATTACTTTATGTTGACAATATCCATGAGATATACATGTTATAAGTTGAAAGCAACCGCTGAAACTTCATCTTCCTTTGTGTTGCTTCAACACCTTTACTTTGATTTATTGCTTTATGAGTTAACTCTTATGCAAGACTTATAGATGCTTGTCTTGAAGTACTATTCATGAAAAGTCTTTGTCATATGATTCACTTGTTTACTCATGTCATTACCTTTGCTTTGATCGCTGCATTCATTACATATGTTTACAAATAGTATGATCAAGATTATGATGGCATGTCACTTCAGAAATTATCTTTGTTATCGTTTTACCTGCTCGGGACGAGCAGAACTAAGCTTGGGGATGCTGATACGTCTCCAACGTATCGATAATTTCTTATGTTCCATGCCACTTTATTGATGATACCTACATGTTTTATGCACATTATATGTCATATTTATGCATTTTACGGAACTAACCTATTAACAAGATGCCGAAGAGCCAGTTCTGTTTTCTGCTGTTTTTGGTTTCAGAAATCCTAGTAAGGAAATATTCTCGGAATTGGACGAAATCTTCGCCCAGGGTCCTATTTTTGCACGAAGCTTCCGAAAGAAGAGGGAAGGAAGTGGGGCCACGAGGCGCCGACACCATGGGCGGCGCGGCCAGGCCCTGGCCGCGCCGACCTAGGTTGTGGGGCCCTCGTGTGGCCCCCCGCGTTGCCCTTCGCCTGTAAAGCCTCGTCGCGCCCGCCGAGAGCCACGATACGGAAAACCTTCCGGAGACGCCGCGCGCCGTCCCATCTCGGGGGATTCGGGAGATCGCCTCCGGCACCCTGCCGGAGAGGGGATTCATCTCCCGGAGGACTCTACACCGCCATGGTCGCCTCCGGAGTGATGAGTGAGTAGTTCACCCCTGGACCATGGGTCCATAGCAGTAGCTAGATGGTCGTCTTCTCCTTCTTGTGCTTCATTGTTGGATCTTGTGAGCTGCCTAACATGATCAAGATCATCTATCTGTAATACTATATGTTGTCTTTGTCGGGATCCGATGGATAGAGAATACTATGTTATGGTGATTATTAATCTATTGTTTATGTGTTGTTTATGATCTTGCATGCTCTCAGTTACTAGTAGAGGCTCTGGCCAAGTTTTTACTCTTAACTCCAAGAGGGAGTATTTATGCTCGATAGTGGGTTCATGCCTTCATTGACACCTGGGACAGTGACAGAAAGTTCTAAGGTTGTGATGTGCTGTTGCCACTAGGGATAAAACATTGATTCTATGTCTAAGGATGTAGTTGTCGATTACATTACGCACCATACTTAATGCAATTGTCTGTTGCTTAGCAACTTAATACTGAATGGGGTTCGGATGATAACCTGAAGGTGGACTTTTTAGGCATAGATGCAGTTGGATGGCGGTCTATGTACTTTGTCGTAATGCCCAATTAAATCTCACTATATTTATCATATCATGTATATGCATTGTTATGCCTTTCTCTATTTGTCAATTGCCCGACTGTAATTTGTTCACCCAACATGCTTTTATCTTATGGGAGAGACACCTCTAGTGAACTGTGGACCCCGGTCCTATTCTTTACATAGCATACAATCTACTGCAATTGTGTTTTACTATTTTCTTTGCAAACATCTTCCACTCGTTACGTTTAATCCTTTGTTACAGCAAGCCGGTGAGATTGACAACCTCACTGTTTCGTTGGGGCAAAGTACTTTGGTTGTGTGTGTGCAGGTTCCGCGTTGGCGCCGGAATCCCAGTGTTGCGCCGCATCACATTTCGCGACCATCAACCTTCAACGTGCTTCTTGGCTCCTACTGGTTCGATTAAACCTTGGTTTCATACTGAGGGAAACTTGCTTCTATACGCATCATACCTTCCACTTGGGGTTCCCAACGGACGTGTGCATCTACGCGTATCAAGCTAATTAGAAGATTCCTTGACAAGCAAGACAAAGAAGCGGCCGAACAAGGAGAGATTAGATCTAAAGTTACTGTAAACCTAGTCGTACTCGGTTGGACCTCTTGAGACCTGGCCTCCTATATAAAGGCCAGGAGAGGGGCTGCCGAGGGGACAATCGATCTTAGCAATCTTAGCCACCAGAAGCTTTGAGCTAGGTCACCGTAGCACTTAGCCATCTCGACGAGATCTCAGCCGAACTATTTGGCACCCCATTGTAACCTATTATCATCATAATCAAGAACAGACAGGCAGGACGTAAGGGTTTTACCTCATCGAGGGCCCCGAACTGGGTAAATCGCTCTCCCCGCTTGTCGTGAACCGATGTCTCGTGTCAGCTTGCAGGATTTCCATCAACCCTCGGAGGGCATCGGAGAGCACACCCACACTAAACTACCCGTACTAGTGGTGGACCCGTGGCCAGGTCAGTGGCCACGTTGGCTTGACCGAGTCAAAATCGGTGACGTGGCCAGGAGCACGGTGGCCGGCGTGCAGACGTCGTCGGCGACGTCGATTCCGGCCATGCGCGGATGGGCGACTAGTTCCATTCGAACCAGGGCACCACTAGGAGCCTAAACGTGGCGGCGCCGCGGTAAGGTCACCGGAGCTTGAACAACGGCGAGGTACCGCGGCGGCGTCCCCAGGTGGTCAAACGCGGCAACTATCCAGACGCCAATCGAGCATGCCGAGCACACGAGGAGATCGAGGAGCTCACCAGGAGCGTGTAGAGCTTGGCGGTGTGACCTATGGCGGTCCGAATCGACGACGGCGATGATGGCCGGCATCGAAGAAGACGAGGTTGGCGTGGATGCTTCCGAGCGTTCCAGCTCGATTCCTTTTGCAGGCTGGGCGAGTAGAGGATGGCGGTTTCAATGGCGTCCACGGCGCGTCTTAGGACTGCCTCAATCGACGGCGATGGTCGACGACCGGCTCGGGTAGGGTTTTGGATTGGGGAGAAAATGAGCAGTGGAGGAAGAACATGGGCTAGGGTTCGTCCTTGAGCTTTTATATGGCGCCAGGGCGTGCCTCGTCACGACGCCGAGCCCGGGGAGGTTGACAGCGAGAGGGAAGGACGAGCACGTCGTCGTGCTGTCGTCCATGTGCCCAGAGAGGATGAGGACGACCCCCTCTCCTCTATTTTTAGACGAAGGGGTATGTGGGCTGCTTAGTGGGATGCTCCTGGGTGGTGGCTTGGGCCGTGGTGCTGGGCTGCTCGGCCAGGTGAGGTCCAGGTAAGTCCTTTTTCAATTTTCTCTTTTCTGTTTTCTATTTCCTGTTTTATATTTTAAATTCTATTTAGAATTTAATCACCTTTGTAGAATTTTCTTGTTTGAATTCTGCTGGACTTCACTCACATCACTTAAAAGATTTGTTGTGTATTAGCAATTCTAATATGGTATTAAAACATTGGTTTATTAATTACTATTGGTATTTGAATTAAACAGCCATATAGGCATGAATTTGAATATTGCCTTTGGAAATATTCAAATTATTTTCCAATGATTGTTTTCTTATTTAATAATATGTAGAGTTTTATTTGGTTTTATCCTGCAATAAATAATCTTAAGGTAATGCTTATTTATGGATTTCAAATAAGAAAGTGATTTAGTGGTATGATTTCATGTGCTAAAATATCTCTAAGGACTTGACCTCTTATTTGAGAATATTGTCACTTGCCTATTATTTTATGTGAACACTCATTTATTAAGATCTGGTAGGGTTTAATTAAACCCTATTTCAAAGTTAGCACTAGTAATATATTTAATAACACCTTAAAATACCTAGAGTAGATATTACTCTCCTCATGGTTTGGTCTTTGTTATAAAGATAGGTGGTTGATCTCTACACCTATAGTTTTAATTATATAATGTAACACAAGGTTTTTCTTAAGTTCCATGATTGAAACATAAGATTTAATTTGTGAGCAATTCTAGGATTCTAATACTTGGTTCTATCTTATACCAGTGGTCTTCTATTATTATCCTTAATCTATCATTAGTGTAACTATGTTGGCTGTGGTTCTTTTTATAGTTAATTTTGGTTATAAAGATGAATGGTTTCTCACCATAAAAAGTATAGAGTTTGACTCCAAGGTTTTCTTATGTTCTTTAATTGAGGAATAAGTGGAATATAAATGTGGTAGGATTCTACTTATGATCAACAAGTGATTCACAAGTTAAGGTTGGTATATAAGCCTAGGGTTGCTTACTAGTTACCTCCCTATAACTTCATGTGGTGAATGATATCTACTTTCCTATTAGGATTTAAGTTATCCTCACATAACTCAAGAGCATGATCTGGTTTAGGCATAATCAACTTGTTCTTAATATCTTCTACCCCAAATTCTAAGGGTTTATGGTCATTACTCAATTTTTAATGATCAAGGTTTGGCTTCCTAAGTTATCTCTCATGTATTGGGTTTCTCACTTCCATGATCAAGCATTGTCTTGATCAACTAAGGTATAGCACTTCTATTTTACTTTCTAGGATGGGCATGCTATGGCTGCTTCAATAGTTTATATCCCAGGAGAATTCCTGAGATATTCACTTAGAGTTATCTCAAGGAATGATGGTTTAACCATTTGGATATATGAATAGGTCTCTCCCTTAAATCCAAGTGTTTCCTCAACTAACTTGAGTGTAACACCATATCTTCAGCCCTCTTATATAGGAATGGATTATTCTAGGGTTTATGGTGTACTCACAAGATCTCATTAGATATGAAAGGGTTAAGTCTCCACCTAGATGCTTAGTTGGATTAGTTACTACTTTACTTCATCAATTCATGGATATGATCTTATTCCATTTGATATTGGTTATCTTACCACTCCCAGATGAAATGGTTTAACTCCTAATACTTTAGTTCAAATGTTGTCCTTTACTCTTAAATAGGTAAATCTAGTATTGGTATATATGGTTTCTCTCATTTGGAAAGGACTTCAATACCATCCTAAGATTAGGTTCCATAGAGAATGATGTGATCATCAATCTCTATGTTTAACATAAATGGTTTCTCTCCTAGGGCATGTCTTGAATAAGATCCTATGGTTTCTCTTAAAGATGATGATTTTAACACATGGAGGTATATCCAAAGTGTAGCTCAAGGTTTGTCATTGCTTCTCTAACAAATAACATAGAACTCTCACCTCTCTAGGTTTGATGTATAATAATTTGGAATAGAGAATAATATATATTCCTAGGGTTGATCTCCTTGTCATGTTTCCAAGAATAAAGTAGAATGAATATCATGAGGTTCATGATAAGAGCATGGATTAGTTTAAGACATGGAAAAGATAAGTCAAGAATGGTTTCTCCATTTTATTGTTACTTGATTAGCAATTGAATAGGTGTTCATATGATATAGCAAGGATTACCATATTATAATCTTTTACAAGATCAAACAATTGATCATTGAGTTAAGGATTGTTGTGTTTATTTTAGTTCCATTTGATCTAACCCCTTAGATCAAATCATATCTACCCAAATCAAGGTTTTCACAAAGGTCACATTGAGGTTTATAGTGCTTGACTTGATGAGCTACTTCAATTCCACCAAGGTCAAGTGAAACTTCGTTCTGTGTGGTTTTACTTTAAAGCGCGAAAATTCCCCAGATTTTCAATGCATGAATGCAATGCACACATTTGTTTCCTCTATTTTTGTAACCCAAATACTGGGATATTACAGATGTCTAGATAATTCGTGCAGAAAGAGATGCACTCTTCGGTGAGCCAGCCCTGGACGATGCTTCCATCCGGATGTTACTTGTTACGAACGTATCCTTTAATGACCCCATTCATTCTTTCAAACGGCATCATGTTGTGTAGGAATGCCGGCCCTAGATTGATGATATCATCCATGATATGGACCAACAGATGGACCATCACGTCAAAGAATGCATGCGGGAAGTACATCTCAAGCTCACATAGGATCACCACGATCTCTTCCTGGAGCCTTGCGAGTTTCTTCACGCTTATCGACTTCCGAGTTATGACGTCGAAGAAGTTACAGAGCCCAGTCAGCGTTGCACGGACATGGTCATCCATTATACCTCGGATTGCAACCGGAAGAATCTGCGTCATCATCACGTGACAGTCATGAGACTTCATGCCGTTGAAGTTTCGTTTCTTGGGGTCCATGTATCTGCTTATTAGCCCGGAGTAACCGAAGGGCACTCTGACTCCTAGAAGGCAATTGAAAAATTGATCGACCTCGGCGGACTAAAAGTGAAGCAGGAGGGGGGCAGTAATAGTCTGGCTTCTTAATCCTTTTGCGCTTCGACCGCCGTCGTCTCCTCCTCCGTGTCCCTCTTGGGTCGCGGGATCTGAAGCTCTTCCACGATGCCCAAAACTTTCAGGTCGTGTCTTGCTTTCGGCCCATCTTTTGTCCGGTCCGGCATGTTGAGAAGAGTGCCAAGCAAGCTCTCGCACACGTTCTTTGTAATATGCATGACATCAAGGCAATGAGGTGTATCAAGAATTTTCCAGTACGGCAAGTCCCAAAACACGGACCTCCTTCTCCATACACCAATGAGCGGCGGCGTTGCCTTTTTCTTCTTCTCTCAAGGCTTTTGACGAATCTTTCCCGGCGCAGGGCACTCCTTCCAACCTTTCAGTAATGTATCGATCTCTTCGCCGCTCTTCTTACGTGGAGGTCCTCGGGGTTCATTTGTACCATCGAACAGATCTCCACGCTTTCTCCACGGTTCAATCTTGTGTAGCCACCTTCGATGTCCCTGTTTTTGAAGAGCCGGGATCCTTACCAAGCTGCAAAAACATCGTCTCTTCCATGCACCTGGCACATGCCTTGTGTCCATGGCACACTGGCACAATATAACCGTATCCGAGGTAGTCCTGCACCGTCGTGATCAACGCGGCTCTCAAAGGGAAATATTCTTCCGCGGCGGCGTCCCATGTATCTACCCCTTCCTCCGGCCACAATGTTTCAAGCTCCTCCTTTAATAGTTCGAGATACATGTTGATATCGTTTCCTGGCTGTGTCGGCCCTTGAATTAGCATACTCATATGTATGTACTTCCTCTTCATGCACAACCGGGCGGGAGGTTGTAGATCCATACAAACAAGGGCCATGTGCTATGTGTGCTGCTCTGGTTTCCGAACGGATTGAATCCGTCCGTGCTCGCACCCAACCTGATGTTTCTGGGATCTGCCCCAAAACTTATGAATTCATTGTCTAATTCTTTCCACTGGCTTGCATCCGAAGGGTGTGTCAGCACTGGGTGCTCAATCTGCTCTTCATCATTCAACACTGCCTCCTTTCTCTCAGCGTGCCGGCGCATGAGCTTTGCATCCTTGCGGTCCGCGTAGAACCGTTGAAGCCGGGGGCGGCGGGAAGTACCACACAACTTTCCGAGGAGCTTTCTTCTTCCCTTTCTTGTACCGTTCAACGTCACACACAGGACATTTGGTCTTGTCCACGTGCTCCTTGTGATACATGATACAGTCGTTGATGCAGGCGTGATACTTTTCGTGGGGTAAGTCGAGAGGGCACGTGATTCTCTTGGCCTCGGCTAGACTACCAGGACACGTGTTCCCGGCAGGAAGGAGATCTTTCACGTATTCCAGAATGTCGTCGACGCTTGTGTCCGTCCATCCGTGTTTCGCCTTCATCTGCAGCACATCGAGCGCTACTCTCAAGCGGGATTCCCCCAACCCGCGACCTGAGTCGTACAACGGAGTATTCGAGTCTATCTCTAGTTTCTCAAGCTTTGATTTCCGCTTGGCGCCTTTCATCTTTTCGAGAAGCAGATCTTGAAGATGAGGGTCCCGCACGACTGAAGCTAGCGGCACCTCTTCATCGTCGGCAAGGTTATTGTCGTCATCAAGGTTATTATCCTCGTCAAGGTTATCGTCCTGTGCGACAAACTCTTCATCGTCATCAATATCATGATGCCCTCCTTCTTGCCAGCCATTACCACCTGCTGCCGTCGCCCCATTGACCTCCGCGCCATCATCACTCATCCATTGAGTGTGTCCATGCATGAAACCATTAGTGAGCAGGTGCCCCTGCAATTTGCCTGAATGATGGGTCAAACCATATCCCTCGTTTGCATCTTTCGAAAATAAAGCCTCCGTGGGGCAAAGCAGTTTCGATGAAGGATTCACTGTAAATGCTCACAGACAAGTTTTTAGGGGTTTTGATATAGGAGGTGGCAATTTGGCTCATAGGAGCAAATGCTCTCATTATATAAAATAATTAAAAAACAATTTTAAGAATGTTAAAAAATTCTGATATAAATTTGTTGGTGTACATCTTGACATTCTATGTTAGTGCACAAATTTTTGTGGAGAAACAACATTTTGTATGGCGTGTACAAAAAAGGCAAAAAAATATCCTGTACGTAGTCGTGTTATAGCATCAAAACTTGTCTTTTTTACAGGAGCCACAATTGTTTTTAGTTTTTTTTGAAAACTTGTGTACCAACATAAAATGTCTAGATGTACATGTAAAAATTTAGTTTAGAATTTTTTGACACTTTGAAATGTGGATTCACATAATGGGAGCATATGCTCCTATGAGCCAAAGTGCATTTCCCTTTTGATATAGCAGATAAATAAAGTACAAGTAAGTAAAATGCGAGAGTAATAATTGCAGCGAGTGGCCCAATCCTTTTTAGCACAAAGGACAAGCCGGTTTGTTTACTTATAATGACCAAACGTTCTTGAGGACACACGGGGATTTAGTCTAGTGCTTTCGCTTCATATAGTTGATTAATCTTCATTGTTTTGATAAGTGTTGTGTGGGTGAACCTATGCTAATGCACCGCCCTTCCTAGGACTAATACATACTTGTGATTATACCCCTTGCAAGCATCCGCAAATACAAGAAAGTAATTAAGATAAATCTAACCACAGCCTTAAACTCTGAGATCCTGCTATCCCTCTGCATCGATATACCAACGGGGGTTCAGGTTCTTGTCACTCCGGCAACCCACAATTAGCAAACGAATACAAGATGTACTCCCCTAGGCCCATAAAGGTGAAGTATCATGTAGTACGTTCACATGACACCACTAGAAGAATAACACCACAACTTAAATATCAAACCATTAAATATTACTCAACATAGTTCAATACTAACATTTAGACTTCACCCATGTCCTCAAGAACTAAACGAACTACTCACAAGACATCATATGGAACATAATAAGAGGTGATATGATGATGAATAACAATCTGAACATAAACCTTGGTTCAATGGTTTCACTCAATAGCATCAATAACAAGTAGTAATCAACACCGGGAAAGTTTCCCCTATCAAACAATCAAGATTCAACCGTAGATGTTACAGCGGTGACGAGCAGCGGTGGAGATGGCGGTGTCGATGGTGGATGATGATGATGATGATCCCAATGAAGTCAGCTCGATGACGGTGACGATGGCGACGATTTCCCCCTCCGGAGGGAATTTCCCCCGGATTCCTGCCCGCCGGAGAGATCTTTTCTCTCTGGTGTTTCTCGCCCATGGCGGGTTGTGTCTCTGCCTCCGTGCCTTAGGTTTGGGACGAAGAAGTACGCGAAGGAGAGGCAGAAGGGGCTGGGCCCCCTCCCCACAAGCGGCGCGGCCAAGCACAGGCCGCGCCGGCCTATGGGGGCCATGGCGGCCCTCCTCGGTCCCTCCTTTTGGCTGGCTTTGTCTTGGAAAAATAAGATGTTTCGTATAATTTCCGTCAATTGTTGATCTTGAAATATGGTGTCCTGACGGTGCTTTTCCAGCAGAATCCTGACTCAGGTGAATAATTCTCCAATAATCATGAATCATGCAAAATAGATGAAATAACATAAGCATCATCTCTAAATATGAAATATATCAATGAATAACCAAATTATGATATAAAATAGTGATGCAAAATGGACGTATCAACTCCCCCAAGCTTAGACCTTGCTTGTCCCCAAGCGAAACTGAGCTCAATAAACAAGACCACATGTTTATGGAGTGAAGAGTCGATAAATAGAATACGGACAAGAAGCATCATATTGATTCACACAAGACATTCTAGTAAATATCCTCCTCGTATAACTCAACTTGAAATAAGTAAAGAGAAATCACAAATAAAGGTGCATAGGAAATCACAATTGGTTATGGCAAACTTTGTTCTTGGTCAGAGAACTATTAATGGATTGTACTTATCTTCTAAGGAAAGCCTTTATATCAGAATTTGTATGGCAGGGCTTTCATCCTTAATCATCACAATCTCCTCATAATCATTGATAGCTTTAAAGTCATATTCATTCAGATAAAATTTGTACTAAACAAGGAAGAATACAAGACATGATTAGCTAGATCATAGCATAAATGGTTGGATCACAACAACTCAATTGCTTGCTTAAGATAGAGGGAAATAGGTTTACTGACTCAACATAAAAAAGCAGAGGGAAGCAGGGATTAAATCATGTGCTAGAGATTTTCAAGTTTGGAAATCATATAAAGAGCATAAAAGTTAGATTTTGAGCGGTGTTTGTTGTTGTTAACGAATGGTAGTGGGCACTCTAACCCCCTTGCCAAACAGACCTTCCAAGAGCGGCTCCCATGAAGGACGTCATCTCTACCGGCAAGGTAGATCATCCCCCTTCTCTTTTGTTTACACATGTATTTTAGTTTTATTATGGATGACACTCCCCCCAACCTTTGCTTTCACAAGCCATGGCTAGCAAATCCTCGGGTGCCTTCCAACATTTCTCATACCGTGGAGGAGTGTCTATTGCAAAATTAAGTTGCTTACTGATAAATCAGGGCAAAACTTGTGAAGAGAATTATTAATGAAAGTTATTAATTGGGGCTGGGAAGCCCGTTGCTAGCTCTTTTTGCAAAATTATTGGATAAGCGGATGTGCCACTAGTCCATCGGTGAAAGTCCGCCCAACAAGATTGAAAGATAAAACACCACATACTTCCTCATGAGCTATAAAACATTGACACAAATAAGGAGTAATATAGTTTGAATAGTTTAAAGGTAGCACATGAAGTATTTACTTGGAGTGGCGCAAAATACCACATAGTAGGTAGTTATGGTGGACACAAATGGCATGGGTTTGGTCTAAGGTTATGGATGTATGAGAAGCATTCCCTCTCAATACAGGTCTTTGGCTAGCAAGGTTGGGTAGCAAGCATAAGAGTTGAGGGGAAGCAAACAAATATACATGTGATAGAAACAATCATGCATCTTTCTCGTAAGCACAAGCAGTTTTAACTTCAGAATACCAAACTCATTAGCAGAAAGATAATAAAGTAATATATCTACATGTATTTCCTCTTTTGTTTAAACTCAAAGTGTTGTTGCTATTGAACAATGCTAAGTTTGCCAAAACCAAATAGATTTACTTGATGCTCCCAAAGTGATATCAATACTAATGTCAAGAGTGATCATATAAAAATTGCAAACTAAAATAAAGTGTGCAAAAAGTAAATGATAAGACTTCTCATTAATATTCCATAACGATAACTCACACCAACGGATACATAGACAACCAACTAAGAGAGATACTTCCACACTGCAAACCATCTTATATGATAACTTCCCTACTCATGATATGACACTACTTGATAGTAAAAAGATAAAGATAGTGATGATGTGATACCGCGGCACTCCCCCAAGCTTGGAAAAAACCAAGGGGATGCCAATACCGATGAATTACTCCTTCGGTGGTGATGATGATGGCCCGTTCCTGCGATTCTTAAAGATCTCCTTCAGCTTCAGCTTCTCAGTTTGGCAGTTCTGCACTAAGACTCGAAGAGATTCATTGTTATCCAAAAGTGGCGGTGGCGGCCTTGTGATGGGAATTGAGTAATATTCCAGCATTCTGCGAAGTCGGTTGTTCTCCTCCTGAAGTATCTCCACTTCCCTTCTCAGAGCACGGTATTGATCACAAAACTCATCGGTAACCCGTAGTGCTTCCTCCACACAAGGAAAGAGTTGAGGCTAAGAGCAGGCGGTAGAGGTCCCTGCAAGTTATGAGAAAAAGAACGTCCAATGTTAACCGATCCCACTAAGATTGGCTTACTCCCCTGTTATCACCAGATTTTGGCCAAATCAGGAGGTGGGCCGTAAGTGAAGATGGGCTTGAAGGACATACACGTGGAGCATCTTCGAAGCGGCCTTGCGCTAAGAGTTTGGGCTAAATCGCCCGTGTATTGTAATATAGTAGATCGTATCGTGTTTAGAATTAACGGATAGAGTCTGGCCCGTGCACGGTTAGGTGCACGCCTCAATTAGAAAGTCCCTTGGACTATAAATATGTATCTAGGGTTATCGAGAAAGGAGGACAATCACGTTCACAACAAACACAAATCGGGCGCATCGCCACCCCTTCCTTCGAGGGTTTCTTCCGGGTAAGCATCATGCTGCCTAGATCGCATCTCGCGATCTAGCGCATTTATTCGTCTACCTTGTGCTGCTCGTGCTGAAGCGTTGTTGATGGCGAGCAGCACTTATCATTAGGTGTTTAGGGGCTTGCATTGATGCTTTCTCGTGCATATATGCGTGGCAATGCCGTCCCTCGACACCTAGCTGCCCTTACACCTATCGGGTGTAAGGGCAGCATCTTGCTTGTTCGTTACTTAGTAGATCCGATCTGTTATAGTTGCTCCTTGCTCCGCAGGATTAGTTTAATATCTGCATAGTTAGGCCTTATGCTGGGGTCGGACGATCCGGTAGTGCGTTAGGTGTTGTTTACCGTTCCTACAAGGGATGTTCGGGAATTAACGTTATGTTGGTTTTTAGGCCTCTTGTAGGGGTAGTTTGCATCATCTTCCGTATCTGCTAGGCCCGACTACGCGTAGGACGTTCGGTTATGCGGTGAAAACCCTAAACTGTCGTAGATCGGTTTAGCTTTGTTTTGATCAAGCGGGATCCCCATGTCATTGCAAATCCATCGAGAACCATGGGGCGATCGGCTCTTTGAGCCGATCCACGGAACTGAGAGCCGATAGGGCTCGTATTTAATGTTTACGTGTCTACCATGCGGGAACAATCGAAGCAATCTAACACCTTCCTGATCGGGTCTAGGTCCGGTGGCACGCCCTAGCAACCGCCAGGACGTGGCTGGAAGACTTGCGGGACGACGCGGTGCCAGGGTCCACTAAGCGGCCTTGGGAGCCTCCCGGCTCTTCGTGTTGCTTAACCATTGCCCGCCGGTGGGTTTTGGCGGGTAACACATTCTGGCACGCCCGGTGGGACCATCTTCTGCAACATCCACGTCAACACCGACATCGAGATGGCAGAGGAACGGATCACATACGAGGATCTCCCTGCGGAACACAAGAAGAAGTACGAAGGCCATCGTTGAAGCCGAACTCATTGGCTCCTTTGAGAAGACCCGTTCGCATGGCATCGGGTTCAAAGGATTCACGCCACAAGGCGTCCTCGAAGGGTTGGATCTGTCTCTCCCTTCGAGGAACGTGCCAGAGCCTGCGACGGAAATCAACTACGTGGTGGCTCATTCTGCATCGGCATTGAGAGCCTGGTAAATACTTTGGAGCGCGTTGCGCTCCAGGTGGTGCAAGAGATCATGAAGCATCGGTACTCCCCTTCAGGACCTGCTCTAGGGACTCACCAGGGAGAGGTGCAACTCCACACCAGGCCACCATTGTCGTACGCGATGGCAGCTCCACAAACAAGGTTCACCGGCATACGTTGTCTACAAGGTTGGAGGTGATCCGGGCGACTATCAGTTCTTTATGAGCCGCCCAAGGAGATCCCGCACGGATACGTGTGCACGTTTGTGCCGGACTGCAACAAGCGGGCGCGAGCGATCCGGCTCCGGGAGGGATTGCCGGAGCGAGCAATTGTTCGGCGGGAGAGACGGCTACAACGGGGAGTTTGAGGCGGAGCTGAGAAACAGGCGTGGCTAGCCAAGTGCCCCACCAATTCATAGCTCAGTGCTACTTCCTCCGCGGATCGGATCGGTGCAGTCTGAGAGACCGATTCGGCATCTGCCAAGAAGAAGAAGACGGCTATTCCAAGCCGTACCCCAATGAGTTTGACCTGATCCCACTACCACCTAAGTACCGGCTCCGGACTTCACCAAATTTAGTGGGTCGAAGGATCTAGCTCAATCGAGCACGTGGCCGATACTTGGCCCGTTGGGCATGGTTTCAGCATCGGATCAGCTACGGGTGAGGTTCTTTTCGCAATCCCTCACCGGTCCAGCTTTTGGATGGTACACCTCGTTGCAGCCAAATTCGGTGCGATCATGGAAGCAGCTAGAGGAACAGATTTCACACACAATATCATTTGGAAGCTACGAAGGCGGCATTGCCGAGCTAGCACGAGTTCGGCAAAGGCGAGAACGTGTCGAATATATTCAGCGTTTGAAGCTGTCAAGAACCGATGTTATTCGGTTCATTTATCTGAGAAAGAAGCAGTCGAGCTAGCCGTGGCAGGCCTTGCAGCGTCATTCAAGGATCTGACGTTCCAAGTAGAGTACAACTCGCTGGCGCACATGGTCCAGTGACCTTATATGAACAGCACCATCCGAGCTGTACCAAGACAAGTTCAAGCGCGATAAGCCTGGTCAATGCTGATGAGGATGAAGATTCTGCGGAAGATCAGGAAGTCGCAGTAGCTGAATGGACTCGGACGGCAGTACACTGTGTCCTGCAAATGGGTGAACCCACCAGGGCCTCCAAGAGGGTTTGACTTTGATGTGAGCAAAGCTGAACAGATCTTCGATCTGCTACGAAAGAAACAGTTGAAGCTACTGAAGGCCACAAGATCCCTACGGCACAAGAGATGAACAAAAGGCCATACTGCAAATGGCATCATACGTTCACGCACGCCACCAACGACTGCAAAGTATTGCGCGCACAAATTCAGATGGCGATAGAATCAGGCCGATTAACTTTCGGACAGTTTGCCATGAAGGTG
The DNA here is from genome assembly GCA_030979885.1 of Lolium multiflorum. Taxonomy (NCBI): domain Eukaryota; kingdom Viridiplantae; phylum Streptophyta; class Magnoliopsida; order Poales; family Poaceae; genus Lolium; species Lolium multiflorum. The sequence continues at coordinate 188,388,205 of CM061753.1, forward strand.
GACATGCGTCCGTTTCCGGACGCCAACATGGTGGACCTAAGCCACTCCATAAGGGAACCAGGGTTCTCTTTTGATGTCAATATGGCAGGCTTGTGGCCGCCATGGCAAAGATAAAGCAGAGAGCAGCCACTCTCGTGGCAAAGATAGAGAGGAGGCCGTTCCACGCGACCGGCCACAGGATGATGACAGACGATACCTAACCGAGGAGGAGGTGAGAAGCATACGGTATCAACGCCCACTCTCCGTGCATCTCCTCAACAAATATGAGCAGCAGTACGACCGACGTCGGCGCCACGACGAAGACGATGAAAGATATCATCGGTCGGATGCGGTGGACGGGAGGTATCGTCGCACGACGAAACAACGACGGGTACGGCGTCGCGCTAGAGGAGGTCAAGGGAGCAAGACAACATGGATAAGCACTGGAGCTGTCCTTTCTTCAAACATTGCTGGGACTTCGGAATGAGCCGATTGCCAACAATCGAGAACTGCCCAGAGTGCAAACATCAAAGGAGGAGGGCAAATGAAGTTTCGGTGTTCGAGCGTCTAGGGCCTCTCCCACCTCATAATAAACAAGCTGAGTCATCTCAAGAAGAAGACTTTGAGGAGTCGGATGGAGAAGAAGATAGGTATCACCGACCAAGGTGGTGCGATGGACTCAGCCATTCTCGAAGCGTAGGGTGCAGCGGGCTGCGAAACTTGGAAGAAGCCGAGGCACAGTATGTACACGTTGCGAAAAGCGCGGCCCGATGGCCGCGAAAATTCAGCAAACATTGGAGACAAGGCGCGCCCGCCAAAGAAAGTATGGCGCCCTAAACAAACGAAAGCCGATGCACAGGCATCGGCTGATGCCGATGCAGAGGCATCGGCTGATACAAACATGGTATCCGTGATCCGGACGAGTAGCAGGTCCAAGACATTGGACGTACGTGGCAAGGCCGATCCCTGCGATCGGCCCTCAAAAAATGGAAAGCAAAGGATCTTATCTCCAGCATGCCACGTAGCTACAGTGGGAAACCAAGAAGTACTAAACCTTCACGAAGCATTGCAATGAAAAGGAGGCCGATTCCCGCAATCGGCCAAAATTATCCTCGACATGCGTTTTGTCTGTGTTCAGCATTGATCGACAGATGCCTGAAGAGCCGATATCATCAAATACTTGACAGAATCGGCTCGGGGCACATAGATGGATGAGACACGAGGATACAAAGCTTGGAGTGGATGTCAAATGCCCAGCAGAACAGCTCAAGTATGGGGGGCCGATGCATAAATAAATCGGCCATATGAAAAATTAAAAATCCAAAAATTTTGGGCACAGCCGATGCGTAGACATCGACTTAAGAATTAAAAGCCGATGCACGGCCATCGACTCAAGGGATACGACTGTTACAAGCAGAAGCCTAATGGAGCAGTCATCGAGTTACGTAGCGAGGCTCTACTGAAGGAGTCCCTCAGTGGAATGGTTGGTGGCTCCGTTAGCAAATCTTCAAGATCAGCAGCGCCTGCGTAAGCATGCAGATCAGGTTAGGATCATGAGAACAGCCGATGACCATCCAATTGGCTGTGACGTTTCCTCCTGGGGCTTGACCAAGGTGACAACTTCATCAAACATCTTCACCAGAAGCTGCATCAGTCTGCCCGAGGTGATGAGCCAATCTGAGCAGCAAGACGCAAGAATGGAGCTAGGAAGAGTTCAAGGGCCACTACGTTTGAGGCTTCTTAGTTCAAGGGAGCTGCTGGTCCTTCCAGAGCCGTCCTAGTGCATTGTCTCCTTGGGCGTAAGCTTTCCTGCCCTATTTTGATGAAGAGCTGGAGTGGCTCGGGGGGCAGCTCACCCTGAAGGTTCTCTGCTATTGAAAGCCGATTTGGTCAGAATCGGCTGACGCTGCACTACAGTTGGGAAGCCGATGATGGCCCATTCGGTTGGTACACTTTTATCCTCGCCTTGACTGAGGCTCGGAGGGCAGCTCGCCCTCAAGGTTCTTTGTTCTGAGGAGCTAGAGCCACCAATTTGAAGAGGGAGCCATCATAATTGATAGGCTTTGGGCCAGTTTGTTGCTGCAAAGAGACAAAGCATCGCGAGGAAAGTTGTAGGCGATCAAGATTTTCAGCAATGGTCCTAGAGTTCTCCTGAAGGCATCAATTCTGGAGTCTTGCCGATTAAAGCTAACATTAAGCTCAGGGGACTTGGATTTCCAAGATTTAAGGACCGATGCGTTACCATCGGCTCATCGAGCGTTGATCAGGCTAACAATCGGCAAAGTCAATACAAGGGAGAATCGGCTAAATCAATTTGCAAGGAATCGGCAGAGTCAAATTGGGGAAATTTCTTCATTGATAATCAGATTTCTTACATGAAAAGAGCTGATTGCTCTCAAAAGGAAGGCCTAGGGGGATGCATTGCCCCTCCTACTACTACTGATCCTATTCTAGGGATCCTATCTAGGGGCCATTGCTGCCCTCGTCATCGCCGTCGTCGCCGCTATCAGTGCTTCCGGCGGGCTCGTCGTCGCTGCTGCCGCGACCACTGGAGGGCCCTCGTTGTCCTCGTCGTCCTCGCCGGCGTCGTCTTCGTCGGCTGTCGAAGTCGCTAAGGTTGCCCGGCCAAGGGCAGAGGCGCTTGGCCGGCGGCTCGTCGGAGGAGGTGCTGTCCTCCTCCTCTTCTTCTTCCTTCACCTCCTCGGAGGAGGTGAAATCGCCCCAGGAGAGGCGGTCGTCGTCCTCTCCTCTTCCGATTCCCCGTATGCAAGGAATCGGAGGTCGCTTCCCCATCGGTCGAGGACTTGTCGTCCTCCGACCAGACGGAGAAGTCGTGGCTCGACTCTTCCCCGTCGGCAATGGCGCGGCGGATGTTGGCCGCGTGGGCCTCTCGCGGGTCCCACTCTGGCGTCGGCTCTCGGAGGGGGAGGATTGGACGGAGAGGCTTGATGCAGGGAGAGGAAGAAGAAGAAGACATGGTGGCAGAGGAGGGCTTTTGGAAGTGCTGATGCGAGGGGATGAAGAGGAGAACTGTTCGATGCGGTTAAATAAAAGGAGATGGAAATTTAATTGTCGAGCAGTTTTCGAGGACATGGTGCCAAAACCGTCAAATCGTGCAGAGAAGTTGGGAAGGCAAGTCGTCATGATGAGAAAATACTGCGACGGTTCTGCTCTGCCACGACATGACCCCTCGAAGGAGAAACAGATGGTTTTGAAATTATCATTACCAAAACCAGGGGGCATGTGTTATCACCGGATTTTGGCCAAATCAGGAGGTGGGCCGTAAGTGAAGATGGGCTTGAAGGACATACACGTGGAGCATCTTCGAAGCGGCCTTGCGCTAAGAGTTTGGGCTAAATCGCCCGTGTATCTGTAATATAGTAGATCGTATCGTGTTTAGAATTAACAGATAGAGTCTGGCCCGTGCACGGTTAGGTGCACGCCTCAATTAGAAAGTCCCTTGGACTATAAATATGTATCTAGGGTTATCGAGAAAGGAGGACAATCACGTTCACAACAAACACAAATCGGGCGCATCGCCACCCCTTCCTTCGAGGGTTTCTTCCGGGTAAGCATCATGCTGCCTAGATCGCATCTCGCGATCTAGGCAGTACACGTTTATTCGTCTACCTTGTGCTGCTCGTGCTGAAGCGTTGTTGATGGCGAGCAGCACTACTTATCATTAGGTGTTTAGGGGCTTGCATTGATGCTTTCTTGTGCATATCTGCGTGGCAATGCCGTCCCTCGACACCTAGCTGCCCTTACACCTACTGGGTGTAAGGGCAGCATCTTGCTTGTTCGTTACTTAGTAGATCCGATCTGTTATAGTTGCTCCTTGCTAGGATTAGTTTAATATCTGCATAGTTAGGCCTTATCTTGGGTCGGACGATCCGGTAGTGCGTTAGGTGTTGTTTACCGTTCCTACAAGGGATGTTCCGGGAATTAACGTTATGTTGGTTTTTAGGCCTCTTGTAGGGGTAGTTTGCATCATCTTCCGTATCTGCTAGGCCCGACTACGCGTAGGACGTTCCGGTTATGCGGTGAAAACCCTAAACTGTCGTAGATCGGTTTAGCTTTGTTTTGATCAGCGGGATCCCCATGTCATTGCAAATCCAACGAGAACCATGGGGCGATCGGCTCTTTGAGCCGATCCACAGGGCAACCTGAGAGCCGATAGGGCTCGTATTTAATGTTTACGTGTCTACCATGCGGGAACAATCGAAGCAATCTAACACCTTCTGATCGGGTCTAGGTCAGGTGGCACGCCCTAGCAACCGCCAGGACGTGGCTGGAAGACTTGCGGGACGACGCGAGGTGCCAGGGTCCATTAAGCGGCCTTGGGAGCCTCCCGGCTCTTCGTGTTGCTTAACCATTGCCCGCCGGTGGGTTTTGGCAGGTAACATCCCCACAGTTTGTCGCTTCCTTTTTATTGATGACACCTCCTTCACTTCCTCCTTGAATTCTTCTTTCAACTCGAGGCCTTGAATATCTTCCTCCAAAGGCTCCTTGTCCTTGTTGTTGGAGACCATGGTGCTTCTAGATCAAAAACAAATCCTGGCAGAAAACAGCTCGAAACAAAACGCGACGAGAAAACGATATACGGACCTCCAGGGGTCTGGGGGATTACATAGCAAATATTTTCACGACAAAAGGAAGGTACCAGGCCGAAAACGAGTGGAAACGGGACGAGGGGCTGTCCCATAGGGCGGCACGGCCAGGCTGGGCCTGCGCCGGCCTATGGGGGCACGCCCTCGTGCGTCGCCTCCACTCCGTTTCGATCTCGCAATTTTTCGTATTTTCCAAAAATAGCAGAAATATTGTTCGGAAAGTTAAATGCAGACTTTTTATTACTAAAACTGTTACCTATTCAAAGTCGAACTCTGCAGAACTGTCAATTTGGTTTTTGATGAAAGCTTCCGGAGTCACCACTTGAATAACATCAATATCTTCATTATAAGAATCTCCAGAAATATAATGCTTGAGTCTTTGTCCATTCACCACTTGTGTAGCATCATCTTTCAGCGAGGCAATTTTTATTGCTCCCGAACGATACACTTCCTCAATGACATATGGTCCTTCCCATTTTGAGAGTAATTTCCCTGCAAAAAATCTGAGACGAGACCGATACAATAGGACTTTATCTCCAACATTAAATTCTCTTTTAATAATTTCTTCTATCATGCCATTTCTTAACCTTTTCCTTAAAAAGTTTAGCATTTTCATAAGCTTCACTTCTCCATTCATCTAAAGAACTCAATTGAAGCAACCTCTTCTTACCGGCAAGTTTAAAATCTTTATTAAGTTCTCTTATAGCCCAATAAGCTTTGTGCTCTAGTTCTAAAGGTAGATGACAAGCTTTTCCATAAACCATTTTCTAAGGAGACATTCCCATAGGATTTTGATAAGCAGTTCTATAAGCCCACAATGCTTCCTTTAACTTACTAGCCCAATTTTTTCTAGATTTATTAACAGTCTTTCCCAAGATAGATTTAATTTCTCTTTTTGATAATTCTACTTGCCCACTAGTTTGAGGATGATAAGCTGAAGCAATTATATGATTAATACCATATTTAGCAAGAGTTTTTCTAAAACCACCATGAATAAAGTGAGAACCTCCATCAGTCATAATATATCTAGGTACTCCAAATCTAGGAAAAATAACATCTAAAAGCATTTTTAAAGAGGTCTCACCATCAGCACTTTTTGTTGGTATGGCTTCTACCCATTTAGTAACATAATCAACAACGACAAGTATATGAGTGTTACCTTCTGAAGAAGGGAAAGGACCCATGAAGTCAAATCCCCAACAATCAAATGGTTCAATAACAAGAGTATAATTCATAGGCATTTCATTGCGTCTAGAGATATTACCAACTCTTTGACATTCATCACAAGATAAGATAAACTTCCTTGCATCTTTGAAAAGTGTTGGCCAATAAAAACCTGATTGTAGAACCTTTTGTGCGGTTCTATCTCCGCGTGATGTCCTCCATAAACACTACCATGACACTTACTCAATATCTCTTGTTGTTCATATTCTGGGACACATATTCACATAATACCATCCACTCCTTCTTTATATAAGTGTGGGTCATCCCAAAAATAATGCCTCAAATCATAAAAGAATTTCCTCCTTTGCTGAGCTGAAAAGGTTGGAGGCAAGTACTTCGAAACAATAAAGTTAGCATAATCAGCATACCAAGGACTATCTCGCGAGCTCACCTTTATTACAACCAATTGTTCATTTGGAAAACTATCATTAACATGAACAAGATCATAAGCAATATTTTCCAATCTAGACAAATTATCAGCAACAGGATTATCAACACCTTTCCTATCTACAATATGTAAATCAAATTCTTGCAAAAGAAGCACCCATCTAATAAGCCTTGGCTTAGCATCTTTCTTTTCCATAAGGTACCTAATTGCAGCATGATCAGTATGAACTGTGACTTTTGAATCAACAATATAGGATCTAAACTTGTCACATGCAAAAACTACGGCTAATAACTCTTTCTCAGTTGTAGCATAATTTCTTTGAGCAGCATCTAGAGTTTTACTAACATAATGAATAACATTCAATTTTTTATCTACTCGCTGTCCAAGGACAGCACCTACAGCAAAATCACTAGCATCACACATAATTTCAAAAGGTAGATTCCAATCAGGAGGTTCGACTACAGGAGCAGTTGTTAAGGCTTTCTTTAGAGTTTCAAAGGCTTCCTTACAATCATCATCAAAAACAAAAGGTACATATTTTTGTAGAAGATTAGTAAGAGGCTTTGAAATTTTAGAGAAATCTTTAATAAATCTCCTATAAAAACCAGCATGACCAAGAATACTACGAATACCTTTAACATCCCTAGGATAGGGCATCTTCTCAATTTCTTCAACTTTAGCTCTATCAACTTCAATACCTCTCTCAGAAATTTTATGTCCCAATACAATTCCTTCATTAACCATAAAGTGGCATTTCTCCCAATTAAGAACAAGGTTAGTTTCTTCAAAAAAAAAGAACAAGGTTAGTTTCTTCACATCTCTGCAAAACTTTATCAAGGTTTCGCAAGCAATTATCAAAAGAATTCCCATAGACAGAAAAATCATCCATGAATACCTCTACAATCTTTTCACAAAAGCCATGAAAAATAGCAGACATGCATCTTTGAAAGGTAGCAGGAGCATTACACAAACCAAAAGGCATACGCCTATAAGCATAAGTTCCATAGGGACAAGTGAAAGTGGTTTTCTCTTGATCTTTACCTCTAACAGCAATTTGTGAAAACCCAGAATAACCATCAAGAAAGCAGAAATGAGTATTTTTAGACAACCTTTCTAACATTTGATCAATAAAAGGTAAAGGGTAATGATCTTTCTTAGTAACTTTATTAACTTTTCGAAAATCAATGCACATTCTATACCCTACAACTACTCTTTGAGGAATGAGTTCATCATTATCATTAGGTACAACAGTTATTCCTCCTTTCTTAGGAACACAATGCACAGGACTAACCCATCTACTATCAGCAATAGGATATATAATACCTGCTTCAAGAAGTTTTAATACCTCATTCCTTACCACATCCTTCATCTTAGGAATTAGACGACGCTGATGTTCAACAACAGGTTTTGCATCATCTTCCATATTGATGGCATGTTGGCAAATAGCGGGAGAAATCCCCTTCAAGTCATCAAGAGTGTACCCAATAGCTCCTCGGTGTTTCTTCAATATTTCCAATAACCTTTCTTCTTCAAAATCTGAAAGCTTATCACTAATAATAACAGGATATGTTTTCTTATCATCAATATAAGCATACTTAAGATTATCAGGTAATGGTTTCAAATCAAATATAGGATCTTCCTTTGGTGGTGGTGTTACACCTAGATCTTCAACCGGTAAGTCATGTTTAAGAATAGGTTGACACAGGAAAATTTCATCAAGCTCATCCCTTTCTTCCCTAAAGACTTCACTCTCACTATCCTCCAAATGTTGCTGCAAAAGATTATTAGGAGCAAGAGCAATAGATGCACACTGTTCAACTCTAAAATCATCATTAGGAAAATCAGCTTTATAAGGAGTTTTGGCAAATTTAGAGAAGTTAAACTCATAAGATTCACTAGCAAATTTAGTAACAATTTTCTCTTTCTTCCAATCTATAATAGCTCCACAAGTATTCAGAAAAGGTCTACCAAAAATAATAGGACAAGACTTACTAGCAGCAGAACCAAGTACCAAAAAGTCAGCAGGATATTTAATCTTACCACATAGAACTTCCACATCTCGAACAATACCAATAGGAGAGATAGTTTCTCTATTAGCTAGCCGAATAAACACATCAATATCTTCAAGTTCACAAGAACCAATTTCATGCATGATTTCCGTGTAGAGCTCATAAGGAATGGCACTAATACTTGCACCAATGTCGCATAAACCATAATAGCAATGATCACCAATTCGAACAGAGAGCACAGGAACACTGGCTTTCCTAGATTTATTAGGATGCGAAACAATATTAGAAGCATCTTCACAGAAAATAATATGACCATCTTCCACATTTTCAGTCACAAGATCTTTAACTATTGCAACAGCAGGTTCAACCTTTATTTGCTCCTCAGGTTCTATAGGTTTCTTTGCACTTTTATTAACTACACTAGTTATAACAGAATACTCCTTCATTTTAGCAGGGAAAGGAGTTTTTTCAATATAAGCTTCAGGAAGAACATGATCAACAGTTTTAATTTCAATACATTTACCTTTAAGTGAATCAGTTTTATCTTTATAAGGTTCATGATACTTATCAAAATTCTTCCTAGGCAATTCAAAATGAGAGGCAAAGGCTTTATAAATATTTGCAACAACTTGAGAGTCAAGACCATATGTAGCACTCATATTACGAAATTTATCAGTATCCATAAAAGTTTCAATGCATTAATAATCATAATTTATACCTGACACTCTACCTTTGTCATTCTCCCATCCTTCAGTATTTTCTTGGATTCGATCAAGAAGGTCCCATTTAAACTCTTCTTTATTGCGTGTGAATGATCCCAGTAAAAGTTTCCTTTCAAATTCCACTTACCAATAGCGCTTCACTCCCCGGCAACGGCGCCAGAAAATAGTCTTGATGACCCACAAGTATAGGGTGTGTATCGTAGTACTTTCGATAAATAAGAGTGTCGAACCCAACGAGGAGCAGAAGGTGTTGACAAGCAGTTTCTATGAAGGATTCACTGTAAATGCTCACAGACAAGTTTCAGGGGGTTTTGATATAGCAGATAAATAAAGTACAAGTAAGTAAAATGCGAGAGTAATAATTGCAGCGAGTGGCCCAATCCTTTTTAGCACAAAGGACAAGCCGGTTTGTTTACTTATAATGACCAAACGTTCTTGAGGACACACGGGGATTTAGTCTAGTGCTTTCGCTTCATATAGTTGATTAATCTTCATTGTTTTGATAAGTGTTGTGTGGGTGAACCTATGCTAATGCACCGACCTTCCTAGGACTAATACATACTTGTGATTATACCCCTTGCAAGCATCACAAATACAAGAAAGTAATTAAGATAAATCTAACCACAGCCTTAAACTCTGAGATCCTGCTATCCCTCCTGCATCGATATACCAACATGGGTTCAGGTTGCTGTCACTCCGGCAACCCCACAATTAGCAAACGAATACAAGATGTACTCCCCTAGGCCCATAAAGGTGAAGTATCATGTAGTCGATGTTCACATGACACCACTAGAAGAATAACACCACAACTTAAATATCAAACCATTAAATATTACTCAACATAGTTCACTACTAACATTTAGACTTCACCCATGTCCTCAAGAACTAAACGAACTACTCACGAGACATCATATGGAACATAATCAGAGGTGATATGATGATGAATAATAATCTGAACATAAACCTTGGTTCAATGGTTTCACTCAATAGCATCAATAACAAGTAGTAATCAACATCGGGAAAGTTTCCCCTATCAAACAATTAAGATTCAACCCTAGATGTTACAGCGGTGACGAGGTGCAGAGATGGAGATGGCGGTGTCGATGGTGGAGATGATGATGATGATGATCCCAATGAAGTCCAGCTCGATGACGGTGACGATGGCGACGATTTCCCCCTCAGGAGGGAATTTCCCAGGCGGATTCCTGCCCGGAGAGCTCTTTTCTCTCTGGTGTTTCTCGCCCCGCAGCGGCTGTGTCTATTCTGGCTTATCCCCCGTGCCTTAGGTTTCGGGACGAAGAAGTACGCGAAGGAGAGGCGGCCGAAGGGGCTGTGGGCCCCCTCCCCACAAGGCGCCGGGGCCTGGGCCGCGCCGGCCTATGGGGGGGGCCATGGCGGCCCTCCTCGGTCCCTCCCTTTGGCGTCTTCTGGAAAAATAAGATGTTATGTATAATTTCCGTCAATTGTTGATCTTGAAATATGGTGTCCCGGTTTTTCCAGCAGAATCCTGACTCCGGTGAATAATTCTCCAATAATCATGAATCATGCAAAATAGATGAAATAACATAAGTATCATCTCTAAATATGAAATATATCAATGAATAACAGCAAATTATGATATAAAATAGTGATGCAAAATGGACGTATCAATAGGGGTCAAACCATTTCCCTCGTTTGCATCTTCGGCACAGACACAATACCTCCATGCGGTTATTTGCATACATGTCGATGATCGCGTGTTTCAGATATCTCATCACGACGCTTTCACTCATCTCGATAACCATTATCGCCTTGGTAAGATTATATAATTGATTAGAACCATGCATCCGTCGGTAGTTTTCACGGAAAATTTCGGCATGACCTTCCTACACGGTAGGACATAGGAGCGCAGAAATGTGCCGAAACGGAAACTTAACGAATCAACATTTCGGCGCAACGTTGGCAACTCATTTTCAACGCCAGCACACATAAGCACAAACACAACATATATATATATGCCACACACGAGCTTTGCTTCAAATGTCCAATATACGTCGATTTCATTCCTCAATTTGTTCATTAATCACCTATTTGTTTGATATATTCGTCAACGAGATCGAGACGTCGCGCCGCGACCATGGCGTATGGAAGCCGACTTTCTAGATCTAGATCTAGATTGAGCGGTCAATGCGGGATAGTAGATCTAGATCTACATAGAGGGATGTGGGAGATGCATGTAGGAAAGGAAGATTTGCTCAAAAAATATGATTTTGTTTGGTCAAATTTGCTAAATTGGGGGTAGAAATGAGCAAAAATGAGCTGGGTTGGGAGAAGGCTCGGGTTTGTGTGGAGGAGTGGAGTAGTGGGGTGTGTGAGTGCTGGTTGGTGGGAGAAATAAGTGCCAGGTTACTGCCGGCGCACCAGGGCATGGGTGCGCCGACAGCACATAGCCCATTCGGCTATATTTGCTCCAAGCCAGGCCCAAGAATCATTGCCGGCGCACCAGCCTAGGGGCGCGCCGGCAATAGTAAATTTCCGGCGACGCGCCCCTGGGCTGGTGCGCCGGCAATGATTGGGCCTGGCCCGAATCGGGCGAGCCCATGCCGGATTTGTCCCCGGCGCGTCTTTTCTGTGGTGCGCGCGGTAGCCTGCATCCCGGCGCGGCGACAAAGTGGTGCGCCGGCACCACTTTCCACCGAAGCATGTCCAACGTGGTGCGCCGGCACCACTTGCCACCACCTATAGGCTTAGTAGTGTCGCAGCCTTCGCCATCAATGTCGAGACTGCCTCTTCTGCACGGGCACTAGCGGGCGGCGGCTGGGCTTCTGCGCTGCTATCAATGGCATCGTGTCCCGCGCACGCTCGTCCTTTAAAAGTCGACCGGCATCATCCCTGCCATGGCCCACACCACTGACACCTCCGCTCCCACCCGCACCACCGCGCGCCGCCGCATCACCATGGGGAAGAAGAGACGACTTCGAGGCGTCCGCAGCGGCACCAAGAAGGAGGCGCGACCGAACGGTGCCGCTACCCGTCGAGGTGGCGTGGCTCATGCCGAACTGGACGCCGTGCGGCGGGTGGGACGTGCACACTGGCGCGGGCTGGCGCCTCAGCCACCTCCGAGTGGCTGTCCCGCCCATGCCTCTGCGCGAGCCAAGCAGGAGCGCTGAGATCTGGCGCATGCGGCGGTACCTACCGCCAGACCTCCGCGCCGATCTCGTCTTCCCCGTTGAATCCATTATCTGGCACAGCTAGCGCCAGACCGAGGACGATGCGAGGCGGCAGGCGGGCTTCCTCGGCGACATGGACTTCCCATTTGAGCTGCCACCACCGCCTCGTCGTAAAAAATTACAGCCGCCGGGGCCTCCACAAGACGACGATGCCGACGAGGACTGCGACGCGCTGGGCTACCACAAGGAGGAGGCCAAGGACGATAGCGACGTCTTCGTCGCCTGGATTTTCCATGAATGACAGGCGGCCATGGGTGTACAATCTGTGGGAGGCTCCACCTCCACCTCCACCACCGGCGTGGACTGCTCCATGATACGTCTCCGACGTATCGATAATTTCTTATGTTCCATGCTACATTATTGATGATATCTACATGTTTTATACACATTATATGTCGTATTTACGCATTTTCCGGCACTAACCTATTAACAAGATGCCGAAGAGCGATTCTTGTTTCTGCTTTTTTGGTTTCAGAAATCCTAGTAAGGAAATATTCTCGGAATTGGACGAAATCAACGCCCGGGTCCTATTTTTGCACGAAGCTTCGAGACCGAGGGGAAAGGAAGTGGGGCCACGAGGCGCCGCCACACTAGGGCGGCGCGGCCGGGCCTGGCGCGCGGCCCTAGCGTGTGGGGCCCTCGTGTGGCCCCCGCGTTGCCGCCTACTTAAAGTCTTCGTCGCGAAACCCTTTGTACCCAGAGCCACGATACGGAAAACCTTCCAAAGACGCCGCCGCCGAATCCCATCTCGGGGGATTCGGGAGATCGCCTCCGGCACCCTGCCGGAGAGGGGAATCATCTCCCGGAGGACTCTTCATCGCCATGATCGCCTCCGGAGTGATGAGTGAGTAGTTCACCCCTGGACTATGGGTCCATAGCAGTAGCTAGATGGTCGTATTCTCCTAATTGTGCTTCATTGTTGGATCTTGTGAGCTGCCTAACATGATCAAGATCATCTGTAATACTATATGTTGTGTTTGTCGGGATCCGATGGATAGAGAATACTATGTTATGGTGATTATCAATCTATTACCTATGTGTTGTTTATGATCTTGCATGCTCTCCGTTATTAGTAGAGGCTCTGGCCAAGTTTTTGCTCTTAACTCCAAGAGGGAGTATTTATGCTCGATAGTGGGTTCATGCCTCCATTAAATCTGGGACAGTGACAGAAAGTTCTAAGGTTGTGGATGTCTTGTTGCCACTAGGGATAAAACATTGATGCTATGTCTAAGGATGTAGTTGTTGATTACATTACGCACCATACTTAATGCAATTGTCTGTTGCTTGCAACTTAATACTGGAAGGAGTTCGGATGATAACTGAAGGTGGACTTTTTAGGCATAGATGCATGCTGGATGGCGGTCTATGTACTTTGTCGTAATGCCCTGATTAAATCTCACTATATTTATCATATCATGTATGTGCATTTGATACGTCTCCAACGTATCGATAATTTCTTATGTTCCATGCTACTTTATTGATGATACCTACATGTTTTATGCACATTATATGTCATATTTATGCATTTCTGGAACTAACCTATTAACAAGATGCCGAAGAGCAGTTCTTTTTTTGTTTTTGGTTTCGAAATCCTAGTAAAGAAATATTCTCGGAATTGGACGAAACTTTCGCCCGGGGTCCTATTTTGCACGAAGCTTCGAGAAGACCGAAGAGATAACGAAGTGGGGCCACGAGGCGGCCGGAGGGGAGGCCGGCGCGGCGGGCCTTGGCCGCGCCGACCTACCCCTAGGCCCCTCGTGTGGCCCCTCGCGTTGACCCTCCGCCTACAAAGCCTCAGTCGCGAAACCCCGGTACCGAGGCCACGATACGGAAAACCTTCGAGCCGCGCCGCGAATCCCATCTCGGGGGATTCGGAGATCGCCTCCGGCACCTGCCGGAGAGGGGATTCATCTCCCGGAGGACTCTACACCGCCATGGTCGCCTCCGGAGTGATGAGTGAGTAGTTCACCCCTGGACCATGGGTCCATAGCAGTAGCTAGATGGTTGTCTTCTCCTTGTTGTGCTTCATTGTTGGATCTTGTGAGCTGCCTAACATGATCAAGATCATCTATTTGTAATACTATATGTTGTGTTTGTCGGGATCCGATGGATAGAGAGTACTATGATTATGGTGATTATCAATCTATTGTTTATGTGTTGTTTATGATCTTGCATGCTCTCCGTTATTAGTAGAGGCTCTGGCCAAGTTTTTGCTCTTAACTCCAAGAGGGTATTTATGCTCGATAGTGGGTTCATGCCTTCATTGAATCTGGGATCGTGACGGTAGGTTCTAAGGTTGTGATATGTTGCCACTAGGGATAAAACATTGATGCTATGTCTAAGGATGTAGTTGTTGATTACATTACGCACCATACTTAATGCAATTGTCTGTTGCTTAGCAACTTAATACGAATGGGGTTCGGATGATAACTTTGAAGGTGGACTTTTTAGGCATAGATGCAGTTGGATGGCGGTCTATGTACTTTGTCGTAATGCCGGATTAAATCTCACTATATTTATCATATCATGTATATGCATTGTTATTCCTTTCTCTATTTGTCAATTGCCCGACTGTAATTTGTTCACCCAACATGCTTTATCTTATGGGAGAGACACCTCTAGTGAGCTGTGGACCCCGGTCCTATTCTTTACATAGCATACAATTCTTGCAATTGTGTTTGTTTTCTTTGCAAACATCTTCCACTCGATACGTTTAATCCTTTGTTTAAGCGGTGAGATTGACAACCTCATTGTTTCGTTGGGGCAAAGTACTTGGGTTGTGTTGTGCGGGTTCCGCGTTGGCCGGAATCCCTGGTGTTGCGCCGCATCACATTTCGCGACCATCAACCTTCAACGTGCTTCTTGGCTCCTACTGGTTCGATTAAACCTTGGTTTCTTTCTGAGGGAAAACTTGCACTGTGCGCATCATACCTTCCTCTTGGGGTTCCCAACGAACGTGTGAGTTACACGCCATCAAGCTCTTTTTCTGGCGCCGTTGCCGGGGATCTGAAAAAGTTACACCACAAAAATATCTATCTCCCACGTCAAGCCACGCCGCAGCTCTTTTGGCGCCGTTGCCGGGGAGATCAAGACACTGCAAGGGAGTCTCCACTTCTCGATCTCTTTACTTTGTTTTTGTCTTGCTTTATTTTATTTACTATTTTGTTTGCTGCACCTAAACAAAACAAAAAAAATTAGTTGCTAGTTTTACTTTATTTATTGTCTTGCTCTCTATATCGAAAACACAAAAAAATTAGTTACTTGCATTTACTTTATCTAGTTTGTTTTATTTACCGTTGCTAAAATGAATACCCCTGAAAATACTAAGTTGTGTGACTTCACAAATGCAAATAATAATGATTTCCTATGCACACCTATTGCTCCACCTTACTACAGCAGAATTCTTTGAAATTAAACCTGCTTTACTGAACTTGGTCATGAGAGATCAATTTTCTGGTGTTAGTTCTGATGATGTTGCTGCCCATCTCAATAATTTTGTTGAACTTTGTGAAATGCAAAAGTATAAAGATGTAGATGGTGATATTATTAAATTGAAAGTGTTTCCTTTCTCATTAAGAGGAAGAGCTAAAGATTGGTTGCTATCTTTGCCTAAGAATAGTATTGATTCATGGACTAAATGCAAGGATGCTTTTATTGGTAGATATTATCCTCCCGCTAAAATTATATCTTTGAGAAGTAGCATAATGAATTTTAAACAATTAGATACTGAACATGTTGCTCAAGCATGGGAGAGAATGAAAACTTTGGTAAAGAATTGCCCAACCCATGGACTGACTACTTGGATGATCATCCAAACCTTCTATGCAGGACTAAATTTTTCTTCGCGGAATTTATTGGATTCAGCTGCTGGAGGTACCTTTATGTCCATCACATTGGGGGCGGCTACAAAACTTCTTGATGATATGATGATAAATTACTATGAATGGCACACGGAAAGAGCTCCACAAGGTAAGAAGGTAAATTCTGTTGAAGAAACCTCTTCCTTGAGTGATAAGATTGATGTGATTATGTCTATGCTTGTGAATGGTAGATCTAATGTTGATCCAAATAATGTTCCTTTAGCTTCATTGGTTGCTCAAGAAGAAAATGTTGATGTGAATTTCATTAAAAACAATAATTTCAACAACAATGCTTATAGGAACAACTGGTAATAACTATAGGCCATATCCTTCTGCTAATGGTAATGGTTATGGTAATTCTTATGGGAATTCTTACAATAATAATAGGAGTGTACCCTCTGGTCTTGAAGCCATGCTTAAAGAATTTATTAGTACACAAACTGCTTTTAACAAATCTGTTGAGGAAAAGCTTGATAAAATTGATACTATTGCTTCTAGAGTTGATAGGCTTGCCTCTGATGTTAATCTTTTAAAATTGAAAGTTATGCCTAATAATGATATTGATAATAAGATTACTACTACAGCAAATGCCATCCAAGTTAGAATTAATGAGAATATAAGATTAATGGCTGAACTGCGTGCTAGGTGGGATAGAAGAAAATGAAAAACTAGCTAAAGAGAATAATATAGCTAAAGTTTGGACTATTACCACCACTAGTAATGCTAATTCTTCACATGTTGCTGCACCTCCTACTATCAATGGTAAAATAATTGGTGTTGGCAATGTTTCTACTCTAGTGCAAAGCGAACAAAACTGCCTGAAATTGCTAAAACTGCTGAAACTGCTTGTGATAAAACTGCTGAAATTTTTTCCAACATTGGGAACAATGATCCAATTGCTGTAGCTCATAATGATTTAGATTTTGATGATTGCCACATCTCTGAAGTTATAAAGTTCTTACAAAAACTTGCTAAAAGTCCCAATGCTAGTGCTATAAATTTAGCCTTTACAAAACATATTACAAATGCTCTTATAAAAGCTAGAGAAGAGAAACTAAAACTTGAAACTTCTATTCCTAGAAAGTTAGAAGATGGTTGGGAGCCCATCATTAAAATGAAATTCAATGACTTTGAATGTAATGCTTTATGTGATCTTGGTGCAAGTATTTTGTTATGCCTAAAAAGATTTATGATATGCTTGACTTGCCACCATTGAAGAATTGTTATTTGGATGTTAATCTTGCCGATAATGTTAAAAAGAAACCTTTGGGAGGATTGATAATGTGCATATTACGGTTAACAATAACCTTGTCCCCGTTGATTTTGTTGTCTTGGATATCAAATGCAATGCATCTTGTCCAATTGTGTTGGGAAGACCTTTTCTTCGAACTGTTGGTGCTGTTATTGATATGAGGGAAGGTAATATTAAATATCAATTTCCTCTCAAGAAAGGTATGGAACACTTCCCTAGAAAGAGAATGAAGTTGCCTTTTGATTCTATTATTAGAACAAGTTATGATGTTGATGCTCCTTCATTTGATAATACTTCATTTGCACTTTCTGCGCCTAGCTGAAAGGCGTTAAAGAAAAGCGCTTATGGGAGACAACCCATGTTTTTACCTACAGCAATTTTTGTTTTGTTGAGTCTTGGAAGTTGTTTACTACTGTAGCAACCTCTCCTTATCATGTTTTTGTGCCAAGTAAAGTTTCTATGTCAAAGTTGATGTTATATTTGGGATTGCTGCGCAGAAACAGCATTGCTGTCTGTCACGAATCTGGGCACAGTTCTCTGTAGAAAATTCGAAAAAATCTGCCAATTTACGAGCGTGATCCTCAGATATGTACGCAACTTTCATTAGTTTTGAGTTTTTCCATTTGAGCAAGTCTGGTGCCATCTTTAAATTCGTCTTTACGGACTGTTCTGTTTTTGACAGATTCTGCCTTTTATTTCGCATTGCCTCTTTTGCTATGTTGGATTTATTTTCTTTGATCCATTAATGTCCAGTAGCATTATGCAATGTCCAGAAGTGAAAATAATGATTGTGTCACCTCTGAATGTGTGAATTATTAATGATGCACTAACCCTCTAATGAGTTTGCTTGAAGTTTGGTGTGAAGGAAGTTTTCAAGGGTCAAGAGGAGTATGATATACTATGATCAAGAGGAGTGAAAGCTCTAAGCTTGGGGATGCCCCGTGGTTCACCCCTGCATATTTTAAGAAGACTCAAGCGTCTAAGCTTGGGGATGCCCAAGGCATCCCCTTCTTCATCGACAACATCATCAGGTTCCTCCCCTGAAACTATATTTTTATTCAATCACATCTTGTGTTCTTTACTTGGAGCGTCGGTTTGTTTTTATTTTTGTTTTTGTTTGAATAAAATGGATCCTAGCATTCACTTTGTGGGAGAGAGACACGCTCCGCTGTTGCATATGGACACATGTGTCCTTAGGCTTTACTCATAATGTTCATGGCGAAGTTTCTTCTTCGTTAAATTGTTATATGGTTGGAATTGGAAAATGCTACATGTAGTAATTCTAAAATGTCTTGGATAATGTGATACTTGGAAATTGTTGTGCTCATGTTTAAGCTCTTGCATCATATACTTAGCACCCATTAATGAAGAAATACATAGAGCTTGCTAAAATTTGATTTGCATATTTGGTCTCTCTAAGGTCTAGATAATATCTAGTATTGAGTTTTGAACAACAAGGAAGACGGTGTAGAGTCTTATAATGTTTACAATATGTCTTTTATGTGAGTTTTGCTGCACTTGTTCATCCTTGAGTTTGCTTCAAATAACCTTGCTAGCCTAAACCTTGTATCGAGAGGGAATACTTCTCATGCATCCAAAATCCTTGAGCCAACTACTATGCCATTTGTGTCCACCATACCTACCTACTACATGGTATTTCTCCGCCATTCCAAAGTAAATTGCTTGAGTGCTACCTTTAAAATTCCATCATTTACCTTTGCAATATATAGCTCATGGGACAAAATAGCCTTAAAAACTATCGTAGTATTGAATATGTACTTATGCACTTTATATTTTATTAAGTTGCTTGTTGTGCGATAACCATGCTTCTGGGGAACGCCATCAACTATTGTTGAATATCATGTGAGTTGCTATGCATGTCCGTCTTGTCGAAGGATCTATCATTTTAGTGGTTGGAGCATGCAAAATTGTTAGAGAAGAACATTGGGCCACTAACTAAAGCCATGAATCATGGTTGAAGTTTCGTTTTGGACATATATCCTCAATCTCATATGAGAATAATAATTGTTGCTACATGCTTATGCATTTAAGAGGAGTCCATTATCTGTTGTCCATGTTGTCCCGGTATGGATGTCTAAGTTGAGAATAATCAAAAGCGAGAAATCCAAAATGCGAGCTTTCTCCTTAGACCTTTGTACGGGCGGCATGGAGGTACCCCTTTGTGACACTTGGTTGAAACATGGCATGCAAAGATCCGGTAGTCCAAGCTAAGTAGGACGAGGTGCGGGCACTACTAGTATACTATGCATGAGGCTTGCAACTTGTAAGATATAATTTACATAACTCATATGCTTTATTACTACCGTTGACAAAATTGTTTCATGTTTTCAAAATAAAAGCTCTAGCACAAATACAGCAATCGATGCTTTCCTCTTTGAAGGACCATTCTTTTACTTTTATTGTTGAGTCAGTTTACCTATCTCCTTCCACCTTAAGAAGCAAACACTTGTGTGATTGTGCATTGATTCCTACATACTTGCATATTGCACTTGTTATATTACTTTATGTTGACAATATCCATGAGATATACATGTTATAAGTTGAAAGCAACCGCTGAAACTTAATCTTCCTATGTGTTGCTTCAACACCTTTACTTTGATTTATTGCTTTATGAGTTAACTCTTATGCAAGACTTATTGATGCTTGTCTTGAAGTACTATTCATCAAAAGTCTTTGCTATATGATTCATTGTTTACTCATGTCATTACTTTTGTTTTGATCGCTGCATTCATTACATATGTTTACAAATAGTATGATCAAGATTATGATGGCATGTCACTTCAGAAATTATCTTTGTTATCGTTTTACCTGCTCGGGACGAGCAGAACTTGGGGATGCTGATACGTCTCCAACGTATCGATAATTTCTTATGTTCCATGCTACTTTATTGATGATACCTACATGTTTTATGCACATTATATGTCATATTTATGCATTTTGGAACTAACCTATTAACAAGATGCGAAGAGCCAGTTGCTGTTTTCTGTTTTTGGTTTCAGAAATCCTAGTAAAGAAATATTCTCGGAATTGGACGAAACTTTCGGGGTCCTATTTTGCACGAAGCTTCCAGAAGACCGAAGAGATAACGAAGTGGGGCCACGAGGCGGCCGGAAGGGGGCCGGCGCGGCCCGGGCCTTGGCCGCGCCGACCTACCCCTAGGCCTCGTGTGGCCCCTCGCGTTGACCCTCCGCCTACTTAAAGCCTCGTCGCGAAACCCCCGATCAGAGAGCCACGATCGGAAAACCTTGCGAGACGCCGCCGCAGTCCCATCTCGGGGGATTCGGAGATCGCCTCCGGCACCTGCCCGGAGAGGGGATTCATCTCCCGGAGGACTCTACACCACCATGGTCGCCTCGGAGTGATGAGTGAGTAGTTCACCCTGGACCATGGGTCCATAGCAGTAGCTAGATGGTTGTCTTCTCCTTGTTGTGCTTCATTGTTGGATCTTGTGAGCTGCCTAACATGATCAAGATCATCTATTTGTAATACTATATGTTGTGTTTGTCGGGATCCGATGGATAGAAAGTACTATGATTATGGTGATTATCAATCTATTGTTTATGTGTTGTTTATGATCTTGCATGCTCTCCGTTATTAGTAGAGGCTCTGGCCAAGTTTTTGCTCTTAACTCCAAGAGGGGTATTTATGCTCGATAGTGGGTTCATGCCTTCATTGAATCTGGGATCGTGACAGTAGGTTCTAAGGTTGTGATGTCTTTGTTGCCACTAGGGATAAAACATTGATTGCTATGTCTAAGGATGTAGTTGTTGATTACATTACGCACCATACTTAATGCAATTGTGTTGCTTAGCAACTTAATGGAATGGGGTTCGGATGATAACTGAAGGTGGACTTTTTAGGCATAGATGCGGTTGGATGGCGGTCGATGTACTTTGTCGTAATGCCGGATTAAATCTCACTATATTTATCATATCATGTATATGCATTGTTATGCCTTTCTCTATTTGTCAACTTGTAATTTGTTCACCCAACATGCTTTATCTTATGGGAGAGACACCTCTAGTGAACTGTGGACCCCGGTCCTATTCTTTACATAGCATACAATTTACTGCAATGTGTTTATTGTTTTCTTTGCAAACATCTTCCACTCGATACGTTTAATCCTTTGTTACAGCAAGCCGGTGAGATTGACAACCTCACTGTTTCGTTGGGGCAAAGTACTTGGGTTGTGTTGTGCAGGTTCCGCGTTGGCGCCGGAATCGGTGTTGCGCCGCATCACATTTCGCGACCATCAACCTTCAACGTGCTTCTTGGCTCCTCTTGGTTCGATTAAACCTTGGTTTCTTTCTGAGGGAAAACTTGCTACTGTGCGCATCATACCTTCCTCTTGGGGTTCCCAACGAACGTGTGAGTTACACGCCATCAGCATTGTTATGCCCTTTCTATTTGTCAATTGCCCGACTGTAATTTGTTCACCCAACATGCTTTTATCTTATGGGAGAGACACCTCTAGTGAACTGTGGACCCCGGTCCTATTCTTTACATCGCATACAATCTCTGCAATTGTTCTTTCTGTTTTCTTCGCAAACAATCATCTTCCACACAATACGGTTAATCGTTTGTTCGACAAGCGGTGAGATTGACAACCTCCTGTTTCGTTGGCGCAAAGTACTTTGGTTGTGTTGTGCGGGTTCCACGTTGGCGGAATCTGGTGTTGCGCCGCATCACATTCGCCACCATCAACCTTCAACGTGCTTCTTGGCTCCTCCTGGTTCGATTAAACCTTGGTTTCTTTTAGGGAAAACTTGCCACTGCGCATCATACCTTCCTCTTGGGGTTCCCAACGGACGTGTACATCTACGCGCATCAAGCACTTTGGCGCCGTTTAGGAACAGAAGAAAGCTACACCACCAAGGACCTCAACTTCAGTTGGCGCCGTTAGGAGGGAGCAAGAGAAAGCAGAGTCTCCACTTCCCAATCTCTTTACTTTGTTTTTGTCTTGCTTTATTTTATTTACTACTTTGCTGCAAAAACACAAAAAATTAGTTGCTAGTTTTATTTTATTTACTGTCTTGTTCTCAATATCAAAAACACAAAAAAATTAGTTACTTGTCTTTACTTTATTTGCTTAGTTTACTCTTTGCTTATTTCATCATGTTTCCTCCTAAGCACACTCTAAAAGACATACCGACCGGAAGAATAATAAGAAGATTTTTTCAATGTTATATAATTTTAATATAGGACTTGGAAGATTGCTTGGCTTCTCTAGTATACATAAATGGAATTTGTTAATGGAATCCTATAATCAGCATATGTTTCTTACACTCTTCTGATATGGAGGAAGAAAGAAAGATTTTGTCTTAGAAACTATTCTAAAAGAATTTGGCGGTGTAGCAAGAGAGGCTAGAAAAGTCTTTACTAAATATAAAATGCTTGGTTCTTACACCAACTTTGCTAGCACCCTTGAAAAAATGGATATTGATACTATGAAGTACACTAATAATGTTAATGATGGAGTTAAGACATCAATACCTTGCAAGCTTGTAGGAATGAGCACAAAGAATTATGATTGGATTGTTCGAAAATCTATTTGATGAGAATAGCAAGCCTAAGAGTAATGAAAAGGGAGCCTCAAATTTACATAGATAAGATAACATGCATTGTAGAGGAAACTCCCAACTCCCAAAGTAATAATGTTGATGCTCCATCCCTTGATGTTACTTGATTTGTTTGAAAAGAAGGAAAAAAGCGTTGCGAGACAACCCATGTTTTTACTAGTACTTTGTTTTATATTTGAGTCTTGGAAGTTGTTTACTACTGTAGAAACCTCTCCTTATCATGTTTTTGTGCCAAGTAAAGTTTCTATGTTAAAGTTGATGTTATATTTGGGATGAGAAACAGCATTGCTGTCTGACGAATTCTGGAAGTCTCCAAAAAAATCGAAAAAATCTGCAAACGAGCGTGATCCTCAGATATGTGCGCAACTTTCATTAGTTTTGAGTTTTTCCATTTGAGCAAGTCTAGTGCCCCTTTCAGGTTCGTCTTTAGGACTGTTTTTTTTGACGTATTTGCTATTAGAGATTGCTCATTGATGTGAACTTGTGCAATGAAGAAATGTCAGAGCTTTGTGTGTTCCCTTGAATGATTGTGCTCTGAATTGTTATTAATTCTAACCCTCTAATGAGTTTGCTTGAAGTTTGGTGTGAAGGAAGTTCAAGGGTCAAGAGAGGAGTATGATATACTATGATCAAGGAGTGAAAGCTTTAAGCTTGGGGATGCCCCGTGGTTCATCCGCATATTCTAAGAAGACTCAAGCGTCTAAGTTTGGGGATGCCCAAGGCGACAACATTATCGACCTATTTTTATTAGTCACATCTTATGTACTTTGCTTGGAGCGTCGGTTTGTTTTGTTTTGTTTTTGTTTTTGTTTGAATAAAATGGATCCTAGCATTCTTTGTATGGGAGAGAGACACGCGCTGTTGCGTATGGACAAATATGTCCTTAGGCTTTACTCATAATGTTCAAGGCGAAGGTTGAAATTTCTTCGTTAAATTGTTATATGGTTGGAATGGAAATGCTACATGTAGTAATTCTAAAATGTCTTGGATAATGTGATACTTGGCAATTGTTGTGCTCATGTTTAAGCTCTTGCATCATATACTTTGCACCCATTAATGAAGAAATACATAGAGCTTGCTAAAATTTGGTTTGCATATTTGGTCTCTCTAAGGTCTAGATAATTTCTAGTATTGAGTTTTGAGCAACAAGGAAGACGGTGTAGAGTCTTATAATGTTTACAATATGTCTTTTATGTGAGTTTTCTGCCGGTTCATCCTTGAGTTTGCTTCAAATAACCTTGCTAGCCTAAACCTTGTATCGAGAGGGAATACTTCTCATGCATCCAAAATCCTTGAGCCAACCACTATGCCATTTGTGTCCACCATACCTACCTACTACATGGTATTTCTCCGCCATTCCAAAGTAAATTGCTTGAGTGCTACCTTTAAAATTCCATCATTCGCCTTTGCAATATATAGCTCATGGGACAAAATAGCCTTAAAAACTATTGTGGTATTGAATATGTACTTATGCACTTTATCTCTTATTAAGTTGCTTGTTGTGCGATAACCATGCTTCTGGGGACGCCATCAACTCTTTGTTGAATATCATGTGAGTTGCTATGCATGTCCGTCTTGTCTGAAGTAAGAGAGATCTACCACCTTAATGGTTAGAGCATGCATATTGTTAGAGAAGAACATTGGGCCGCTAACTAAAGCCATGAATCATGGTGGAAGTTTCGATTTTGGACATATATCCTCAATCTCATATGAGAACACTAATTGTTGCCACATGCTTATGCATTAAAGAGGAGTCCATTATGTTGTCCATGTTGTCCCGGTATGGATGTCTAAGTTGAGAATAATCAAAAGCGAGAAATCCAAAATGCGAGCTTTCTCCTTAGACCTTTGTACGGGCGGCATGGAGGTACCCCTTTGTGACACTTGGTTAAAACATGTGTATTGCGATGATCCGGTAGTCCAAGCTAATTAGGACAAGGTGCGGGCACTATTAGTATACTATGCATGAGTCTTGCAACTTGTAAGATATAATTTACATAATACGTATGCTTTATTACTACCGTTGACAAAATTGTTTCATGTTTTCAAAATAAAAGCTCTAGCACAAATATAGCAATCGATGCTTTCCTCTTTGAAGGACCTTTCTTTTACTTTTATTGTTGAGTCAGTTACCTATCTCTCTCCACCTTAAGAAGCAAACACTTGTGTGAACTATGCATTGATTCCTACATACTTGCATATTGCACTTGTTATATTACTTTACATTGACACTATCCATGAGATATACATGTTATAAGTTGAAAGCAACCGCTGAAACTTAATCTTCCTTTGTGTTGCTTCAATACCTTTACTTTGATTTATTGCTTTATAAGTTAACTCTTATGCAAGACTTATTGATGCTTGTCTTGAAGTACTATTCATGAAAAGTCTTTGCTTTATGATTCATTTGTTTACTCATGTCATTACCATTGTTTTGATCGCTGCATTCATTACATATGCTTACAATAGTATGATCAAGGTTATGATGGCATGTCACTCATTATCCTTGTTATCGTTGTTACTCGGGACGAGCTAAGCTTGGGGATGCTGATCGTCTCGACGTATCGATAATTTCTTATGTTCCATGCTACATTATTGATGATATCTACATGTTTTATACACATTATATGTCGTATTTACGCATTTTCGGCACTAACCTATTAACAAGATGTCGAAGAGCCGTTCTTTGTTTTCTGTTTTTGGTTTCGAAATCCTAGTAAGGAAATATTCTCGGAATTGGACGAAATCAACGCCGGGGTCCTATTTTTGCACGAAGCTTCCAGAAGACCGAGGGGAAAGGAAGTGGGGCCACGAGGCGCCGCCACACTAGGGCGGCGCGGCCCAGCCCTGGCTGCGCGGCCCTAGCGTGTGGGGCCCTCGTGTGGCCCCCCGTTGCCCTTCCGCCTACTTAAAGTCTTCGTCGCGAAACCCTCGTGCGAGAGCCACGATACGGAAAACCTTCCGGAGACGCCGCCGCCGCGGGTCCCATCTCGGGATTCGGGAGATCGCCTCCGGCACCTGCCGGAGGGGAATCATCTCCGGAGGACTCTTCATCGCCATGATCGCCTCCGAGTGATGAGTGAGTAGTTCACCCCTGGACTATGGGTCCATAGCAGTAGCTAGATGGTCGTCTTCTCCTAATTGTGCTTCATTGTTGGATCTTGTGAGCTGCCTAACATGATCAAGATCATCTATCGTAATACTATATGTTGTGTTTGTCGGGATCCGATGGATAGAGAATACTATGTTATGGTGATTATCAATCTATTACCTATGTGTTGTTTATGATCTTGCATGCTCTCCGTTATTAGTAGATGCTCTGGCCAAGTTTTTGCTCTTAACTCCAAGAGGGAGTATTTATGCTCGATAGTGGGTTCATGCCTCCATTAAATGTGGGACAGTGAAGAAAGTTCTAAGGTTGTGGATGTCTTGTTGCCACTAGGGATAAAACATTGATGCTATGTCTAAGGATGTAGTTGTTGATTACATTACGCACCATACTTAATGCAATTGTCATTGCTTGCAACTTAATACTGGAAGGGTTCGGATGATAACCTGAAGGTGGACTTTTAGGCATAGATGCATGTTGGATGGCGGTCTATGTACTTTGTCGTAATGCCACGATTAAATCTCACTATATTTATCATATCATGTATGTGCATTGTTATGCCCTTTCTATTTGTCAATTGCCACTGTAATTTGTTCACCCAACATGCTTTTATCTTATGGGAGAGACACCTCTAGTGAACTGTGGACCCGGTCCTATTCTTTACATCATACAATGCAATTGTCTTTACTGTTTTCTTCGCAAACAATCATCTTCCACACAATACGGTTAATCCTTTGTTACGCAAGCCGGTGAGATTGACAACCTCACTGTTTCGTTGGGGCAAAGTACTTTGGTTGTGTTAGGTTCCACGTTGGGCCGGAATCACAGTGTTGCGCCGCATCACATTTCGCCACCATCAACCTTCAACGTGCTTCTTGGCTCCTCTGGTTCGATTAAACCTTGGTTTCTTTATGAGGGAAAACTTGCATGCATCATACCTTCCTCTTGGGGTTCCCAACGGACGTGTACATCTACGCGCATCAAGCTGTTTTAGGCTTGTGAAGAAAAGCTACACCACCAAGATTTCTAACTCCCACGTCAACTACACGCCAGCACTCCACCTCCACCTCCACCACCGGCATGGGCTGCTCCACCTCCACCTCCACCGCTGGCTGCACCGACGTACGGTTAGCTGCTCTAGCTATAGTTTCGGATACTCCCCCCATTTCATAAAGTATACGACCTGGTTTAACAATGGCTACCCAATATTCGGGGGACCCCTTTCCGAGCCCATACGTGTTTTTGTGGGTCTTAGTGTAACCGGTTTATCGGGAAATATACGTACCCATATTTTTCCACCGACATGCATATCGTGTTATTGCTCTTTGTCCCGCTTCTATCCCTTACTATTCTTACCCTTCTTTTGCATCCCACTCAAAAAAGGGGGCGCTACAGAGCTGGAAAGGGCTACCTAAATTAGGTATTTACTAAGACAAACAAATTGGGTATTCACTAAGACAAACAACTGGCAAACTGCTTTTAAAGAGGAGGACTAAGCCTTTACTTTCATTTCATTTTTCTTTTCCGCAAGGTCTTGAGGGGTCCTGCATGTTCTTCTTGTGGAGGAAAGTGCCTTCGCAAACTGCTCAATTTTGCCCTCTAGGGCCGGGAACTCATGAATACAAGTTGGCCCAAAGAAAGAGAATACCGCCGCCTCGTCGTCCAAAACGGCAGCCGCCGGGGCCTCCACAGGACGACGACGCGGACGAGGATTGCGACGCGCTGGCCTAACACAATGAGGAGGCCAAGGTCGAGAGCGACGTCTTCGTCGCCTGCATTTTCCACGAATGGCATGCGGCCATGGCGTACAATCCGTGGGAGGCTCCACCTCCACCTTCACCACTGGCGTGGACTGCTCCACCTCCACCTCCACCACCGGCGTGGGCTGCTCCACCTCCACCTCCACCGCCGGCTGCACCGGCGTATGGTTCGTCGGTTGCCAACTGGCCGTGGCTGGTACCGGATTTCGTCGTGCTCGACGACGACGAGGAGGAGTAGGCGCAAGAGTTAGTTTTTTTATATTTTTTATTTTCCTTTGTTCACGATGTAAATTATGTTTTTATGTTCAAAAAAGGCAAAACCCAAGAAAATCCGTCGTACCGCTAGGGGCACCCTCAACACAAACATACGCGCCGTCAATTTTAACCATTTAGGTCGACGTAAACGGATGCGCGCAGACATTTTGAACGTCCGAAATATCTCGCGCTCCTTGGAGATGCCCTGAGTACATTGAATGTTGCCTTGTCGTCATCCCACAACCGTCCAAATATTTCCCTCGTTTTCTTTTTCTCAGCCCATTCATCTTAGCCGTCCATCCGTCGTCCCACAGCCAGCAAAATGTCCACGAGCGGTTCCATAGTGAACCGTGTGGTCCTAGACTAGAAGAGTATGCACGGTGAAGCACACAGACGAAGAAACATCGTCGGAACCCCATGCAGCAGCAAGAGATGGAGAAACGTCCAATTTTGCACGGGTGTGCACCACTCATCTCGCAATTAATCCACTGCATGTACAGGCTGCAGCTCACCTTAAAGTAACGTCACCTGCCATTAAGACTTTCTCATCTGCAACACTAATTAGTACCTCTATTCAGTGGAAAAAATATATAGCCTAAATGAAACCTGCACTAGTAGTAGTGTTTTGTTTAGAATGTTCAAAATCCAACTGACAAAAAAACATCAAATATGTGTGTCCTTTCCGTCTGCAGGCAGCGCATCGTGATCCCGGACGGGCATCCCCATCCCCATCCGTGCGTGCGTGCGGCGTGAGAAAATCCCTGCGAGAACATGTGAAGAAAGGAAGAACATCTTTCGCAAAGGTGTGGGGATCCCCTGCGCTTTCTGCTGCCCTGTTCCTGTTCCAGTTTCATTTCATCATCTTCCTGCTAGTCCTGCGCTCCCTACACGCGCGCTGCACATACCTCCATACGCACACACACACGCTCGCGCACACACTCACTCACTCACTCTCTCTCCGACGCACGCACACACCGGAGCAGCATCTCTCTCTCTCTCTTTCTTTCTCTCACCCTCCCTCTCTGTCCTCTTCCTCTCTCTGTCTCTGTGCAGCATGACTAATAAATGGCAGTGAGCAGCGTGGCTCAGGCCGAGCTCTGCTAGTGGTAGTGGTGCGCTGTCCACACCCTCCAGCCCTCCTCGCTCTTCTTCCTCCTCCTCCTCCGCTTCTCTTCTCTTCTCTTCTGGTTCATGCTCGCCATTGCAATAAACCCTCGCAAAACCTCCAGCCTCCAACAAACCAAGGCTACAGTTTTGGTTGGTACCACTTCGGGGGGTGTCAGCCAATCACCATGGGAGAGTGAGCGACTCTCTTCTCGATTCTTGATCAATTAGGGGAAGATCCACAGAGTTTGAGCAACCAGCCGCGGTTTCCACCCCACAATTCCTTTCTTCAACCCTTTCCACCCCCAAAGTTTCATCCGATTTGATCCAAGAAAAAGAAAAGTAAGGCCAAGAGGCGCCGCCTTTCTTGCGCAAATCCCTCCCTTTTCGCGGTCCCCTGCAACCTCCAATTTTCTTTTCGATCCGTTCCATCGCTGGGTTGTTCGCCTGCGTGCGTGCGTGGGTGGCAGAGGAGGAAGAGGGGGAGAGCTTCCCTCTGATGAGCAGCAGCAGCATCGCCGCCCGTCGATGACTGAGCGCTGCCACCAATGCTCTCGGGGTGCTCGGTGTCCAGTCTCGCGGCGAGGTTCGCCTTCTTCCCGCCGGACCCGGCCACGTACGCCGTCCGGAAGGACGAGGCCACGGGCCGCCTCGTCGCATCCGGCGTCCCGAGGGACAACGCCATGGACGTGCTGCTCGTCGACACCAGGAGGGGGAACAAGGTCGTGGCTTTCTACCTCAGGAACCCCTGCGCGCGCCTCACCGTGCTCTACTCGCACGGCAACGCGGCCGATCTCGGACAGCTATACGATCTCTTCGTGCAGCTCAAGGTCAATCTCAAGGTCAATCTGATGGGGTTAGTGCTGCATTGTTCTGTTTCCGTTGCATTTTATTTGATCTGTTCTTGCAATCAATTGCAATGCTACCTTTAACTGCTTACAATTTTTACTTTTTTTTTTGGCAACGGCATCATGCATTTCCTGCTGATATACCACAAATTATTTTTATTTTCAGTTTCTGAATTTTGCGGTACATCACGAACTGTGCTTTTTTTATATCCAGCAAGAACAGTGCTTGTGTGCTATATTGAATAATGTACTATTTGGTTTGATGGAATTAGCGACGAAAATGACGTTTCGTTGACTGAAGTAGCGGGGATGTGGAGGGGGAACCTTGTTTTTTTATATTTGTTGCTCCTAGAATTTTGGGTAGCTAGGAATTCAAGGCTTTATAGAATATGGAGAATTGTTGACTTGACAATTTTTTCAGCCCTGCCGTTTTTTGTGACAAATGCCGACTAGATTTAGTTAACGCGGCAGCTATTTTCGAGGAACACGCGGAGATCCGCAAGCTATATTAAGATACCAAGGAATTTTTTTTAGCCTTTTTAGTACCAATTGTGTAAATTAGTACGTATATAGTCATGACTCTGATTCGGAGCATCTTGAATCCTCAGTTAAAACCACGCCAGTTATTTTTTCCAGCATGGCTTTTTTTTTTTTCCTTCTATAGATATTTGAATGTGTTCTGGAGGTGCACAAGAATTGCTGTGCAGAAATGCTGATGTGATTAACTTTGTAATTTGATAATTGCAGATATGACTACTCGGGGTATGGAGCATCTACTGGCAAGGTAAGTAACTTATTTACCGTTAGTGAACACTGCCTAATTACATGTTCGACTCCGCTGCACGTTGATAGTTTGGCGTATACTGAATAGTTGCTTAATTTGGGTAGATTTTAGTTTCCTTCATTGACTAACGCAGGCATGGAATGGTGATATATGCTTAACAGTAGTGTTTGCACTGACAATATAAATTTATATATGTACTCTAGATACCTCGAGAAATGTGGTTTAGTTTCAGTTTCCAAGAACATGCTGCATTTATCTATAACTGAGCAAGTTTGGCCCATGCCTCTCACTGGTGCATTTCTGGCACATCATGGCCAGACCTTTTATATTGTCCACAAATTTTGTCTTCAGCAACACATCCCATGTAAATTTCAGGCTAAATAATATGTGGGCATGCCTTTATACATTTGTCCTGAACGGTAATAGATAGAAATCTCTATCAAATATCTATGCATTTTCTCCAAGTTCATTTACTGCTGCTTCACCCTTAAGATGGAGATCATGTAAAGTTGATTGTTTCTGTTATCAGGTCCCTGCATTCAAATATAGTGAGAATTTTACGGTGTTATTTGAAATTTTTATGCTTCGAAAAATTTAGATATCAATGCTTTCTTGTCTAATATGTGCTTATTTGATCTAAATCATATGGCGCTTCACTTTGAATTACTGCAACCTGACTGGCATTTGCACTGAGCATATGCATGCCCATATTTCTACCTGAAGAAATGCACTTTGTTAAAGGACTTTGTGTGTTTTTTATTTGAAGCACAGCCAAGTGAAGAGAATACATATGCAGATATTGAAGCAGTTTACCAGTGCTTAGAAACTGAGTACGGAATAAGCCAGGAAAACCTTATCTTGTATGGACAATCTGTTGGGAGTGGGCCAACACTGCACTTAGCCTCTCGTTTGCCAAGATTACGTGGTGTGGTTCTCCACAGTGCTATATTGTCAGGCCTCCGTGTTGTTTGCCATGTGAACTTTACTTTCTGCTTTGACATTTACAAAGTAAGCATCTCGAATTGAGTATTCCATTTCAGTCTGTACCTTTTGTGCCTTAAGAGTGGCTTTAACTAATGTCCAGCTAACTTGCTTTTGCAGAATGTCAAAAAAATAAAGAAGGTGAAATGCCCAGTGCTTGTTATTCATGTAAGTCTCTTACTACCAAAATAATTCAAACTTGTCTTCTACATACTTGTGTTCTTGGACATTACAGGTTCCAGCACCTTCAAGTTTTCTACATTAATAGTTGGAACATTGTAGCTGGCTAGCTGCTTATGCATATTTGTCTCGTTGTTGTCCTTTCTGCTCCTTGTTGCAAGTCTGGGAGAAATAATGCAACTACTTCTCCAAGTAATATGTCGACCATGTATTAATGCAATAAGCAAACTCTTTCACAAGTCACAACCTTTCATTAGGTAGGATCGAACATGAAGGTACCATTGCATATTAAAATGTTAATACAGAACTATACAGTAAGGAACAAGATAATGTAGATTAATAAGTCATCCTTAAGAAATAAACATACTTCTGTTTTTTAGGAGGAAAACCAAGATGGCTAGTTCCACACTTATTATTTGGGCCTTGGATTAATGTGTAATTATCAACAATCCCACAATTTTTGTGCTGCTAGATTTCCTTTTTTATGTATTATTATTTATTTTGTTTTAGATTTTGACTCGATCTCCAATGCAAAAAATCCATTATTTTCAATTTCATACGGATATGGTAATACAAACTTATAGATGATTTTACCATAAAAATTTGATAATGAACAAAAATGATTCTATTGTTACTTGATCTAGTTATATTAGTGCCTTGGATTAATGTGTAGCTATCCAACCATCCCAGATTTTTCACACGGCTAGATTTCCTTTTTATGTATTATTATTTACATTTTTTTTATTTTAACAAGATCTTTAATGCAAATTACCATTTTTTCATATGGATATGGTACTACAAATTATAGATGATAGCCATAATATTTCCATAAGGAATAATAATGATTTTATTGTTACTTGGTCTAAAGTGCCTTGGGTTAATGTGTAATTATCCAACCAACCCAGAACTTTTGCGCAGGTAGACTTCCTTTTTTACATATTATGCTGTTTTAGATTTTGACTCTGATGCAAAAAAAATTAACATTTTTCTATATATGGATATGGTAATACAAAGTTATAAATGATAGTATTCCCTCTGATCCAAATTACTTGTCGCAAATTTAGGCAAATGTTGCCTAAAATCTGTCTAGGTTCATTGAATCCTCGACAAGTAATTTGGATCGGAGGGACTACCATAATATTTTCATAAGAAACAATAATGATTCTATGGTTAATTGATCTAGTTATATTAGTAATATAATTAACCAAAAACATCATGCGTAAAATTTGGCATTATTGGTTAGTGGTTAGCCATAAATGCTGTTTTTGTTCTACTACTCTCTACTTTGTTTCGACTGCTTAAACTCATTTGGACCTCTTCTCCTATCTTTTCCATGCTTGTTTATACATTAATCAACCTATTCATGTTATATGACATGTTTATCTATTTGCAAAATTCATGGATTAACACACATTGTTCTAATTTAGGAACTGATTTGGTTTGATTCAGCCTATTGTAAAAAATTATAATAGGCATTGCCAGACTTTGTATGGCTTGGCTTCCATTGTTCTGCCCTCTGGTTAAGCCCAAAAAATGTATAGCGTAGCCACATGAGGCAGGCTCTGCTGTGAAAGACTAGGTTGTACAACTGAATTACAATCCAATACAGTAATTTACACATTCAAAACTAGAATGTCATAGTTCCCGCCGGTAAGGCGGTAACTACCTGTTTTCAGTCTTTTACTACTTAGTCTGTCAGTCACAATTCGATTGGTACCAGCCTGTCAGTCACAATTCGATTGGTACCAGTTGAGTAATTCATAGCTCCTGGAAAATTGGGTGGTTTTAACATGAGTTGTCCATGACTCCATATCTCTTATTCAGATGGTTTGGCATCCTGTTTCCTGCTGGGACCACTTATCGTAAATATTTTGAACCTTGCGGTCTTAGTGCCTGTAGCTGTACCTGGAGATTCTTAGTTTCGAGATTAGTGAGCACGACTTAGCTCGCTACTATTGGTCTTTGCCTCTTGTTACAGTAAATAATAACAGATGCTTTTATCTCATTTGGAGTTTCAAATCTTTGAGAAATACCCAACATCGTATAAACGTCTTGCTGCTTCGTAACGCAAGCATTCATTGCATTTCTCAGGGCAATTAAATTGTAGTGATCTAATTAAATAACGCCCCTAAGTTTAGTGTATGACTGCATTATCCTCCACAAATTTGGTGTAGCTTTGTAGGTTATAAGCTGTAACAGATCATTCCCTAATACAAAATTACAAATGCATCACTAAGTTTTATTCAAGAAAATGCAAAAGCTTCCGTCTCGATGCCTGAATAGAAGAAAAATTATATACAAGTCCAAAACTGCACCGACACCTTCGAGATTACAACGCTACGCGTCTAAGAGCTAGAAACTCCCGTTAGCAGAGCATTTAGGCTAACAGCTCCCACTCTCCCACAAACTGGCCTCGACCCTGGTTGTGTTGAGTAGGCCGGCAATGGTTTGCTGCCTGTTGTCGAAGATCGCCACTTTATGATACTTCCAGATCCAGCTCACCGTGAAAATTCTCCACCAACTTACAAAGCTTCTGGTGTTTCTTTTCTGGCCGTAATATAAGGAATGAGAAATAGATTTGATCAACGATCCATTGACCTGTTTTTTTCTATAGTTTTGTTTCTTCTCTTTCTTTTGGTTTGTCTTGGTGCTTGGTTTAGTTTTTTTGTCGGTTGTTTGTTCCTGCCTTGGTGTTTTCTTGTCAATACAAAATGCATGCACTTCCGTGCTTTTTTGCGAAAAATAGGATGTAGTAAAGCTGGGCTGTCAATTGGATTTCTGTATCACATTACCTGCATACCTTCTATTCTTACTCCTGTCTGCATTTCCTTATATTTCTCCCAAGTTATAGAATTGGAATGACCCGTATAGTTGGGTTGTCCACTGGACAATGCCAACACTATATTTCTTTATTCAGTCAGGGCCAATGAGCAAGCGTGAATGCCTTCCATAGTTGATACATGCATGGTGTAGATAACACTTCTCTATATGATTTGCCGTAAGGGGAAGAAACCCTCGGAGCTGTTTTTATTAGAGGAAATGGGTGCGCGACCCATATTTGCAAGCGCGGAGGCTCGAACGTGGGTGGGCGCGGACGTTTCAGCGCGTCCTAACCACCCGGGCACACCTCAGTTCACAACACTTCTCTATATTGATGTCCTATTTAACCACTAGCCATTTATGTAACGGATTTGCTTTTATGTGTATACTTTCTTTCTTTAGTTATTGAAGCCTGATTTTTTCCTATACACCAACTTTATGTTCTGTAGAAATGGCATCTAATTATACCTATTGATGTTTGCAGGGGACTGATGATGATGTTGTGAACTGGTCACATGGTAATGAGCTGTGGAAACTGGCCAGAGAGCCGTATGATCCACTATGGATCAAAGGGGGCGGTCACTGCAATCTGGAGCTGTACCCTGACTTCATCCGCCACCTCTCCAAGTTCATCCGTGAAATGGAGAGTATCACAACAAAAACAATGCTCAAGAAGATTCGACAGTCCCTGCAGCCAACAAAGGCCGCGCACCGCGTGAACACCGCAACAACCACCACCTTCACCACTAACTGCTGCTGCCGTATCCGAGTCCGCAAACCGACCTGCCCCAGCTGCAACTTCAGCTGCAGCTGCTGCTATGGGCTGAGGAACTGCTTCACATTGCCAAAATTCAAGTGCCCAGCCTGCCTCTCCTTCAGCTGCAGGGGCTGCTTCAAGTGCTGCTGCTGTGGCGGAGGGGCGAGTTAAAACCGATCTCTATGTGGGTGTGTATAGGGAAAGGAACGGTCCTGGAGATATCTAACCATTTGAATGCTGTAGGAGTAAACTTAGATTTTCAGTTAGTAGCATCCAGTTCTTCCCCGTTCTCCTATGTAGTTGCTCGTCAGATTCGTATAATGATGGCATAAGCTGTGCGCTGTCGAGCATAGAGCAGTCGTAATGTTCTGAACTGATTTGTACCCGCCAATATTTCAACTGTTGTGGTATGTTTCCCATCATAGAAGTATCCGTCTTCTGCAAAAAATTTCAACTCCACTCTGGCTGGTTCGTCTGGATCTACACCCGAAAAGTGAAGGTCTGACTGTTCAAGGCCAGCCTGGAGGTGATAGAATACATGCTGATGAACCTGCTCACGTTTTCTGAACCTGGATTGGTAGGGCTGCCTGTGAAGTTTCTTTTTTTTTTCGAAATGGGGATACCCCAGCCTCTGCATCAATTGATACATACGGCCTCATTTATTTCATTATTTGGTAACGTGTCGGTTACAATTCAAGGATCACATAAGGTCGCTACATGAATCAACCATCGAAATAAAACTAAGAGATATGTGATATGTCTAATCAACATGTCACTCTAAAAACAGGTCGCCAGCTGAACTGGTTGAACAAATCCCGAGCAACCGTCTCCAAACGGCTGCACCCAATAGCCATATCCTGTCGCCGCTCCTCCGGCTGTAGCAAGGACCACGTACGGATCCAGTGTGTAGTGAGGGGAATAACCTGCAAATAAGATATTTTGTTTGTTTTGTTAAACACATAGTCATTCCTAGTGTTCCATATAGCCCATAGTAGTGCACAAGCTCCAACTTGGATTTGCATTTTTTCATGTTTATCAACACCCAACAGCCAGTCACCGAAGAGATGTGTAATATTATTGGGAGGTGTGATATTCAAAGCTATGTGTATTATGCGCCACATAATTTTAACCAGCGGACAAGATATAAAGAGATGTTCTATTGTTTCGTCTTGATTACAAAAGCAACATTTTAAACTACCGTGCCAATTGCGCCTTGCTAGATTATCTTTTGTTAGAATAACTTTGCGGTGAAGAAACCACATAAAAATTCTGATTTTTAGTGGTACTTTCAACTTCCAAATATCCTTATGCAAATATTGAGTGTTGTCATTCATGAGATCTAAATATAGTGATTTTACTGTAAAAACACCATTGCTTGTCAACTTCCAAGTAAAATTATCTTCTTGATCATTTAATTGGATATGCATGAGCCGCTCTACAAGGTGTAGCCACCGTCCCCATTTATTCCCTGTAAGGCTTCTCCTAAACCGAATATTAAGGGGAGGGGTATTAGTTAGGACAGAGGCTACCGTGACATTTTTGTTTTGCACTATGTTGTAAAGCGAGGGATATTGAATGGACAGAGGTTCATTACCCAACCAAGAATCTTCCCAAAAACGAGTTTCCAACCCATTTCCTACCTGAAATTGACCTCTACTGAAGAAATCATCTTTCACTTTCATTAAACCCTTCCAAAACGGTGAGTCCGAATCTTTTGTTTGAACCTGAGATAGTGTTTTTGAATGCAAGTATTTGTTCATGATTAATTCATGCCATACCCCGTCTCCATGAAGTATTTTATATAGCCATTTAGAAAGGAGGCATTTATTCTTAATTTCTAAAACCTCAATGCCTAGACCACCTTGATCCTTGGGCCGACAAATGATATTCCACTTTGTAAGTCTGTACTTCTTCTTCAGACCATCGCTGTCCCAAAAAAATCTGCTACGAAAATAGTCTAATCTCTTTCGTACTCCCTTAGGAATCTCAAAGAAAGATAACATGAACATGGGTAGGCTTGTGAGAACTGAGTTAATAAG
Source organism: Lolium multiflorum (assembly GCA_030979885.1). Taxonomy (NCBI): domain Eukaryota; kingdom Viridiplantae; phylum Streptophyta; class Magnoliopsida; order Poales; family Poaceae; genus Lolium; species Lolium multiflorum. The sequence goes on from CM061753.1 coordinate 188,425,692, forward strand.
AATCAATCTATCCCCATAAGATAAAAGTTTACCCAACCAATTCGCAAGCTTCCTTTCAAAGCGATCCTCAATCGGTTTCCATTCACTATTCTTGAGCTTAAGGTAATGAATAGGTATGCCTAGATATTTTAGTGGAAATGAGCCTGCCTCACATCCAAAAAGATTTTTATATTCATTCTCTGCTTCTTTGGCCTGACCAAAGCAATAAATTTCGCTCTTGTGATAATTTATTTTCAGTCCCGATATTTGCTCAAAAAAACTAAGTATCAACTTCATATGCATAGCCTTATCAAAATCGTGTTCCATGAAAATAATCGTATCGTCCGCATATTGAAGAATTGAGACTCCTCCTTCAACTAAGTCCGGAATTAGGCCACCTATCTGTCCATCCTCTTTTGCTCTTGCAATTAGGATGGCCAAAAAGTCTGCTACGATATTAAAAAGAATTGGTGATAACGGATCACCCTGCCTTAATCCCTTTCTAGTTTGAAAATAATGGCCTAATTGATCATTAACTTTAATTCCAACACTTCCTTTACTCACATACTGGTTGATCCATTGACACCATGTCGGATCAAAACCTTTCATACGTAACACTTGTTGAAGAAAGTCCCATTTAACTTTATCATATGCCTTTTCAAAATCTATTTTCATAATTACTCCATCTAATTTTTTACGATGAATTTCATGAACAGTTTCGTGGAGCACCAGGACTCCTTCCAAGATATGTGTCCATTTGTGTTGGGCCATGGACACTAAATCGGCTGTGTCCTCACCTTTTTTGTTTGGGGCGGGGAAACGTTTCCCGTGTGCCGGCTTTGGGTTTCCTATGCGCTGCCCCCTGTGGCTGTAAGAGCCGGAGGGCAAACCCTAAAAAGACCACACCATCCATGACCTATCACAACACTACATGGGCGAGGATTGACGCATGAATGCTACCCCAACTACGCCGACGCGGCGGTGATCACCATCCAGGAAGCGCTCGAGGCGTAGGAAACCACCACGTACGCCGCTGACGAGACCCACGGGGAGAGGTTCGGGCCATACATCGAGGGGATAGGGAGGAGCCAGAGGCCGCGGCTCTCGAGGCCTTGGCCGAGAAGCATGCGTGCGTGGAAGCGGAGCCCGAGCAGGCGGAGAGGGAGGCGATCGAGGAGGAATCTGGGACGTCGACTCGAATGATGGCCGTGGCGTTGAATCGCCGCACGGTGGCCGAGGACAACCTGGTTGAGGCAGAAGCGACGCTGGTCGGGGCTCGTTGGGCGCTGGTGGCAGGCATCGCGGTGCATCTGCCCATGGCTGACACTTGGTAGAACAACGACCTCGACGATCCTGATGACGACACGCCCTACATGAGCGATGAGCAGCGGTTTCTGCTCGAGTCGTTCCGCACCGCCCAACGCGACATGAGCTGCTGACCGGCAAGCTGCCGTGGACATGAGGGCGGCGAGGCATATTGCCACCTTGGAGGTCCCTAGCGGTGGCGCACCGCACGTAGTGATGGCAATGGGTACCCATTATCCGCTGACCCGCCCGGCAAAAACCCAATAGGAGTATGGGTATGGGAGAAAATATTATCCATTGATTCGTAAATGAAAAAATATCATACCCATCGGATAGAGCGGGTACGAGTATGGGATCGTAGGCCGCTATAATATTCTAAATTTGACAAGTAGGCCGCTGTAATATTCTAAAGTACTTAATTTCACCCCTAATCACGCTTTCACATAGCTAGGTTGAACCTCATGCTTTTCGGTCTCACAATTGCTGGTAGGTTAGTGAGGATTAGTCCCCTATTTAGGATCGCTTCACCTCATGTCATATTTTTTTTTGTCAATTTGATGTGATGTAAGTGCGGGTATTTTTACCCGCGAGTATCCATTTACCCTTTCGGGTGACGGGTATGGGAAAAATTTGTACCCGTTAACGGGTATGGGTACGGGTGATGGCTAAGATTGAAGGTGACGGGTACGGATACGGGTATGGGATGGCTCTACCCGGCGAGGTGACAGAGCCAACCGCGGGTGGACCGGGGGAACCGCGAGATGGAGCGGAGCGCCATGGCGATCGTGCAAGTGGTGAAAGCGGTGGAGGGGGACCATGCTCGCTTCGACACTGAGACGGAGGCGGCGCTTCAGGCGGAGAGAGCCCGCTGGGACGCCACATTGGCGGAGGGCCACGGAGGTGGGAGAATGGCCAACACGATAGTGACAAGCATGAGATCATGTCGGTCTCTCGCGCCGAGCGTCGCTGCACCGAGAGGGAGTGCCGCCTCGCGTAGGACGAACGCGAGGCTCGGGGATCGTGACGGGCAACCGATGGTGCCGGTCAATCAGGCCAGGTCGGTGGCCATTAAGCCGTGCGACTGCGAGTAGCTCCGGCCATGACAAGGCGCACAATGGCTAGTAGATACGGCGACCGTCGTCGTTTAATTAAAATTAACCGACTAAATATGGGTCAGTTGGCCAAATATTGATGAAATTGGAAGTTTGGGATGACATGCATGCCCGGGGCGGAAGAGGTGGACATTTGGGCACACCACTCTGTGTTAGGTTTTTAATCGCGATTCTCTGTTGTATCTGCATGTACTTAGTGAAAATCATCCAGTTAGTCGTGCAATTTAGTTCAGAGGGATGCAGATGAGATGCTGCTGGGCCGTGTGAAGCGGAGAGCTGGCGAGATGCCATCGGTGGCGAGAAGCTGCTATGCATGTCCTGCTGTTATCTGCACTGCACGTATGCATTCGTGGCCAGATCGTGTGGTGCGTGAGCGCATGCATGACTAGTGGAGTTAGTGGCCAGTGTGGTGTTAGTGCTTGGGTTAGTGGGTGTGTATGAGCCTACTTATAACACTGTATCAGCATGTTTACTTCAAGACATAAGAATACAGAGAGAAGAAAACTCCTATCTGTGTGAAGCAGCACGAGACCAAAATCCCTGTGTTTGAGTTTCTTGTCCAAGCTACGTGAAGTAGCAGAGGGAGCTGAGCGAGACAGCTCTATCACTCTGCGCCGACGTCTGCGGCGACACATTTACAACCTAAATTTGGGCTTCAAATTGGTCAGGTCGATTCGGTCCGTTTACGTGGGGCCGCTGAGTTTGGGTTTATGACGTGGATCAAAACATACGACCGCGATGCGTCGAACCGCTGGCGATGCCGTTAGACAAGACAAGATCAGGTCAGGATGTGGCAATTCTAGATTGGTCCGCCTGCAGCTACACCTGAAATGTGCAGTCCTGACCGTTCAAGACCCAGTCTGTTTCCATCGAACTGGTTACAGACTGCACGAGGATGAACCTGCTCACAGGCTACCGACCTGCCCCAGCTGCAATATCTGCTGCCATGCGCTGAGGAACTGCTTCACATTGCCAAAAATCATGTGCCCAGCCTGCCTCTCCTTCAGCTGCAGGAGCTGCTTCAAGTGTTGCTGCTGCGGCGGAGGGGGGCCTTAAAACCGATCTCTATGTTGGGCGTGTATAGGAAAATGAACGGTCCTATAGAGATACCTTACCATTGAATGCTGTAGGAGTAAACTTAGATTTTCAGTTAGCAGCATCCAGTTCCTCCCCGTTCTCCTATGTAGTTTACTGGTCGGATTCGTCTAATGATGGCATAAGCTGTTCGCTGTCGAGCTTAGAACAGTCCAAATGTTCTGAACCCATTTGAACCCACAAATGTTTCAACTGTTGTGTTCGTCTTGGTTCGTTCGTCTGCATCTACACCTGAAATTTGCAGTTCTGACTGTTCAAGAACAGTCTCGAGGTAATAGAATGCACGATGATGGATCTGATCACGTTTTCTGAACCCGGATTGGCTAGGGCTGCTCGTGAAGTTTCTTAGACAGGACAAGATCAGGTGAAGACGCGGCAATTCTAGCTTGGTCAATCTGCAGCTACATCTGAAATGTGCAGGCCTGACTGTTCAAGACCGAGTTTGTTTCCATCCAACAGGTTTACAGAATGCAGGAGGATGAGCCTGCTCACAGCTCACTTCTGTAAACCCGTGAAACGTCTGAGATAAGACAAGATCAGGTTAAGGGCATCTCCAGCGACCCGACACAAACAGACGTAAATACTGATGACATTTCTTAACTAAGTTCTGGATGAGAGACAGGCCCGGGACGGAAGAGAAGGAAATTTGGGCACTCTACGCCGATGTTCGCGGCCGCACATTTACAACCTAAATTTGGGCTTCAAATTATTGGGTCCGGGCCGCTGAGTTTGGGTTTACGCGTTCTCTGTCCACTTCGGATCGAAGCGGACAACCACGATGCCTCGGGCCACTGGCGATGCGGTTAGACAAGACAAGATCAGGTCTTGGTCCGTCTGCAGCTACACCTGAAATGTGCAGGCCTGGCTGTTCAAGACCCAGTTTGTTTCCATCGAACAGGTTTACAGAATTTACGAGGATGAGCCTGCTCACTGCTCAGCTCACCATCTGTAAACCCGGGTTGGCTTGATCGGCCCGTGAAGCGTCTGAGACAAGACAAGATCAGGTTAAGCCATGGCACTCACTGTGCACTGGCGTTTACGAAGTTGCACTAGCGATGTTTCAGGAGGACCACCACCAGCCCTGACGGAAACAAATCATACACCTCTCATTGATGCGTGCAGATTCAGAAACTGTGCAGCACCCAGCTAGCTGATGCGTGCCAAACCCAACCAAGCTGCTGAATAATTCCTCGCAACCGAGCCATGTGAGCCGAATTGAATAAGCAGATTTCCCTTTGAGAACGCGTGACTGAACCAACACCGCAGGAGCAGCAACCAGCCGATGATCATTCCAGCAGAACAACTCCCGGACTCCCATCCTACCGAATCATAGACGGTTCGAAAACCCTACGTGTGATCCTCTCTTGTTATCTATCATAGAGCTATAATAGACACTTGAAGTGGAGTGATCGTTGGAGCAGGACAGCTTCTGGCTTATCTAGCAACGACAACTGTTATGGAAGATCTTCATTACTTGTTCGGCGTTAGCGAAAATGAGGCGAAACCCGGTTTTGCCGGGCGGTCGACAAGCTGTCTGATTTGGGACCGATTACCAAAAGTTGCTTAAAATTGGAAATGTCGAGTATCCAAGGTTGGTGGTTCAACAGTGAGCATCCAACCACACACAAATATACCATTACAGTGTTTGCAATGCTGATATCTTGTAGGCATCTCATGCATGTATCCATGCAAGGTACACCAGCCAATGGTGAGCTGGGCCTGCAGGGGCATGAGCTTCCAGGACTAGCTATTGCATTGTACCTTTCACCATAAGGATCTAGCGTACCTAATTATGTAGGCCACTACACTTTTTTTTCTTAGAAAACAGCACATACACTCTGCTGAGTGCTGACACAGTCCGTGTGCTTCAGTTAGTTCTCCAGTCCTACTATGCGCCAACTGCCAAGTGTAATGGCAGAACAGGACGCATCAGGATCCTGGTGAGACTAAGACATAATCGAATTGATTGGCAGTGACAATTGTGCCATGCTGCAACGGATGGCCAGGATGCTCACTCGCTGACTCGCTACTGTTCAGCTGTATATCGGTATAGTACACTGTATTATTGATACTGTAGTAGTATTTTGAGCAGTAGCTCAAGTGTCATGGTACACTGGTCCATGCATGGCTGTTAGTGTGGCGTGTGGGACCCAAAGTGACGGGGAAACCCTAGCTTGGTTGCATGCTATGTTTTGCTTCTCTAACTCCAAGTTGATAGCATATGATTTTGTGTGATTTTTTAGGTCATGGTGGTGTTTATATTGAGTTGATTGATTCTGTTGCTGTCTATTTCTGCGACCTGGCAGATCTTGTTCCCTTGCGCGGTCCGGGTGGTGGGTGTTGTTAATGGGGCTCTTAATCATCGATTGATCATATCTTCTCAACTAAATTAGTCACATCATTAGTGGTTTGTTTAGTCAATCTTTCAAACTATCAAATATCAGGAGAATCAAAGAATTGCGCAATCTTTTTAGAGTGAATTCTAGATTTTACCCTCTTGTTTGCCATTTGTGACAACATTTACCCTGTTTAATAAAAATCCTCTATTTTACCCCATTTAGTTAACTTTATGCCATATTTTACCCCTTTTAATAATTGAAAGCTTCATGTCAGTTTGAACATGGTAATCACAACTACCTAGCGTGCCACGTTGGAGACCTATTTTATCTCATCGTTCACCACTCGCTCCACAATCGCCCCCGGCCGCACTTCTAAAAGAAATCAATCCATGTATATTAACTAGCCCGTGATCAAAGATGAATGTGTGATCACGGATATAGCAGATACTAGAGCAAATGTAACTGGCCAGCGACCAGAACATCCTCTTCGCGCTCAGCTGCTAGAGGTGGTCGTGGAGCCGGTGCACCACCATCGGGATGTATAGTACGCGATTGCAAGCTGCACACACAGAGTATTTGTCATGGATAACCTCTTGCGGTAAGTATGATCGGCACGAAGATTTACTAAACACAAAAGGTTGTGCCATTATCCTTGCCGGCCGCAGCATAGAACTAGCCTGAAGACAACGTTGCTGGCTTGCTGCATGCTGCTGCTATAGCGGCTGCAGGAGGTCGATCTGTGCGCGAATATTACATTCGAAGTAGTAGCTACACGTCGGCGCTGCCCATGCCACATAGACCAAATGTATTTCTCAATGGATCAAATTCTTCCAAATTTAAGATGGGTAAAATGTGGCACAAGTTTCACTAAATGGGGTAAAATAGAGTAATTTCTAATAAATTGGGTAAAATGTATGTTTCTCATCTTTTTATTATGCTGTGAATGAAATTATGGTAGTGTCCACGTTTCCAGTTCTTCTTCAGGTTCTCCTTAGATCTCGCGGGCATTTTACAGACATCTTTTTTTTTCGAAATGGGGTATATCCCCAGCCTCTGCATCAACACAGCTCTCTTTATTACCCAAAGTATCAAATATCAAGTATCAAAGTTTTACAACTCAAAGATCATACAACGTGTATACATAAACTAGCCAACGAAATAGTATAGTGACACGTTTATGCATCTTGAAGTCGTTTAGTAGGTCGCCAACCAGCCTGGCTGTAAATAGCCTGTGCCACCGCTTCCAGCCGGTGGCATCCAGCATGAATAGGCTCTCGTTGCGCCTCCGGCAGTAAGAGAGACCAGTCGTGGATCCAGTGTGATACCATACGGATAACCTGTAAAAAATTAACATTTGTATTCCTGTTAAAGACAATGTCATTACGGCTATTCCATATAGCCCACATCAACGCTCTAAAACCAATTCTAATTCTAACTTTAGCTGTCTTACCCACCCTATTTAACCAGTTCCCGAACATGTTTGTGACATTAGTCGGTGGGGGTATATTAAAGGTAAACTGAATAACTCTCCAAATAAGCTTTGCGAAGGGACAATCAAAGAACAAATGGTTTATTGATTCCGATGAATCACAGAACACACATTTCTTACAACCATTCCAATTTCGGCGAGCTAAATTGTCTTTGGTGAGGATAACTTTTTTATGAAGAAACCACATAAAAATCCGAACTTTTAGTGGTATCTTAAGCTTCCAAATATATTTACGAAGAAAAATCGTATGACCATTCATATAGTCTGCGTACATTGACTTAACCGAAAAAGATCCAGAAGTTGTTAACCTCCACACCAAGGCATCCTTCTCGTCGGACAAGGAAATAAACATAAGTCGTTGGACCAAATCGATCCAAGCAGCCCACTTATTTCCTGTCAAAGTCCTTCTAAATTCTAAATTCAAAGGTCTATTTGTGAGAACATCAGCGACTAAAGCGTTCTTTCGTCTGACGATATTATATAACGAAGGATACTGACTCGCGAGAGGAGCATCTCCCAGCCAAGTGTCTTCCCAGAAGCGTACTTGCTGGCCATTACCTACTGAAAAAGTACTCCGTGAAAAGAAATCGTCTTTCACTCCCATGAGTCCTTTCCAAAATGGAGAGTCGGATGGTTTCGCAGTCACTTGTGACAAGGTCTTGGTTTTAAGATATTTGTTATATAATAGTTCATGCCACACTCCTTGTTCGGTAAGGAGTTTATATAGCCACTTGCTTAACAAGCATCTATTTTTTAATTCCAAGACTTCCACCCCTAACCCTCCTTGCTCCTTGGGCCTACAAATAATGTTCCATTTGGTCAATCTATATTTTCGTTTTAGCTGATCGTTCTGCCAGAAAAAACGAGACCGATAAAAATCTAATCTTTTCCTTACCCCTTTAGGTATTTCAAAAAAAGATAGCAGAAACATCGGTAAACTTGATAGTACAGAGTTTATCAAAACAAGCCTATCTCCGTATGAAAGAAGCTTACTTTGCCAACATCCCAGTTTTCGCTCAAAGCGAGTTTCGACAGGATTCCATTCCTTGTTCAAAATCCGTCTATGATGAATTGGTATACCGAGATATTTGAGCGGAAGTGACCCAGCTTCACAACCAAAGATCCGTCTATACTGATCTTCCACCTCTTTGGCTTTACCAAAACAATAAATTTCACTTTTGTGAAAGTTTATTTTTAGCCCAGACAATTGCTCAAAGATACAAGTATTAACTTCATGTTTACTGCCTTCTCTAGGTCATGTTCCATGAATAAAATTGTATCATCAGCGTACTGTAGCAATGAAACTCCTCCCTCGACAAGATGAGGTATAAGTCCCCCTACTTGGCCATCGTCTTTCGCTCGGGCGATTAAAATGGCCAACATGTCTGCGACTAAATTAAAAAGGAGCGGAGACAGGGGATCGCCTTGTCTCAGCCCTTTCATAGTTTGGAAATAATGACCAATGTCGTCATTAACCCTTATTCCCACGGACCCTCCCTCAACAAAATTGCTTATTAATTGACACCATTTTTGGGAGAATCCTTTCATTCGCAAAGTTTGCTGAAGAAAAGGCCATTTGACCTTATCATAGGCCTTTTCAAAATCAATCTTAAAAAGCACACCATCCAGTTTCTTCCAACGAAGGGACATCTTATAGTAGCTTAACATTGTCGCAGGGATTAACTGGACCAGTGGTTACTCTATGTCTGTGCGCAAATAATATGCATTGCTGACCGTTTGATTCAATCCATCTTTTTTTCTCATATTGTCAGTATATTTAAATATGCTTTCTTTATTTAAATGACTAATCATTTGCATTATCGTGATCTTCCACTTGGAATCTCTCTGGTTCACTGCATTTGCATATTGGGGTGCACATCGGTGGTGGGGTGGGTAGCTGGGGAGTCCCCTTACACGTGTGGGCCTCACTTGGGATAGATATGAACATGCAACACAATCACAAGGAGCGATCATATGTGTGGTAGACTGGCAGTGATCCATGGAGTAGAAGCAAGCCGCCGAAATGATATTCTGGAAGGTTGCGTGTGGTATGTTGGTGCGCGCAGCGCTGTGTACGTATCGGCATGTTCCATCGGTATGAGTTAGTAGTATAGCGTAACCTAATTATTCCCTCAGTTGTTTCTTGTGCTAAATTGCTAATAATTGGATCATATGGAATATTTGTCTGACTTACCACATGATTGAGCTGAGCCTTGGAATGTTCTGTGTCGTGGGTGTAATGATCGTTACTCAGTTGAGAGATTATTTAGGGATACTTATATGAGGGTGCAATGTATATATTTGAGCTCTGTGGGTTTACTTACAATGGCTATCTCTCCAATTAACCATGATGCATAGGGAGTACTGTGTGTCAGAGAGAGAAGATGCAGGTGTAGATACGAACAGCAGAGAAATTACAAAAGGCAGTGGCGAGTTTAGCCATATGGCATATTTAATTGGTGATTCAGCTTTATGTCCTGAACTTGTTGGATGTGATGTCTCTATCAACTTCAGATAAACTATGTAACTTCTTGGATGTTCTGTGTCGTGGGTGTCCTCATCAGTAGAGAGATTATCTATGGGATGTTGTAATGCTTATTGGAGCTCAGTGTGTTCATATTACAATGACTATTTCTCCAATTAACCAGGATGCATATGGAACATGCGTCAGAGGGGAACTCTCAGAGAATGCAGATGCATATGCAGATGAGAACAACAAAGAAGTTTACAAAAAGTCAGTGGCGACGATAACCATATATATGAATTACTATATGCGTAATGTAGCCTGAAGTTTGTGAGTGTGATGTCTCTATCTCTATCTACTTCAGATATACCTTATGCACAGCGGCGAGTATCACCATATGGTATACTAGTTTTTCTTTGTCTGTTTGGGTTGCTCATCAAGCATTTCGCTCGATCATATATATGTTATCCTAGTTAACTAGTAGTATGTCCTGAACATCGTGGATGTGATGTCTCCATCAACTTGCGATAAACTATATGCATATACATGTACCCTGGAGTGTTAATCAAGAGTACAAAGCTGGTCATTTACAATGGCAAATTCTCCAAACAGACAGGATGTGGAGATATATCTGTCAGGGAATACCTAAATGATGGTGACCTATAGATTGAAAAGTACGTCTCCCTACACAAGTTAAGACAGCAGTTAAGTAATAGCAAATTCAGACATAACGGTGTTCATCAGTTCGGAATATGTAAACATGGCACTAGCCTACTACCAGCAGCCACTCCCTTCCTCAAAGGTGGATAAAAGATGGAGTGATCGGTCTAGCCTGCGGCAGAACTCAAGACTTGGTGCACCCCTTCTGGACTTGCCTCTACTCGGGCTCGGCATGGTCTTGCCTTGCTGATCAAATAGGTTTTGAAACACCTGTCCCGCCCAAAAACCTTCGCAGCCATGCAGAATTGAAACGCTGGCTTCTGGATTGGATTGGGAAGGCGCGTGTCGATCAGGTAACCTGGCTGTTCATGATGGTTTACAAGCTGTGCCTATTACGGAATGATATAGGGGAGTCGAAGATCATAGAAGATCCCAAGGCAATAACAACACGGGCTAAGGATGCTGTTGATGAGTTGGCGTTCATTGCAAGATACTCCAAGGCTGCGAAAATAAAGTTTGTAATGAGTGGTTTGGGGTAGCCCGTCTCCACGGGGGTAAAACAAGGAAAACCACTAGATCTAAACCTACACCTACACCTAGCTACTTCGGCGCCCTTCCCTGACCAGCTCCGGCCGGCTATTCCGGCGGAGCAGGCCCTGGAGCGGCCCGGCCACCATCGGCCGACTCTCAAACCCTGTAGCAGCTAGAGAGGGGAGAAGGGGGGAGAACAATAGGAGTAGAATTGTATTGCAAGATACTCCAAGGCTGTGAAAATAAAGTTTGTAATGAGTGGTTTGGGGTAGCTCCAATCTGTATTGAGAACCAGCTTTGTATTGCATTTGGTTTCTGTTTAATATATCGCAGCTCCTTCTCGAAAAAAAAGCAGCTACTCTCTCCGTTCGAGAATTTTTGTTTTTTTTTTCTGAAACTAGGCAAAAGCTTTGCCTTTCATTGATATAGGAGAATTCTTGTGGTGGTACGTTTATACCACAGCGCCATGAACACTCAAAAAAAAACCACAGCGCCATGCACGCATGAACACGAAGCGGTGAGCATCTCGCCTCAAGAAAGAGACGGTCATGTGTCAGCACAAGAAACTTCCGGCGCGTCGCTGTAATTTGCTTCGAAGTAACCCCATATCCTGTATCGGGCTAGCCGGCCGACAGAATGACACGGCCAAATGGACACGCGGTCGATCGATCGATCGAACTGAGGGTGCAATATTTGAGCACCGAGGAGTCGATTTTGGCCTGCTTTTTGGGTGGGCTCTGGCCGACAGGAGGCCGGAGGAGAGGCAGTCGCGACTCGCGACGTGGTGGAGCTCGCCTCACCAACTGGCTCTGGCTGGGCTATTTTTTGTCAAAACAATGCGGCGCGGTCCGCCTAGTTGGTTGGCCCGTCGGTTCGAAGGAGCGCAGGTCAAAGATGCGTTGAAAAACGTAAGCTCGTGGAGTGTGTTTTTTCTTCTTTCGAATACATACACACACATACACCGCTCTCGTCTCCTCTCTGTTTGCCTGGATTAACGCTCCACCCTACACGCGATTCTCCCTTTCCCTTCCTAGCTAGCTATTCTTTTCGTTCTGTTTTTCTGTTGAGGAAAAAAGATGAACTGATCCTCAGATGACGGGGAGATGGAACGAGGTTTGTAGCTCGTTATGTTCAATCTCTTTGTCGCCGGAGGAAGATTCCCCATACTAGGCTTTTGAAAACTTTGGGGTCCATTTAGTTAGATCCTTTTTATCGCTTTGTGAATGATGGTGGTGTTAGAGTGCCTCATCTTAAAACTACTCACAATAAAAAATATTATAACTAGTATCACATTGTGTCACATGGATGCAAAAAGCTGATGTGTCACATCAATTAATGATGAAAGAGATGATAGTGATATCATAGGTAGATATTGTATCATAGCACGTAGAACTAGAAAAATTAATGCCAAACAAATTTTATAGTACACCCTTTTGCATTAAGATTCTACAAATCATTAAATACATGTAACATATGATACTACTACATGATACTATGCATTGTGAAGATAGTATCGTACACTAGTATCATATGCATGCTACTAATATACGATACTCCCCATTGTGGCTAGTCTGATGCCATTTGGAAGATCCAAATCCCGGGCCGTCTTCATGTCTTTTTGTGGCTCTTATGTCAGAATAGACTCTTAACCGTAGATCCAAACGCCGGCATGTACTTGACCCTTCATGTTTGTTTTGTACTGAATCCGAAACAAGTTTGCATCTATTTTTTCATGGGGTATTTCCTGACATACATATGGTGGACTTTAGTTCGCTGCATAACATCTGGCTTTCTAATGATCACATAGCCGGTAATATTACAGTTGCTTTCCTATGTGCCTTATGGAAAACTCGGAATGACATATGTTTCTAGGAAAAAAAGGGTCAAGCCTCGGTAGAGTATGGGGTCGTGTTACTTCAATGATGAAAAGATAGACACTATAGGTCAAGGAATCACGATCTCGGTTGATGGACAGAAGCAACTGTCCGAAGAACATCAAGAGGGGCAAACTATTGCGGATTGCTTGGCCTGCCCGAAGTCTAATGAGGAGTGTCGCCAGATCTTGATCGCTAACACCACCTGCCTGATGAGCCCGTGCCTCCCTCCCGTATCTTGATCGACGTCTTTGCATCTTTAACTATCATATTTTGTAATATTTGACGGAGAGTCTCTCCGACTTCTCCCGAATGTTGTTTGCTACCCTACCTTCATTCTAATAAAATGGGGGTGGGGGATGGGGGGGCTTTGACCCCCTGTTTTTCTAACAAAAGGTGGACTGGGCAAAGTGGAGATGTGTCTGGCGTTTGTTAATAATGATGATCTATGCAAGTTTTGTGACGAGGAAAACACAGGAAGATGTAAAAAAGGCAGTTTGCTAAATGGAGCACAATAAGACCTAGAACGAGAAGGTGTTCAAGCTTAGTTCAATCAGAACTTATGGAAGGTCAATAAGTCAGAAGTGGTAGACTGGTTCAACATGAAAGATTGATGCACTAGCCAATTAAACCAAAAGTCCGAACTGATGGAAAGAGACTAGGAAGTGTCACACTCCCCCTCACGTCTAGGTTATTTTAGTCCTTAGCGTGGGTTCTATGCAGACCGCAGATCTCTTTTTTATTTTTGTTTTTAAAACTGCGTGAGCAGGGTTGTTTTTAAAAGACTAGGCAGTGTATTTATATTCAACACAATGTTCTTCTTCCTGGACAACTAGACTTATTTCGCCTAAATTTTTGTGAGACAATTTTGTTGCCAACTGTTAATGAAGCAAATATGGTCCAACAATATAAACCTATCATTATTTTTAATGTTAGCTTAAGAATATTCACGAAAACCATAACTGTTAGGCTTAATTCGGTAGTTGGCCATGTTGTTTGTCAATGATGATATTGGCAGATACAATCAAACAAAAAATAGGGTTAAGAAAAGACGATCTATTATCACTCATACTATTTAATATAGTGGCTGATATGATAGCTATACTAATAGAGGGTGCAAAAAATGAGGGACAAATTGAAGGGGTGGTTCCACAACCTGTGGATGCTGGATTATCTATCCTTCAATACGCCGATGATAGGATTCTCTTTATGGAGCATGATCTGAAAAAACGAGAAACGTGAAATTACTATTATCCGCTTTTGAGCAACTTTTAGGACTCAAAATAAATTTCCATAAAATTGAATTGCTTTGCTTCGATGATGCTCAACAAGTGGCTGCCAACTATGCCAAATTTTGCTGTTGTGAGCTAGGATAGTTCCTAATCAACTATTTAGGCATCTCGGTACATTATCGAAGATTTGCAAATGTTGAATAGAAACAAGTGGAGGAGATACTTCAAAAGATATTAAGTAGTTGGAAAGGAAATCTACCATCCCTTGGTGGAAGATTAGTTCTCATTAATTCAATACTTAGTAATATGATATTGTATATGATTTCTTTCTTCCAGCTACCTAAAGGATTCATGTAGGGATTGGATTATTTCTGACTGAGATTCTTTTGGCAAGGAGATAGCGATAAAAAGAAATATCGACTAGCCAAGTGGAATGTAGTTTTCCGTCCTAAAGATCAAGGAGGACTAGATATTCATGGCCTTGTGGTCAAGACATAGCTCTTCTAGGTAAGTAGATTTAAATAAACTTACCGAAGATGGTTAATGGAAAATCTTGTAAAAAAGTAAATATATCAGCTCACGTGCATTGTCCTAAATTTATTAAAAACCTAGGGATTCACATTTTGTGTTTGGCCTAATGGCGACGAAAAAACACTTCTTCCCATAGGATTCGTTAATAATTAAGGATGTCTCGGAAATTAGGTTTTGGGAGAATAAGTGGATGGGTAACACAACACTCCGATAACAATATTTAGCTCTATACTACATTGTCCATCACAAAGGAGATATTATCGGTAAAGTGTTGGTGTCCTCCCCACCAAATGTAACATTCAGAAGAGATCTAGTTGGTCTCAGATTTGCATCATGAAATGCATTATATGCTGCAATGTTTGGCTTTGGTCCAACTCATGCAAGGGACTGGCGAATTTCAATGAAATATGCATTAGAGTAGTAATTTCTCTATGAAATCATGTATAGTCCTTTAATATAGGTAGAGGTGCTTGTGGATGATAACAAAATGATATGAAAAATGAAGATCCCCCCTAAACACCAAAGTTTTTCATGGTATCTTCGTAGAGGAACAATCCTCACCAAACACATCCTTGTAAAACAAAATTGGCCCGGAAGTACGAAGTGCGCATTCTGTCATCATGATGAGATTATTAAACACCTACTATTCCAATGTAAATTTGCTAGATCTTTATGGTTAGTCATCTAATTAGGTTTTACCTTATATCTTATATTCGCCACAAAGTGGTGCTAATATATTTGGCAACTAGCTAAATTGTGTGTATAATAGGTTTAAAATAATCATTACGGTGGGGGCGCTTGCAATTATCTAGTCACTATGGGTATGTAGGAATGACAAGGTATTACTGATTTTTTTCTGTCATGCGGATTATCTACCGGTGCACGAGTTTGCTCGTTATGGTGGAGAATCACGACTTGTTTTACGAAGGTATCTTCACTGTGATGATTTTTATTTTATCCAACATGAATGATAACGTTGTCTTTGGATTGGTCTCCATAGACTTAGCAGCCGATGCACTTTGTGGAGGATAACTTTCGGTGTGCCTTTTTATATGGGTGTTATTATTTCTCAGTCGAGTGAGAACTAACTTTGTTCTCAGTCAGATGATGCCATCAAATCTCAGTTGCAACAACTCAAATTGCAACTTATATGCACGAATCACGGTGCAATCAGACAGTGCATGATTTAACTAAGCACGAATAGCAAATTCCTTTTCTTTTATTTTATATGTGCGGAGATTAAGTGTAAGGTTAAAATTTTAAATAATGAAACGACCCTTATGAGAGAAAAAAAAGTAGATGGCGGTGCGAGGTGTATCGTGTTGGCAACCTTCTCCGATGATTTTCTTTCCAACTCGACATCCATCCATGGGCAACACGGCCGCTCTTGGTTTGTGGCGAAGCTGCAGCCAACGGGAGGCGGATCTTTTTGGCAGTGAGCGCGACGGACGCGTTGGACGCACGTAGCTACGTGGGCGTAGCAAGCTGGTGCATCGCTCGCTGCACCGGCCGGCCAGAGCAGAGATGGAGCATGTGCACGCACCGACACCCGTTTAAACTCTGCGAGCAGCAGATCCAGCAGCAGAGATGGAGCAAAAGAATAGCTAGCTAGTTAGCAATGAATACTCGCTGTAATTTGCTTCATGTGTAACCCCGTATACCGTAGTCCCTCCGACCATAAATAAGTGGAGACGCAGGATTTTAAAGGTAAATTAGTAAAAGGAGAGAAAATTTGCATTGGAAAGATGCAACCAACATCTCTCTTCTTTTTAATTATTTCATCTCCACTAGGCTTAGTGCATGTGCAAAATTAAGATAACATGTGTTGAATATTATTGGGTTTGATTTCCGTGCAATAAGAGAGAAACAATTTTTGCTAATTTACATTGAAAACATAGAATTACACTTTTTTATGGATAAAGTTTGAGGCTAAATGCCCACTTGTTTGAGGACGGAGAGAGTATGGGCTAGCCGGCCGACACAATGACACGGCTAAATGGACACGCGGTCCATCGATCGAACTGTACATTTCGCGAGGCTGCAATATTTATATTTTGAGCAGCGAGGAGTCGCTTTTGGGTGGTCTCTGGCCGACACGAGGCCGGAGTAGAGGCAGTCGAGATGTACGTGGTGGAGCTCGCCTCACCAACTGCCTCTGGCTGGGCTATTTTCTGTTTGTCGAAAACATGCGGCGCGGTCCGCCTGGTTGGTTGGTCCGTCGGGTTCAACCGGTCAAAGATACGTTGAAAAACGTAAGCTCGCGGAGGAGTAGCATATGCCTCACATACACCGCTAGCCTCTCAGTATTAGCACTTGGCGTACGCCACGGGATCTCCGGCCCGCACGCGATTCTCCATTGCTATCGGAGTAGTAGCTAGCTATTCTTTTTTTCCTTTTGTTTTGTCTCTCTCATTCCCTGTTGAGGAAAAAAAAAGGTGAAGTGGAAAGATGCCTGGCGTTGATTACTGATGGTGATGAATTGATGATATATGCAAATGACTCTGCATCGGCACCTCGACAAGCTTTGCTTTTCTTTTCATGCTTTGCAAAGCTTTTTTTCCATGCTTTGCTTTTCCAACTCGACATCCATCCATGGGCAACACGGCCGCTCTTGGTTTGTGGCGAAGCTGCAGCTAGCGAGAGGCGGATCTTTCTGGCGGGGAGCGCGACGCACGCGTTGGACGCACGTACTTACGTCGGTGTAGCCGTGTAGCTGGTGCCTCGCTCGCTGCATCGGCCGGCCAAGGCGGTCAGAGCATGTGCACGCACCGACACCCGTTTAAACTCTGCGAGCAGCGTGCATTGGCCGGCCCGACCAGGATCTGCTGCCACAACAACGCTAGCTCCAGCAACCAAGGGTTTTCTTTCTCGTTCCTATTTTTTTCGGTGGGCACAGGTATTACTCCGTACAAGAATTCTTGGAAATAGCGGTTAAAGTACCGCCAGAGATCTTTCAAATAACTTTTTGAAATTAGTCCAAATTTTATCAAAACCGTTTAAGTTTTGGCCGTCGGCCATCGGGATGACTCGTCAACGAAGGACGCACAGTGACAGTGCTGAATAAGGTACAGCTTAAATTTCTCCATCAGACTGTCGATGATGGTCAAAAAGTGGACGTTTTTAAACTGCAATCATGCATCTAAAGTGTGCCACTTGTAGTGCCATCAGAACGTACCTGCATGCCTAGCTAGTGCGCCTCGTTTCCTAAAAATCGACTAGTTTCTCTACTATCCCAAATCAACCGACACCGACCGACTCACGGCCATGCATGCATATTGATAGTAGCATTGCATAGGACTATAGCAGTCGTTGGAGTATCTGTTGTGCCGAATGCTAGCTAGCGATAGCGAGCTACGTTGTCGGACAAGCAAGCGAATATATCTTTGGTGGACCAACTAATCATTTCCGCACTCCCCAAGCTAGGCTAGCTGCAACATTACAATATTTGGTCCGGAACGCATGCATGCGCCGTGGGTCGATCCACGCGCGCAGTATATATGCATGGCACTTGTACGCGCGTATATCTTTCTATTCGAAGCGAGCAATGCTATGGCATATGGGCGCGAGATGGAGGGACCATACATACGTACTAGTATGAACCTCGCTAGCTATCATTGAGTAGCTTATGAATCTCCATCGACCATATACACGTCGCGGCATACACATCTCGATCTGGGTAACGATCGACGACATTGGTGGCCATGAAGAAAAGGTGCCACTAAGCTAGAGGATCTGGGTAACGAACAAACGAGGTAGACGTATGTACCGGTCAATCAATCGATCGCGGATTGATATTGTTAATAGCTGCTAGATCTGCGATTTTGCGTTCCGTCACCAGTAGCTAGCTACGGCTATATATACATGGATCTGAAACAGTGAAACGGACGGATGGATTGCAACGTTGGAGCTGTCTCTAGTGCTTGATCTGACTGACCGGCCGGTACTTAACCAAACGGGCCATGCATACTGCCTCAAGATATATACCACTCGAGGTTGGTGGTGGATCAACTCGATCGGTAGTCAGTTGCTCCCCGATCGGTCATGCTTGGTTCGTTCAGCTAGGGAAACGGGTCTTTAATGTGTCTGGGAGCTTTAGTTAGCTAGCTGCTGGCTTCAATCGCAGTTCGCAGCAGCCCACATCTCATCTCCCAGACGGAACTGTGTACACATTCGATCGGACGAGCCAGCGGTAGCAGGCCGGCATGAATGTGAAGCTGGACAAGACCAGATAGCCGATCGAAAGAAGTGCACCAACAGACTAGCTACGGCAGTCGTCACGGTCGAGCCCGTTGCAATCTGCTAGACCGCCGGTGGCGCGGGACACGGCCGGGTCCCTGCCGCCGAAATAGCAACGGCGCAACCGCCCGATCGATGCGCAACGGGACATTCCCGGCGACAGGGACGCCGGAATGAAGAATTAATCCCACGTTTTCGTTTCCCTCAAGTGTGCCACTAATCTTCCACTTGCAGCAAACATAGCATGCATGTTCCAATGGTTGGTCAGTCGCGCAGACCACCACATTCTAAACCTGACACACGCCACCTCCAGATGCAAGTGGACAAGTCCACGGAGTGTCCGCGCATGCCTGCTCCGTCCGCATGCGTGCTAAGCAGGATTAGCAGGTTCCTCCGTCCGCTGCACACGCAGGCTAAGCAGGAATAGCAGATTCCTGCGTCCGCGATTGATTTGCAACGTTAGAGCATCTCCACTCGTCCCTCGACGAGGCCCCCAGGACGGCGATTAGTCATCCGGATAGAAAACGGTCCGTTCCTCGTTTCCTCCGGATCCCTTCATCCAGTCCCCGCCCCCCGGGGAGCGCTCGGGGACTCCGGATGAGAGAAAATCGCGGGAAACCATTGGTGGCCCCGACCTGTCGGCGACAATGGCATGCCGTTCTACGGCAATACCCTTATCTTCCCGATCTACGACAAGACCATCGTCGAACGAAAGATTTGAACTCTCAACATAGTCGAATTATATATAGTTCGAATAAACATAAAAATTACATATAAAAACTTAAAAACAAACTTAAACTACTACTTCTTCCTAGATGGCCCCGCCTCATCGTCGCGGCGACGCTTCCGGCTCGTCACCTCCTCGTCGGAGGAAGGTTCCTTCGCCTGCGTCCTCCTCCTCCTCCCGCTCCTCCTCCTCCTCGGCCTCCTCCTCTGGCCTCTCGACGGCCGGCTCTACGGCCGGCTCCACGGCCTGCTCCACGGCTGCTCCTCGGCCTCTTCGTCCTCCCTCCTCGTCGTCATCCCAATCGTCCTCGCCGGACGGCGGGGGGAATCGTCGCTGGACGATGCAACTCGATCCCACCAATGGCGCCATCTGGCGATTCCCCCTTTGTCGGTGTCAGATGGCCAAGACCGTCGCTCATGGTTGACAGAAGATGGAGGAGAGAATAGATGAATGGCGTCGGCCGTTCGAAACCGTATATGTAGTTCTCTCGACGAAGAGAGCGGCGGTTGCTCTTCCTCGGAGTTCATGCTCCATTACGGCGGTTGTCGCCCGAGGCGACTTCGACCGTTCCCGACGAGGCGTTTGGGCTCTCCAGACCACTTCGCAAATCATTACGGCGGTTCAAAGCGACGAGGAAACTCCGACGGTTGCCCTTCCCGGCGACAACGTCGCTATGCACGTGGTGGGTGAAGGCGATCATGGGCTCGCCACTGAGAAAATGGGCCTCCCCAGGCCAAAAAATACATCCATCCGGCGCTAAATAGCGCCGGATTTCGGCCTGGGGAGCCCCAACGGCTGGGGATGCTCTTACGTAGCAGAAGCTGAGCCCCAAGTACTACCTCTGGTCGCTTTTAATTGATGTTGCTCCATGCCTAGCTACGTGTATGTGGTGAGCTAAGCCCGCGTCGATTAAAATCGAACGGAGGGAGTATAATACAAACCATTTTTTGCATTTACACATGAAACCCGCTATGTTCCAGCCCCAAATGTTCCCGATCGCTCTAGCTAGCTAGCTGCTGGCCGGACTCCCGCGCTCAAGCCGGGGGGGCGGCGGCCTCGCGCCGCCGATCTCGTGCGCCTCTCGCAACCGGCCGCTCGCCCGTGCCTCTCGCCGAAGATCCTGCGCGGTGGGCTTCTCCGCGGGGTGAGCTCGCCCTGTTCCGGCCGAAGGAAGTCTCGAGCAAGGCGATGGAGGCTAGCACCGCCCATGGGGTTCGCCGGAGAGGGAACGCGAAGACGACGAGCGGCAGCGCCGGCGGCGCAGGTGGGATGAACGCGTGGGGAACTGGGGATAGACATCGAAGACGAATGTGTTTCGTTGAGAGATAGCGGTGCGGGCCAGCGGGCCAAGAAGGCTACGTGGAAATTGTCTACAAGGCCCGCATATGCAAAGCAGGTGGTCCACGACGCCATCAATCCATTTTTTCGCGGCGCGGCTAAGCGGGCCTGTGGAAGCCTGCGTCCACTTGCATCCTGGACGCCACCTCACCACAATGATCACACGGCGCTGGATACGCATCGCTAACGAATAAGGCACAGTTCTTTTGGCGGCTTCTCGGAGAAGCTGCCCTCCCCCCAGCTTCCTGAGGAAGCCGGTTCTAAAATTTTCCGAGGCTTCTGAAATAGCTAAGGCTAAACGAATTTGGAAGCCTCACAAAAATTTGTCACCGGCTTCCCCAGGAAGTTGGGGGAGGGTAGCTTCTCGGAGAAGCCGCCAAAAGAACTGGGCTTAAAATGGTCTTACGACCTGCACGTGTGTAGCACTACTAGTTTCAAATCTAGGCTCATGCATGGTACGACAGCAAACTGACGAAACGCACGCGCATCTTCAGTTCTTCACACTATAGTACACTCCTCTACTCCGCCTCAGCAGTTGGTTAATTATGCCGGGGTGTTTAATCACCGATCCTTCCAAAACACTCCAGCATCTGTCTCTCAGGGCATGTTCAATGTTGCACGCTTATTTAGACTATTAAGTTCATGTTGACTTTTCTCATTTTCATCCTAAGAGGGGCGACGCATTTCGGACGCCTAAAATGTCCACGCGCGTCCGTTTGGGTCGGTTCAAATGGTTAAAATCGATCACATGTCCGTTTGCGTCGGGTGGCTCCAGCGGAAGACGCATTTTTTCGATTTTCAATTTTTTGAACATAAAAACATAATTTACATAGTAAAAGAAAGGAAACTAAAATATAAAACCTAAGAACCGCCTGCTCCTACTCACCGTCGTCGTCACTTTCGATCACGACGAGCTGTGGTACCGGCCACGGCTAGTTGGCAAGCGGCGGAACATACGCTGGTGCCGTCGGCGGTGGTGGAGGTGGAGCATCTCACGCCGGTGGTGGAAGTGGAGCGGCCCACGGGTTGTACAGCGGAGGTGGAGGCGTCGGTTGCACCGGTTGCAGGGCCCAGTCCTCGAGCGCCCGTCGTAGGGCCTCTTCCTTCGTGAGCCCGGCGGCATGATGCCGGTGGTGTACCAGGGCAGCAGCGGCTGCACCTGTCGGTCTACCTCGGAGACGAGGACGTCGAGCCTCGCGATCTAGTCGTTCGTCAATCGTTGCCAGGTACTCGAACTCCCGACCCTCCGCCATGGCGAACTACCATTCTTGGATAATGCAGGTGACATAGTCATCGCTGTCGTCCTTGGCCTCCTCGTTGTGGTAGGCCAGCGCGCCGTTGTAGTAGTCGTCGTCGTCATGTGGAGGCGGCGGCGGCTCCCGTGTTCGATGACGAGGCGGCGGTGGATGGTCAAAAGGAAAGTCCCTGTCACCGAGCCCGCGATCCTCCTCGGATCCTTCTCAGACATTTGAGCATTAGTGACTTCAGTCTCCCCACACTTGGGCAATACTCTCTCCATCTCGAGGCCAGAAATTATATATTTGATTCTGATCTTTATGAATCTCACTTGGAGGATAGAATTTAGAATAAAAGAGAGGTATAATTTCCTCCCATCCAATAGATCGACCATTCTTCAGCATCTTATACCATTCCGCAGCTCTTCCCTTGAGTGATAAAGAGAATAATTTCCTCTTAACTTGGTCCATTGAGATACCTGCACACTTGAAGAACTCGCATAATTCATGTATAAAGAGTAAATGATCACCCGGATGGACAGTTCCATCTCCAAAATAACAGTTATTCATAACACGTTCAACAATTTTTCATAGGTATTTTAAAAGGATCCAATTGAGCACGCGGTGGTTCATCTACTACCGTAACAGTGTGGTAGTAGTAATCCCAAATAGGGAGTCAAATGGAGATGTCTCCATAATAAAATAAAGCAGTAGCAAACAGACATAAAAACATCATTTACAGTAAAAGTTACCTTTACCAATTCCACTCTTCAATAGCGCTTCACTCCCCGGCAACGGCGCCAGAAATTAATCTTGATGACCCACAAGTATAGATGGTGTATCGTAGTACTTTTGATAAATAAGAGTGTCGAACCCAACGAGGAACAGAAGGTGTTAACGAGCAGTTTTGATCGAGGATTCACCGTGAATACTAGCAAACAGGTTAGCAGGGGTATTTGGTATTGCAGATAAATAAAGTACGGGTAAATAAAATGCAGTTTTAATAATTGCAGCGAGTGGCCCAATCCTTTTTAGAGAAAAGAACAAGCCGGTTGTTTTACTTCTGATGACCAAACGTTCCCGAGGACACACGGAAATTTCGTCATGCACTTTCTCTTCACATAGCTAAATAATCTTCAATGGTTTGGTAAGTGTTGTGTGGGTGAACCTATGCTAATGCACTACCCCATACTTGGACTAATACATACTTGTGATTATACCTCTTGCAAACATCCGCAACTACAAGAAAGTAATTAAGATAAATCTAACCACAACCTTAAACTTTGAGATGCTACACTCCCTCGTGCACCGGTTTCCTAACGGGGGTTTGGGTTTCTGTCGCTCCCGCAACCCCACAATTAGTAGCCAAATACGCGATGCATTCCCCTAGGCCCATAAAGGTGAAGTATCTTGTAGTCGACATTCACATGATACCACTAGAAGAATAACACCACAACTTAACTATCAAATCATTGCATATTACTCAACATAGTTACACTACTAACATCATGACTTCTCCCATGTCCTCAAGAACTAAACGAAATACTCACGAGACATTATATGGATCATAATCAAAGGTGATATAATGATGAATAACAATCTGGACATAAAACTTAATTCAATGGTTTCACTCAATAGCATCAACTACAAGGAGTAATAAACACCGGGAAAGTTTCCCCTATGAACTAGACAAGTATCAAACCCAAGATGTTATACCGGGATGGTGTGGAGACGGTGGTATGATGGTGCTGGTGGTGGAGATTATGGTGATGATGATCCCGATGAAGTCCAGCTCGATGGCGGTGACGATGGCGACGATTTCCCCCCTCAGGGAAGGAATTTCCCTGGCCTGCCGGAGAGCTTTTCTTTCTCTCTGGTTCTCCGCCCTATAGCAGCGGCAGAATATTTATCTGGTCGCTCCCCCGATGTTAGGTTTCTCGGGGGGTTGAAATACGCGAGGGGGCGACGTCAGAGGTGGGCCAGGGTGCCCAGGCCATGCCTAGGCGTGGCCAGGGCTTGGCCTGCGCCTAGGGGTGGTCTGGCCCCCTCCTAGCCCATCTCTGCCTCTCCTTCTGGCTTCCTCCGTCATCCGACAAAATAGGATTTTCTGTATATTTTATGGGAATTGTTGTTCTTCTGAAATATGGTGTCTTGGCGGTCCTTTTTCCAGCAGAATCCTGGCTCCGGCGGTTAATTCTCTAATAATCATCAAACATGAAAAAAATATAGATGAAATAACATAAGTATCACCTCTAAATATGAAATATATCAATGAATAACATAAATTATGATATAAAATAGTGATGCAAATTGGACCTATCAGGACGCGCCAACAGGGCTGTCCTCACCATGGATGATGGTACCAAGAAGAAGGGGGTCCATAGGACCTGCGGGTTCAACGGCGACAAGGACAAGTGTTTGTGCTAGGCGTGGCTGGTGACAAGCCATGACTGCATTAATGGCGCGCAGCAAAAGGGCAAGGTGTACTGGGCCAAGGTGGTGCAGGAGTACCATGAAAGAAAGCGTCACACGCCCTACAAGATGAAAAGCACTCGCACGGAAGAGTCCATCAGAAAATGATGGAGCTACATCAAACAAGAGACAAGCAAGTTCTGCTCCGTTGTCGAACATGTTGTGAACAACCCCATGGGCGCTGGCGTGATTTCAGTGGTAAACAAACGAGCATCATCATTCTATTCCATCTATATCATTCGCAAACCATGATTCGGCCTTTACCAATTGCAGGTATCCCGGGCCTTGGAGAGGTTCAAGGCAACACATAAGAAGGGCTTCCATATGGTCCATTGTTGGGACAAGCTGAAGGACGCGCAAAAGTGGTAGACAAGCTTTGCGGTCTATGATGAAGCTATCAAGAATGGGACAGCACCGGTTGTCGTGGACGGCGAAGACGATGATCTTGGGCGTCAAACCCTTCCACCTCGTCCCCGGAACCATAAGGCTACCAAGGCCGATCTAGCCCAGGAGGCAGCAGCCCTTGCGTTCATGCAGAGCTTGGAGAAGATGATGGCCGAGACTCAAGCCGCCATGGAGAAAAGGGACGAGAAGAAACGTCTGAAAAAAGAGGCCGCAGCTGCCATCTACCTCAACCTCGCCAAAGAGGTCATTGAGATCGAAATGATGGAGGTGGAGCCCAAAAAGGCAAACGCCGAGGCCGAATTGCGTGACGCCGAGGCTAGGAGGATGGACGCTGATGCCAAGACCCGTGCAGAGGACACAAGGATCATGCTCGCCGACTTGAGCAGCATGGACGACGACACCAGGGCCTGGTTCCTGAAGAAGCGAGCCGAAATCCACGCGCTAGACGTCTGATCTGCGGCGCCAATGTCAAGCACCATGGCCTTCTTTTGGACTAGATTTGCTGTTCTGGCAATGTTGTGCCCCTTTTGGACTCCATTTTGCGCCGTACCATGTGCAAAATGTGATGAACTTATTTGAGACCTGATGGCTAAAATTACATGCAATTTGATTGTTTAACCTGTTTTCTAAAATTTGTGAACCAAAAATGGTCCGCGCCTTAAATGCGTCGGCCCGGTGGAGCCACCCGACAAAAACGGACACATGACCATTTTCGCGTCCGCGATCCGATGCAAACGGATGCCCGCGGACGTTTTGGGCGTCCAAAATCGTCGGCCCACTGGAGATGACTTTAAACGAAAACAGCACATACACTCTGCTGACATAGCCTGTGTGCTTCAGACCTTCAGTGGTTCTTCAGTCCTATGTGCCAAGTGCCAAGTGTAATGGCAGAACAGGACGCCTCAAGATCCTGGTGAGACAATTGATTGGCAGTTACAATTGCGCCATGCTACAACGGCTGGCCAGAATGCTCGCTCACTGACCCTGCACTGTTCATCTGTATATCAGCATAGTACGCTGCATTATTATTATTTGTAGTATTTTGAGCAGTAGCTCAAGTGTCTCGTTACACTGGTCCATGCTTGGCAGCCAGTGTGACTCATGGGGCCAAGGTGATGGGGATTGGGGAAGCACTAGCTTGGTTGCATGCTCTGCTTTGCTCCTCCAAATTAAAACCGATTTTCTTGTGTGATTTTGTAGGTCATGTTGGTGTATATATTCAGTTGATTGGTTCTGATGTTGTCTATTCTTGCGACCTGACAGATCTTGTTCCGTTGCGCGGTCTGGTTGGTGCGTCTAGTTAATGGGGCTCTTAATCGTTGATTGCTCAATGCATTCAACAAAATTAGGGTCATAGTTAGTGGTTTGATTAGTCCATCTTTCAAACTATCGATAACAGGAGAATCAAGGAATTGTGTTTTTTTTGGTTATGTTCTGAATGAGATTATGGTATTGTTCCACATTTCCAGTTCACCAATGTCTGCTCGGATCGGCATTTTACACCGATCTTAGTAGGTCCATATTTTCGGTCTTAATTGGTGTACGCGCGCAAATGCCGCCCGCCGTCACGAGAGAGGGCGGGGTCGGGACGGGAGCCGGCCTGCGCTGGCGCCAGGCGATACCGCCGGCTCGCGCGTGAAGCGATTGGCGATAAGCGAGCGCGTGGCGAGTGCGAGAGAGCGGGCGAGAGGCGGGCGAAGCGGTGGCGGCGAAGCGGGCGAGAGGGAGTGGGACGGTAGTAGCCGAGGTGGCGCGATCGATTCGTCCACCTCAGCTAGCCGTTGGGGTAGCCGTTGGTACTTCAAAAAACCCTAAAATTTCATCCCCCCCTATAAATACCCCATATGGTTTCACTCACTCCACACCCATTTCATCTCCTCCACTCTCCATTTCCACTCCTCTCAACGCCATGTCTTCGTCCGGCGAGTTCGAGCGACGGAATAGAGGGTGATCGATCGATGCATTCCAGGCGGAGTACGAGGAGGAGATGCTAAACGAGGAGGAGGAGCCAAGACGGCCGCGCCGCCGCCGAGAGTTCATCAGACGTGATCGTCTGAGTGCAAGCGATCGGCTCTTCGAGGACTATTTCGCCGACGACTGCAACTATCCTCCGAGCTTCTTTCGGCGAAGGTATCGCATGAGGCGATCCCTTTTCCTGCGCATTGTGGATAGATTGGGTGAATACTCTCGTATTTCACCCAAAGACTTGATGCTCTCAACCGTCCTGGTCATTCTCCCATACAAAAGTGTACTGCGGCTTTGCGTCTGTTAGCTTATGGAGCCTCTGCAGATACAATAGATGAGTGGCTTAAGTTAGCTAGACAAACTACATCAGATTGTCTAGATAGATTCTGTGAAGGCATCATTGCCGTTACGGGGAGACGTTTTGCCGTCGACCAATCGAGGATACTCAGCGTCTGTTAGCGAAAGCAGAGGAGCGTGGCTTTCCGGGGATGTTAGGGAGCATTGATTGCATGACTTGGCAGTGGAGGAACTGCCCAGTGACTTTGCTGGTCAATTCACAAGGGAGACATCAAACACCCTACCATAATCTTAGAAGCCGTTGCGTCGTATGATCGTTGGATCGCATGCCTTTTTGGAGTGGCCGGGTCCAACAACGACCTCAATGTACTCAACCAGTCGCTGTTGTTCACGGATGTGCTTAGGGGAGAAGCACCCGTAGTGAACTTCACGGTGAATTGACACGAGTACAACTATGGTTACTACCTTGCCGACGGCATCTACCCCTCCTGGCCGGTGTTCATGAAAGGTGTTACTCTTCCACAAAGTGAAAAGCAGCGAATGTTCACTGCTGCTCAAGCAGCTTGGCACAAAGATGTCGAGTGTGCCTTTGGAGTGCTGAAGGCTAGGTTCAACATTCTAGCAGTTCTGGGACGCTCCTACTCGAGGCGTACTCTTGGGTTGATCATGCGTGCATGTGTCATTCTGCACAACATGATCATCGACGGTGAGCGTGGTACAAATTTGGAGCACACCTATGAGACCGTTGAGTCCAATGTCGGTCCTGCAATACACCACCAAGCCTAGCAGCCAGGATTCAGATGGACAACGAAATGAGGGACTCACCGGTGTATACACAGCTCCAGCAAGATTTGATTGAGCATGTGTGGGCTCATAATGCCTAGATTATGTAATTTTTTCAAATTTTTATGTAATTTTTTCAAATTTTTATGTAATTTCTTTTTATGATGTAATCGGTAACAATTTTAGTTCAATAAAATAATTTCCTTGCATTATTTTTAATGTTGTAATCTGAAAAAGAAATGGTAATGTCGAGGAGAGAGAAAAGCTGATGTGGAGGAGAGAGAAGTGAGAGCTGGCACTATAGCGGGTGCAGTGGGGTGAGAGTGGGGTGAGAGTGAGGAAAAAAGCTGACGTGACGGGTGAGAGTGAGGCTATGCATTGGCACCAGCCTTAGTGGGCTAAATTTTTTTGCAGTGATTAATTCGACTAGTGGTTAGTCTATGTCTGTCCGCAAATAACGTATGCAGCCCGTTTGATTCCATCCCTCTTTTTCTCATATTAGTATATGCTTTGTTTATTTAAATGCATTATCATGATCTTCTACTTGGCATCTATCTGGTTCAGTGCATTTGCACATTAGGGGTATACACCGGTGGTGGGGTGGGTAGCTGGGGAGTCCCCTTACACGTGTGGGCCACCATTGGGATGGATATGAACATGTAACAGGGGCAGACGACAGAGGTGTAGCACCTGCACACAATCACAAGGAGTGGCATGTGTGTGGTAGACTGGCAGTGGTCGATATTCTTCAGCCTTACTAGATGCAGTCCACCGAAATGATATTCTGGGCGGTAGGTTGTTTGCAGTATGTTGGTATGCGCAGCGCTGTGTACGTATCGCATGTTCCGCCGGTGGCATTAGTTTGTAGTATAGTGTAACCTGATTATTCCATCTGCTGTTTTCTTGTGCTAATAATTGGATCATGCGAAGTATCTGTCTGACTCTCCGCATGATTGAGCTGAGGCTTGGAATGTTTTTGCGTCGTGGGTGTAGTACTTGATCACTAGAGAGATTATTTATGGGATGGTGCAATTTATGTTGGAGCTCAGTGCCCTTAGTTAAAATTATACCTGCATGTGTCGGGCCGGCCCGAGGTAGGCCCGATGCAAAAAAATCCGGCCCAAGCCCGGCCCGGCCCGACCAAAATCCCACCAAGCCCATCGGGCCGTCGGGCTGGGCCGCAGTGTTAATTCGCATTTTCGGGCTGCCCAGGCCCGGCCCGGCCCGGCAGTCGGGCCAACATTTCTGGCCCAGGCCCGAGTTTTTCGGGCCGGGCTCGGGCCGGGCTGCCCATGGCCAGATATGGTTACAATGGCTATGTCTATCTCCAATTAACCAGGATGCATAGGCAGATCTGTTTGACAGTGTCTCAGAGGGGACTCAGAGAGAAGATGCAGATACGAACATCAGATAAAACTACAAGGAGATAGGCAGTGGCGATTGTGTAACCATATGATATAATATATATTCCATAGTTAACTAGTGGTGGGTCCTGAACTTCGTGAGTGTGATGTCTCTATGTACTTTCAGATATATTATATGCGTATATGTAGCCTACAGTTAAGAGTCGAAAACTGGCCATTTACAACAGGTAGGATGTGGAGAATTCTTTTGTCAGATAATACCTAGATGATGTGGATGTAAACAATGACGAGTACCCACTGGACAAAATAATACAGTAGCAGGGTTTGTTCTTGCCTCGCAAGCTATCTAACACCTAACTCCGCCCATCATCCCTCCGTCCGTCGCAAACAACATGAGAAAGATTGAGAGGGCTTTCCTTTGATCAGCCACCAACAAGGTCACTGATGGGCAATGTGAACATAATTGGGAGACGGTTTGTCGTCCCAACAATTTTGGGGGACTCGGTGTTCTTAGCATTGACAAAGTTTCGAGGGATATAATACTGAGGTGGCCATGACTCGAATGGATGGACCCGAGCAAAATTTGGATTGGTTTGGAAAATCCTTGCACGGAGGTGGACATGGATCTCATCTACGCCTCAACCAAAAGTGTTGTGGGCAATGGGCAAAAAACACTATTTGGGACACTCGTTGGTTGAATGGTTCCAAGCCAAAAGCCATCAAGCCCCTAATCTATGTGGTGTCAAAAAGAAAGTAGTGGACTATCAACAAGGTTTTGAACAACGATGATTTTGTTGCCAAGATCAACATTGCATGTAATTTCTATTTTGCTAACGTGGAGCAATTCGTTGACCTTCGGATTCAACTCCGAGAGATCCACCTTGATGAGGATGAGGTTGAGGTTGATAGCATCTCTTGGATGCTGACGGGAGATAGTCAATACTCGGCGGATTCGGTTTACAAAGCTCGATTATATTGGTGCTACCTCCTCCGCTATGAAGAGAATGTTTTGGAAAAAATTGGCACCACCAAAATTTAAGTTTTTTTGCTTGGCTTACGCTTCAAAATAGGCTTTAGACGGCTGACCGGTTACAAAAGAGAGGGTGGCCAAGTTGTGGACCTTGTCCCTTTTGCAGAAGAACCGCGGAGTCCATTGACCACTTCCTTTCCATTGCCGGTACACACATAGTCTATGGGGCCTCCTAAAAGATTGGGTTGACTTAAACTTCATTGACATTTACCAATGTGGCTAACAAAATACATTGATGAGTTGTGGTTTCTTATGCTCCGGTGGTGATTTAGATAGTGTGAGCCATTTCATGCTCCGCAACAAGCAAGTTCCTCCGGTGGTGATTTAGATAGAGTGTGCTAAAAAAACTTTGGGTAGCCACGGTTGCCAAACATGAAACATGTGAGCTATTTGATACTCGGAGACTAGTCCGGTTTGTAAGAATTTTTATCTTTTGCTTGTCAAAGCATGGTGGCAGGGTGTTTCTGCACCCGGGTGCACATGTACCTTTTATTTGAAATGTATTTTAAACATATTTAAAAATGTCCAACAAATACAATTTTTTTTGTTTATCTTGACAGGTTACATCTTCGCAAAGTTGTTTCAGCAAAAGCCGACATGTTTTGTGCCCTGTGTAAAAAAAATACAAACAATTTTTGTCTTGTTTCCAAGGCATAAAAGTTGTTGAGAACCAACCTGAGGTTGGGTGGTTAGGAGGATGGTTGTATCACCAGAGTTCAAATCCCAGGTTTGACATCTGTGTGTCTCATAAAGGCGGAATATTTATTCAGTGGGAGGCGTTCTCCGACAGGCCTGTGGTGACTTCGTCAATTCAAGATCCAATCCGCCTCAGTCTTTCGGGTCTCATAGGGGTAGGGTGTGCGTGTGTGCCTTCATATGGGTGAGTGTATGCGCGTGTATGTGAGCGTCTGCGTTTGTACTGTGTTCCTCAAAAAAAGGCATAAAAGTTGTTATTTTTTGTCTAAAACTTTACGTACACACGTAGAACATGCATGTCCCTCTACATTGAAAATTGTTTCCTAACTTTTTGAAGTTTTTACGTGTATGTGAGCGTCTGCGTTTGTACTGTGTTCCTCAAAAAAAGACATAAAAGTTGTTATTTTTTGTCTAAAACTTTACGTACACACGTAGAACATGCATGTCCCTCTACATTGAAATTTGTTTCCTAACTTTTTGAAGTTTTTACGTGTATGTGAGCGTCTGCGTTTGTACTGTGTTCCTCAAAAAAAGGCATAAAAGTTGTTATTTTTTGTCTAAAACTTTACGTACACACGTAGAACATGCATGTCCCTCTACATTGAAATTTGTTTCCTAACTTTTTGAAGTTTTTAAAATATATTTTATACATACGGGATGCATATACACATGGAATTAGTTTTTAATTACCGCTTGTCAAACTCCTTAATTAATACTAGAATGATGCGAAGCTTTTCCCTCTGTTTCATAAAAAAAAGATCGGTCGCACATGGTGTTACATATATACAGTACGCTCCCGAGTCGAACTACTAATTCGTTATGATGATAATTACACCACAGCGGCATGCATGCATGTATGAACGCGAACCAGCTGTGAGCATCTCTCTCGCCTC
This sequence comes from Lolium multiflorum, assembly GCA_030979885.1. Lineage (NCBI taxonomy): Eukaryota > Viridiplantae > Streptophyta > Magnoliopsida > Poales > Poaceae > Lolium > Lolium multiflorum. The sequence goes on from CM061753.1 coordinate 188,457,744, forward strand.
AACCTAGAAGTCGTCGATGACCATGAGAAACCACCGGCACGTCGTTGCAATTCCTTATGTTAACTGGGTATTGAGCAGCTCTCAAACCGACACAATAACAGAGTTAAACGGACACAATCACAGGCCAATGGAGAGGTCGCCGTGATTGAGGTAGCCGGCCGACACACAATCACAGAGGGCTAAACGGACACGCGGTCAGTCGACCGGACTGTATATTTCGAGGCAGGCCATAGTGTTTCGAGCAGTGAGTGACTAGTTCGCGCGCTTCTTGTTTGGGTGTGTCCGGCCGACACGAGGCCGAACGAGAGGTGGACGTGATGATGGAGGTACCCTCACCAACCGCATCGATCGTGGCTGGGCTATTTTTGTCAAAGCGACGCGGTCGGTTGGCAAAGATGCGTTGAAAATGGAGTAACCTTGCCGAGTCCGAGAACTGGCATAGTATGCTTCACATACACACCGTTCTGTTCTGCGCCTCTCTGTTTGCCTCTGGCTCTTTGTGTGGGCCACCAGAGATGTCTAGCCAATCATGCCACACGAAATTCTTTTCTGTTTTTATGTTTAGGGGAAAAGGTGGCCTGGGATGAAGTGGTGACGGTGCGAGGTGGCAAGTTTGGAAGCTTCTCCCATGCTTTGCTTTCCATCTCATCGATCAGCAGCGCGGCCGCTCATGGTTCGTGGACCTGGAGAGCGCAGCTGTATGTGTTCAAAGCTGTAGCTAGAGAGAGAGAGGCGAAGCTTTTTGTCCGGACCGCGACGCACGCACGTAGGTACCAGCACGTTCGCAACGCGTAGCTAGCTGGGGCGTCACACACGGTCAGAGCATAGAGCATGCACCGACACCAGTTAAAACTCTGCTAGCCGCATAAAGTACCGCCCACTTTCGTGCATTGCCGCTCTGCAACGGCCAAACCGGGTGTTTTGTGAGTCATTGGCCAAGTTAAGTGTCACGTCATTTATAGCTAACTTAGAGCCAATATACTACTACAATAGTGATTTATAAAAATATAGTACTTTATTAATGTATGGCTCATATTTTACAAAGTCTTTCAGAAGCGCGTCTTTGCTCTTGCGTAAGAGCCATTCTTTTCTCCTCTTCTCTCTCTCCATTAACAATAATATCTTATTTTCATCCTTATAACAAAGGGATTTGGCGGCCAAAAAACGTTCCTTACGTGTCCCAAAGCCTTTTTTTGTCGGCGCGCCCAATATGGTGTCGGCGCCCGAATCCGTCCCGCTACAAAGGGGACGCTCCGGTATGTCGGACACAACAAAAAATGAGAGAGGAGGCACGACGCGTGAGCGGCACATTCAAGTAAAAACCTAACGAAAGTTATTGGCGCGCAGTGACACATGAACAAAACGTCGCAGCTTTGCCTTAATGGCGACAGAGGGGCAGGCGAGACGTCTCGTCGGTGCTGCGCAGACTCCACGCATTGCTGGCGTTCGCACGCCGGGCGTTTCCGCGCTTTCTTCCCGCCGCTTCTGGCTTCTTCCCGAGCTATCTTCCCGCCTCTTCTGGCGACGCTGGCTTCTATAAAAGGCCCCCACCCCGGCTCAATGGCAGCCACCACAGCCGTCGGCACCCCTTTCTCCGTCGCAAGCACATCCCTGCGTAATGATGAACCGCCCCGGCACCGGCAAATTCCCTCCTCCACCACCGTCTCCATCACCACCTCCACCACCCGAAGCACCGTTGTTCGGCATCGAACCGGAAGATGCGAAGAACGAGGCGTGGGAGGAGGCGGCGCTAGCGGACACCATAGCGGCGTTCGAGGCTGCCACGGCGGAAGAGGTGCGGCGGCGCTGGGCGGAGGAGATGGGCGAGCGGTGGCGTGCAGAGCGGCAATGCCTGCACATGGGGCGGGATTTCCAGTACCGTGAATGGCGTGAGGCGATGGAGCAGCGGCGTTGGGAGGCAGTGGAGCGTCAGCAGCGGGAGGCGACGCTGGCGGCAACGGAGGCGACCTGGGGGGGCGGATGCGTGGGCGGCGGAGGCCGACGCGTTGGCGGTGCAACTGGAGGCGCCAATGGTGGAGGAGGAGGAGGACGAGGCGGAGCAGGAGGACGACGACGACGACTTCGAGTGGTCCGACGACGACGGGCCGCACCCGGACGAGGCGACGGATCAGCAGCGAGCGCTCGTCGAGTCCTTTGAGTCGGAGAAGAAGCTCCAGGACAACGCTCGTGCGCGAAGACGCGCAGATTCGCCGCGCCGTCGAGCTTTCCTCGAGGCGGCGCAACAGGGGAAGGCAGGCGATGACGCGCTGCTGGAGCAGCGGCGTCTGGTCACCGCCCTTCGCTTGGAGAGGCGGCGTGCGCAGCTAGAGCTGCGGTGGAGGGGAGGCAACGACGGGGCGGGTCCGTCGAACGTACCACCGGGCAGCCAGTAGGCTAGGGTTTAGACGAAATCTAGCCGTTTTCATTCGAACTTCTAGTATAAAATCAACTTTGAATGAAAACCTTTATTTTCGTGCACTTTTATTTACTTGGGATGCGTTTTTTGGAAAGCGGATGGGGTGCGACACCCCCAAACAAGGCACGAACGAAACACGTCCCCCAAACGCTTGATCCGGCGCCGTTTGGGGGATGCAGCTGGAGATGCTCTTAACCATAAATATTAAGGGCTTGTTTCATTTGTAGTATAGGAAAAAAAACTTATGAATGATGCGTCCACTTTAGTTTACAGGAATTTTTATTAATCAAATTTGTTTGATTTCACCACGGAAAAAACAAGAGGTGATGGATGTTAGAATTCCTAACAAATCAAGCGAAAACTATTTCTTACAGAAAACATATAAATATCAATCTTACAAATCAAACAATCATCATACGAAAATTTCACATAGGATTTAATCCGACAAATTTCTAATGCAAATTCTTTGAATCAAACATGCTCCAATTTCTTGGAAATCCCCTAAAAACCGACCCAGGCTACTCATAGTTGGCATAATGGTAACATAGAACTACATTCGAATTCCATTTAAGCATTTTGATAACATGACATGTCATTAGTTAATGCAAAAAAGAATATTCTGATACTAACTAGCTATGCTATCATCACATCACACAGCCCACCCAAAAATAACTATGCAAAGTAATAAACATGGTCTTGTATGTTACTACAACTATAATACTACACATTTGATAGCAAATCCACTCTAGCCGGTAATTACTTTAGAATGAGAAAACCCTAGCCGCTAGGGCTCCCGTGACGTCCCCCAGGGCATTACCGGGGCGATCCCATGCCCGCCACCAACTCCAAGACCTCGAGCAGCCCGTCTCTGCTGCTACCGCCGGCACAGGCAGCGGTGGCAGTGCCCCCTAGTGTCTAAGGTGCCGGGGGGGGGATAGGCGATTCCTTCGGAGGGGTGGCTGGGGCGGCGCCACTGGAGCGGGTCGTGGGCGGTGGTCGGGGTGGCGAACTCAGCCATGGCGGCGGCGGTTGCTGTTGCCTTGATGCGGGCGACAATGACAAGCTATGGGTCTAGGGTTCCCTCCTAGGCCCGTCGTCTCCGGCAACACGATTTGGTGGCTCGTGGAGGAGGAGCCGTCGTGGTGCCGGCACCAGGCGGATCGGCGAGGTCCTCCTCGGCGGGATTGACATGTGGCAGCCATGGCAGACGGCGGCTGCAGCTGGCCTGGCCCGAATTCGATCTGGGCGTGCGGTTTAGGATGCAGCTGTGTGCTTGGTTCTGGAGTGGCAGGCTGGACCATCTTCTCGTCTGCCTTCGGCTAGTGGTGTGGGGGTTGCTGGCTTGGTCAAATAAAGGAGATGGTCCTAGGGTTTTTCTCACGCCAAGACGAAGATTCTCCTGATGTTGGTCTTCATTTCGAGTCAGTGTGGTGTTGAGGAATTGGCTTGGTGATCTGGGACTTGGAGCAACGACATGCAAGTGGGGGCGACTGCACAGGAGAAGATCATAGTCCTACCTCTCAGGGTGAAAACTCAAGGGCTGGCATGAGTTGATTGTGCCTGGCAATGGCCTTGTTGAAGACATTGTTTTCAGAGCAAAGACTTTTTTCAGGGTGAAAACCTAAGATCTATGATCGGGCGATGATGGTGTTTATGCACTGTTTCCTTCTTGGAGGCGTCCCGTTTGAAGAGCTGGACTTCAGGTGCTGTCTTGGTGGTGGTGGTGTTGTTGTTTCAAGGATTGAATCATTGTAGCGGAATTTTTCTTTTTTGTCATTCTTTTTTCTTTTTTTGGTTGTGTGCATCCGTAGTGCTGCTAGGGCAATACGTTGTCGTAGTGGCTGTGTGTAATTGATATCTTCACGATATTAATATATACTCTTTATAAAAAAAATACTACCTATTATGAAGGCACTAACATAAATTAGTAACATGTGCATGTCACTACTATATGTTAGGGCATCTCCCACAGGCCGACATAAAACAGGCGACCCATTCGATCCGTTTTGGTCTATTGGGTCGGCCCGCGGAAAAAATTTGTGAGGTGGTATATTTTGGTCCATTTGAGTCGGCCCACAGATAGCATGCATTTTTTAGGCGGTCCGCTTTGCTCTATTTGAGTCGCCCCGTGGACAGAATTTGTGAGGCGGTCTCTTTTGGTCCGTTTGGGTCGGCCCGCCAACATAATTTGTGAGGCGGTCCGTTTTTCTCTGGTAGTGTGTCCAGCGGCCCGACGCATGTTGCCTTGTCCCGCCCGCTGTCAAGGATGACACTTTGGCGATGGGACTTTAATGGCGACGAGGAAGAGTCCGCGGGGCGGAAGGCTAGCCGCGGAGGCAATGTACAACACGGCGCTAGTCTTGGCGGCAGCGGCGAAGGAGGAGGCGGAGTGGGCCGCAGAGGAGGAGAGCGGTAAGCACTGGGCGGCCGAGCTCAACGCCGCCTTGGTCCGCCGTGAGGACGAACGCCGGCGGGCTGCCAAGCACAGAGCCCACCACCGCCAATCCTACGGCACACAACGCCACCAGGAAGAAGCCATCGACTGTTGGAGATATGCCCAAGAGGCAATAATAAATTAGTTATTGTCATATCTTAGTGTTCATGATAAATGTTTACATCCCATGGTATAATTGTATTAACCGAAACATTGATACATGTGTGTTATGTAAACAACAAGGAGTCCCTAGTAAGCCTCTTGTATAACTGGCTTGTTGATTAATAGATGATCATGGTTTCATGATCATGAACATTGGATGTTGTTACTAACAAGGTTATGTCATTGGGTGAATGATATAATGGACATACACCCAAATAAGCGTAGCATGAGATCAAGTCATTAAGTTCAATTTGATATAAGCTTTCAATACATAGTTGCCTAAGTCCTTGACCATGAGATCATGTAAATCACTTACACCGGAAGGGTACTTTGATTACATCAAACTCCATTGCGTAAATGGGTGGTTATAAAGATGGGATTAAGTATTTTTAAAGTGTGAGTTGAGGCATATGGATCAATAGTGGGATTTGTCCATCCTGATGACGGATAGATATACTCTGGACCCTCTCGGTGGAATGTCGTCTGATTAGCTTGCAAGCATATGATTGGATCATAAGAGATGACATACCATGGTACGAGTAAAGAGTACTTTTCAGTAACGAGGTTGAACAAGGTATGGAGATACTGATGATCGAACCTCGGACAACTAAAATATCGCGTGACGAAGGGAATCGGCATCGTATGTAAATGGTTCAATCGATCACTAAGTCATCGTTGAATATGTGGGAGCCATTATGGATCTCCAGATCCCGCTATTGGTTATTGCTCGGAGAGGAGTCTCGACCATGTTTACATAGTTCACGAAGTAGGGTGACGCGCTTAAGGTTCGATGTCGCATAAGTAGATTCGGAATATGAGATGGAGTCCGAAGTTTTTGTTCGGAGTCTCGGATGGGATCCAGGACATCACGAGGAGGTCGGAATGGTCGGAGAATAAGATTCATATAAGGAAGTCATTTTCGGGGTTTGGGAAAAAGTCCGGTGTTTTGACCAGAGCTTCTAGAAGGTTCTAGAGGGCCACCAGTGGGCCCACCACCCCGGGAGAGGCCACATAGGCGCCACATGGCATGGTGGAGCCTGCCCACTATGACATGTGGCCCAGGCCGGCCTACCAATTAGAGATAAGATTTATCTCTTAATTTAAATGGTTTAAATCTAGAGATAAGATATATCTCTAAAATAAAGTGTTTAAACGAAGAGATAAGGGGAAGGCTTGAGGGGGAAGAAAAGTCTCCCCCCCATGGCCGGCCAAGGAAGTGGTGGGGCTGATACGTCTCAAACGTATCTATAATTTTTTATGTTCCATGCTACTTTTATACAATACTTGAATGTTTTATACATACTTTACAGCATTATTATACATTTTCCGCACTAACCTATTAACAAGATGCCGAAGTGCCGATTCCTGTTTTCTGCTGTTTTTGGTTTCAGAAATCCTAGTAAGGAAATATTCTCGGAATTGGACGAAATCAACGCCCAGGGGCCTATTTTTACGAAGCTTCCAGAACACCGAAAGGGATACGAAGTGGGGCCACAAGGTGGCGACACACCAGGGCGGCGCGGCCCAGCCCCGCGCCGGCCTGGTGTGTGGCCCCCTCGTGGCCCTGACCTACCCTTCCGCCTACTTAAAGCCTCCGTCGCGAAACCCCCCGTACCGAGAGCCACGATACGGAAAACCTTCCCGAGACGCCGCCGCCGCGAATCCCATCTCGGGGATTCGGAGATCGCCTCCGTACCCTGCGGAGAGGGAATCATCACGGAGGGGCTCTTCATCATCATGCCCGCCTCCGGATTGATGCGTGAGTAGTTCATCCTTGGACTATGGGTCCATAGCAGTAGCTAGATGGTTGTCTTCTCCGCTTGTGCTTTCATTGTATTAGATCTTGTGAGCTGCCTAACATGATCAAGATCATCTATTTGTAATGCTACATGTTGTGTTTGGCGAGATCCGGTGAATATAGAATATTATGTTAAGTTGATTATCAATCTATCATATATGTGTTGTTTATGTTCTTGCATGCTCTCTGTTGCTAGTAGAGGCTCTGGCCAAGTTGATACTTGTAACTCCAAGAGGGAGTAATTATGCTCGATAGTGGGTTCATGCCTCCATTAAATCTGGGACAGTGACAGAAAGTTCTAAGGTTGTGGATGTGTTGTTGCTACTAGGGATAAAACATTGATGCTTTGTCTAAGGATATTTGTGTTGATTACATTACGCACCATACTTAATGCAATTATCTGTTGTTCGCAACTTAATACTGGAAGGGGTTCGGATGATAACCTGAAGGTGGATTATTTAGGCATAGATGCATGCTGGATAGCGGTCTATGTACTTTGTCGTAATGCCTGATTAAATCACATAGTAATCATCGTTGATATGTATTGAATCTTTATTTGTCAATTGCTCACCTGTAATTTGTTCACCCGGCATGTTAGTTATCTTATTGGAGAGACACCACTAGTGAACTGTGGACCCCGGTCCATTCTTTTACATCTGAATACATTCTCCTTACTGTTATTTGCAAACAAACACCATCTTCCACTCGATACGCTTAATCCTTTGTTTTCAGCAAGCCGGTGAGATTGACAACCTCATGTTACGTTGGGGCAAAGTACTTTGATTGTGTTTTGCAGGTTCCACGTTGGCGCCGGTTTCAGTGGTGCCGCACTACATTCCTCCACCAACAACCTTCACGTGCTTCTTGGCTCCTGGTTCGATAACCTTGGTTTCTTTACGAGGGAAAACTTGTTGCTGTGTGCATCACACCTTCCTCTTGGGGTTCCCAACGGACGTGTACATCTACGCGCATCAAGCTACTTTTTCTGGCGCCGTTGGGGAGATCAAGACACGTGCAAGGGGAGTCTCCACTTCCAATCTCTTTACTTTGTTTTTGTCTTGCTTTATTTTATTTACTACTTTGTTTGCTGCACTAAAACAAAACACAAAAAAATTAGTTGTTAGCTTTACTTTATTTACTATCTTGTTCTCTATATCAAAAACACAAAAATTAGTTACTTGTCTTTACTTTATTTGCCTAGTTTACTTTATTACTGTTATAATGGGTACTCCTGAAAATACTAAGTTGTGTGACTTCACTAGCACAAATAATAATGATTTTATATGTACTCCTATTGCTCCACCTGCTACTACAGCAGAATTCTATGAAATTAAACCTGCTTTACTGAATCTTGTTATGAGAGAGCAATTTTTTGGTGTTAGTACTGATGATGCTGTTGCCCATCTTAATAATTTTGTTGAACTTTGTGAAATACAAAAGTATAAGGATATACATGGTGATATTATCAAACTGAAATTGTTTCCTTTCTCATTAAGAGGAAGAGCTAAAGATTGGTTGCTATCTTTGCCTAAGAATAGTATTGATTCATGGACTAAGTGTAAAGATGCTTTTATTAGTAAATATTATCCTCCTGCTAAGATTATATCTTTGAGAAATAGCATAATGAATTTTAAACAATTTGATAATGAACATGTTGCTCAAGCATGGGAGAGAATGAAATCTTTGGTAAAGAATTGCCCAACCCATGGACTGACTACTTGGATGATCATTCAAACCTTTTATGCGGGATTGAATTTTTCCTCAAGGAACCTATTGGATTCAGCTGCTGGAGGTACTTTTATGTCCATCACCTTAGGCGCCGCAACTAAATTACTTGATGATATGATGATCAATTACTCTGAATGGCACACTGAAAGAACTCCTCAAGGTAAGAAGGTAAATTCTGTTGAAGAAACCTCTTCTTTGGGTGATAAGATTGATGCTATTATGTCTATGCTTGCAAATGGTAGATCTCATATTGATCCTAATAATGTTCCTTTAGCTTCATTGGTTGCTCAAGAAGAAAATGTTGATGTGAATTTCATTAAAAGTAATAATTTCAACAACAATGCTTATAGGAATAATTATGGTAACAACAACTATAGGCCATATCCTTCTAATAACGGTAATGGTTATGGTAATTCTTATGGTAATTCTTACAACAATAATAAGAGTTTACCCTCTGGTCTTGAAGTGATGCTTAAAGAATTTATTAGTACACAAACTGCTTTCAATAAAACTGTTGAAGAAAAGCTTAGTAAAATTGATATTCTTGCTTCTAAGGTTGATAGTCTTGCTCTTGATGTTGATCTTTTAAAATTGAAAGTTATGCCTGAGAAAGTTGAAGATGCTAGGTTTGCTAAAACAAATGCCATCCAAGTTAGAATTAATGATAATATTAGATTGTTGGCTGAATTGCATGCAAGGTGGGATAGAGAAGAAAAAGAAAAACTTGCTAAAGAAAATAATGTAGCTAAAATATGGACTATTACCACCACTAGTAATGTTGATTCTTCACATGTTGCTGCACCTCCTACTATCAATGGTAAAATAATTGGTGTTGGCAATGTTTCTACTCCTAGTGCAAAGCGTACAAAATTGCCTGAAACTGCTGAAACTGCTGTTTGTGATAAAGCTGCTGAAATTTTTCAAAATATTGGTGACAATGATTCCATTGCTGTAGAACATAATGGTTTAGATTTTGATGATTGTCATATTACTGAAGTTATAAAGTTCTTACAAAAACTTGCTATAAGTCCCAACGCTAGTGCTATAAATTCAGCCTTTACAAAACATATTACAAATGCTCTCATTAAAGCTAGGGAAGAGAAATTAAAACTTGAAGCTTCTATTCCTAGGAAGTTAGAAGATGGTTGGGAGCCCATCATTAAAATGAAATTCAATGACTTTGAATGTAATGCTTTATGTGATCTTGGTGCAAGTATTTCTGTTATGCCTAAAAAGATTTATGATATGCTTGACTTGCCACCATTAAAGAATTGTTATTTGGATGTTAATCTTTCCGATAATGTTAAAAAGAAACCTTTGGGGAGGATTGATAATGTGCGTATTACGGTTAACAATAACCTTGTCCCCGTTGACTTTGTTCTCTTGGATATCGAATGCAATGCATCTTGTCCTATTGTGTTGGAAAGACCTTTTCTTCGAACCGTTGGTGCTGTTATTGATATGAGAGAAGGTAATATTAAATATTAATTTCCTCTCAAGAAAGGTATGGAACACTTCCCTAGAAAGAGAATGAAGTTGCCTTTTTATTCTATTATTAGAACAAGCTATGATGTTAATGCTTCTTCTCTTGATGTTACTTGATTTCCACTTTCTGCGCCTAGCTGAAAGGCGTTAAGAAAAGCACTTCTTGGGAGATAACCCATGTTTTATTTTATTTACTGTATTGTTGAGTCTTGGAAGTTGTTTACTACTGTAGCAACCTCTCATTATCATGTTTTTGTGCCAAGTAAAGTTTTTATGTTAAAGTTGATGCTATATTTGGGATCGCTGCGCAGAAACAGCATTGCTGTCTGTCACGAATTCTGGCATAAGTCTCTGTAAAAAAATCGAAAAAATCTGCAAATTTACGAGCGTGATCCTCAGATATGTACGCAACTTTCATTAGTTTTGAGTTTTTCCATTTGAGCAAGTTAAGTGCCTCTTCCAGATGCTTTACGTACTTTTCTGTTTTTGACAGATTCTGCCTTTTATTTCGCATTGCCGCTTTTGCTATGTTGAATGAGTTTCTTTGTTCCATTAAATTTCAGAAGCTTTGTGCAATGTCCAGAAGTGTTTGAACAACAAGGAAGACAGTGTAGAGCCTTATAATTCTTGCAATATGTTCTTGTGTGAGTTTTGCTGTACCTGTTCATACTTGTGTTTGCTTCAAACAACCTTGCTAGCCCAAACCTTGTACTGAGAGGAAATGCTTCTCGTGCATCCAAACACCTTGAGCCCAAAACCATGCCATTTGTGTCCACCATATCTACCTACTATGTGGTATTTCCTGCCATTCCAAAGAAAATTACTTGAGTGCTACCTTTAAATTTCATTCCTCTACCTTTACAATGTATAGCTCATGGGACAAATAGCTTAAAAACTATTGTGGTGATGAATATGTAGTTATGTGTCTTAATTTTTATAAGTTGCTTGTTGAGCGGTAACCATGTTTTCTGGGGACGCCATCAACTTTACCTTTGTTGGATATCATGTGAGATGCTATGCATGTTCGTCTTGTCTGAAGTAGTGGATTTCATGATCAAATGGTTTGAGTATGCATATGTTAGAGAAGAACATTGGGCCGCTAACTAAAGCCATGTATCATGGTGGAAGTTTCAGTTTGGACATACAACCTCAATCTCTTATGAGAATATTAACTATTGTTGAATGCTTAAGCATTAAAAAGAGGAGTCCATTATCTGTTGTCTATGTTGTCCCGGTATGGATGTCTAAGTTGAGAATAATCAAAAGCGAGAAATCCAATGCGTGCTTTCTCCTTAGACACTTGTACAGCGGCATAGAGGTACCCCTTTGTGACACTTGGTTGAAACATATGTTATGCGATGAGAATCCGTGTTTTCCGAGATAGTAGGACAAGGTGCGAGCACTATTGGTACTCTATGCATGAGGCATGCAACTTGTAGGAAGTATTATGCATAACACATATGAATTATTACTACCGTTGACAAAATTGTTTCTATGTTTTCAAAACAAAAGCTCTAGCACAAAAATAGTAATCCATGCTTCCCTCTGCGAAGGGCCAATCTTTTACTTTATGTTGAGTCAGTTTACCCACTTCTTTCTATCTTAGAAGCAAACACTTGTGTTAACTGTGTGCATTGATTCTTACATGTTTACTTATTGCACCTGTTATATTACTCTATGTTGACAAATATCCATGAGATATACATGTTACAAGTTGAAAGCATTCGCTGAAACTTAATCATCCTTTGTGTTGCTTCAATGCATTCTACTTAGAATTTATTGCTTATGAGTTAGCTCTTATGCAACTCTTATTGATACTTGTTTGAAAGTACTATTCATGAAAAGTTTTGCTATATGATTCATTTGCTTAGTCATTATCTTTGTTAGCAATCTTTTGTTTCACTCCATTCATCTCATATGCTTTACAATAATGTTGATCAAGATTATGTTGGTAGCATGTCACTTCAGAAATTATTTGTGTTATCGTTTACCTACTGAGGACGAGTAGGAACTAAGCTTGGGATGCTTGATACGTCTCAAACGTATCTATAATTTCTTATGTTCCATGCTACTTTTATTACAATAATTGAATGTTTTATACATACTTTACAGCATTATTATACATTTTCCGCACTAACCTATTAACAAGATGCCGAAGTGCCAGTTGCTGTTTCTGCTGTTTTTGGTTTCAGAAATCCTAGTAAGGAAATATTCTCGAATTGACGAAATCAACGCCAGGGGCCTATTTTTACACGAAGCTTCCAGAAGACCGAAAGGGAGACGAAGTGGGGCCACGAGGTGGGGACACACCAGCGGCGCCAAGCCCTGGCCGCGCCGGCCCGGTGTGTGGCCCTCGTGACGCCCTTTGACCTACCCTTCCGCCTACTTAAAGCCTCCGTCGCGAAACCCCCGTACCGAGAGCCACAATACGGAAAACCTTCCAGAGCCGCCGTCGCGAATCCCATCTCGGGGATTCAGGAGATCGCCGGCACCCTGCGGGAGAGGGGAATCATCACCGGAGGGGCTCTTCATCATCATGCCCGCCTCCGGATTGATGCGTGAGTAGTTCATCCTAGGACTATGGGTCCATAGCAGTAGCTAGATGGTTGTCTTCTCCGCTTGTGCTTTTATTGTATTAGATCTTGTGAGCTGACTAACATGATCAAGATCATCTATTTGTAATGCTACATGTTGTGTTTGGCGAGATCCGATGAATATAGAATATTATGTTAAGTTGATTATCAATCTATCATATATGTGTTGTTTATGTTCTTGCATGCTCTCCGTTGCTAGTAGAGGCTCTGGCCAAGTTGATAGTTGTAACTCCAAGAGGGAGTAATTATGCTCGATAGTGGGTTCATGCCTCCACTTAATCTGGGATCGTGACAGAAAGTTCTAAGGTTGTGGATGTGCTGTTGCTACTAGGGATAAAACATTGATGCTTTGTCTAAGGATATTTGTGATGATTACATTACGCACCATACTTAATGCAATTATCTGTTGTTTACAACTTAATACCTGAAGGGGTTCGGATGATAACACGAAGGTGGATTATTTAGGCATAGATGCATGCTGGATAGCGGTCTATGTACTTTGTCGTAATGCCCTGATTAAATCACATAGTAATCATCGTTGATATCTATTGAATCTTTATTTGTCAATTGCTCGCCTGTAATTTGTTCACCCAGCATGTTAGTTATCTTATTGGAGAGACACCACTAGTGAACTGTGGACCCCGGTCCATTCTTTTACATCTGAATACATTTTACTGTTTTTACTGTTCTTTGCAAACAAACACCATCTTCCACTCGATACGCTTAATCCTTTGTTTTCAGCAAGCCGGTGAGATTGACAACCTCACTGTTACGTTGGGGCAAAGTACTTTGATTGTGTTGTGCAGGTTCCACGTTGGCGCCGGTTTCACTGGTGTTGCGCCACACTACACTCCTCCACCAACAACCTTCACGTGCTTCTTGGCTCCTACTGGTTCGATAACCTTGGTTTCTTTCTGAGGGAAAACTTGCTGCCGTGCGCATCACACCTTCCTCTTGGGGTTCCCAACGGACGTGTACATCTACGCGCATCAGGGAACCCTAGGCCGACCCCTCCCCCTATATAAAGAGGGGAGGGGGTGGCCGGCCACAACACCATCCATGAAACCCTAACCGCCCCCTCTCTTCCTCCTCCATATACTGCGCAGGCTTAGGCGAAGCCCTGCAGTAATTTTTCTCCACCACCACCACCACGCCGTCATGCTGCTGGGATTCCGTGGAAATCTACCACACCTCCGCTGCCCACTGGAACGGGGAGAGGAAGGGGCTTCATCGACACCGTACGCGCGACCGAGTACGGAAGTGCTGCCGGATTGCAGCACCGGGGACGATCGTCTACACCAACAACGAGATCTAATCTCGTAGGCTTTGGAAATCTTCGAGGGTTAGTCCCATATCAATCTCGTTGCTCCGATCTTGTATATTAGATCTTGGGTGTTCCATAGATTAGATCTTGGATTTATTCATCTTTGCGGTAGGAAAATTTTTGTTTTCTATGCAACGAACCCCAACAGTGGTATCAGAGCCATGTCTATGCATAGATCTGTTGCACGAGTAGAACACAATGGTTTTGTGGGCATTGATGCTTTTGTTGCTTTAGTTTGTGTACTTCGCATCTTGCGGGATGGTGTGATGAAGCGGCCCGGGCTAACTTTACATGACCGTCTCATGAGACTTGCTCCACGCTTGACATGCAACTTGTATTGCATAAGTGGCTTTGCGGGTGTCTATCTCTCCCACCATAGTTAAGATTACAATTTTCACTTTCTATTGTCAACACTAGTATCACCGTTGTGGTTCATGTTCGTAGGTAGATTGGATCTTACTCGAAAACCCTAAACCACGTAAAATATGCAAACCAAATTAGAGGCGTCTAACTTGTTTTTGCAGGGTTTGGTGATGTGATATGGCCATGATGTGATGATGATTATATTTAATGTATGAGATGTTCATTATTGTATTATGGCAACCGGCAGGAGCCTAATGGTTGTCTTTAAATTTGTTAAGACCTGCATGTCTATTCATCATGTAATAGCTTTATTTCAAGTAGTTGTTATAGTAGCTATAAGTAATGGACAACCATGAAGCGGCGCCATGGACCTTGGTGTAATGCTGGTGATGATGGAGATCATGCTCATGTGTTTTGGAGATGGAGATCAAAAGCACAAGAAGAAAGGCCATATCATATCACATATTATGAATTGCATGTGATGTTAATCCTTTATGCATCTTATCTTGCTTAGATCACGACGGTAGCATTATAAGATGATCCCTCACATTAATATCAATATAATAAAGTGTTCTCCCCTCGTATGCACCGTTGCTCAGTTCGTTTCGAAGCATCTCGTGATGATCGGATGTGATAGATTCTACGTTCACATACAACGGGTGTAAGCCATGTTGCACACGCGGAAATACTTGGGTTTGCTTGACAAGCCTAGCATGTACAGACATGGTCTCAGAACACGGAAACCGAAAGGTTGAACACGAGTCATATGGATGATATGATCAACATGTTGATGTTCACCATTGAAGCTACATCATCTCACGTGATGATCGGTTTTGGTGTAGTGGATATGGATCGTGTACCACTAAGCAACTATGAGGGATGTTGTGTTAAGTGGGAGTTCATTAGTAATTAGATTTAAACATGAACTAATTATTATGAACATAGTCTGAATAGTATTTTGAATTAAATTTGTAGAATTGGCATCCGTTATCTACCATGCGCTAGTCTTGTAATTGAGATAGAAATACTGTTAAGTCTGACAAGAAACTTTACGGACTGGTACCGTATTGTTAAAAAAATCAAGAAATGATTAAGTCCTATTGCAAACTTTTAGTAAACCTCACATTGATGATTCAAAGAGCAATGGTTTCAATTAGTACCTAAGATCATCTTGTCTCCGTGAAACTTGAAGTTCAAATCCGTTTGAAAAGTAAGGAGCTGGAAATTTTGTTTTCAGAAATAAGCAAGGTATGAGATATATGTGATATCTAAGACCTTATTACAAGATGATAGAATATAATCTAGTGAGACTACATAAACTCATAAGTTTTATGGGAATGTACGAAGGTTGAAGATGCCAGGCGTCCCAATCCTCCAACTAGTTGGGCACTAATGATATTCGCACATCCATGAAGTGATCGTCCTTAGTATGCACCGTTGCTAAGACTCGTCGTTTCGAAGCATCACGTGATGATCGGGTGTTATAGATTCTACGTGTGCATACAACGGGTGCAAGCCAGATTTGCACATATGAGTACTAAGGTTAAACTTTACGAGCCTAGCATGTACAGACATGGTCTCGGAAAGTCGTCATGATTTGATGGATAAAAAAAATATGAGTGAAATTGTTCACCACATTAAAAAGTTACTAATAGTGAAATCTGGAACACTTGTCATGTGATGATCAACTTCAAAGTAAGAACCACAAGGTTATTGGTATTTGACCAATGGACCTAGAAGTTATTGAAGGTGAAGTGTTTTTCTGAGAATGAGGAAAGCTAAAAGAGAAACTACAAAAGATATTGTGGCAGAAAGAAAAGAGAAGACTAGAAAGTCGAGCTCAGGTGTATATAGATGATATACATGTTATGAATGTATTCCTTGTTTGGTCACACAATGAAATTCTTGGGTATTTGTACCATATTGGTTGGTATGAGATGTCATACAAAACAACGCAATACAAGAATACAATGGCCTAAGTGACTGAAAAGGAATGTGATAGGAATGCACGTCTGGAACAAAAATAAAGTGTTATTATGTTCGTCGTTGGCATTCTGTCTAGCCATTCAGATTTATAATAAAGAACTTTATAATTGTTGTTTTGTTCTGGTTAAATGAAAACAATGAGTTGTTCAATTATGACAGATTCCATGTACGATGGATAAGTTATTATAAATCTTTATGGTGAAGCACACATGCATAACACTGACGCTAAAATGCCATAAGGCAAATGATGTGAATTCCACTTATTTGTGGAACCGCCATTTAGGTTATGTTAGAAAGGAACGCATGAAGAAACTCCATGCAAATGGATTTTTGGAGTCATTTGATTTTTGAATCGTTTGGCACTTGCAAATCTTTTCTAAAGAGAATGACTGAAATACCGTTCATAGGCCAAGAGTTGAACGGGCAACTAACTTAGTGGAAACATACATGATGATGTATGTGGTTCACTAGGCATAGTTGTGTGCGGGAGATTCTTCTACTTCATGAAAACTTCCAACAATGAATTGAGTATATATATGTGGATATATTCGATAAGGAAGAAGTTTGAAACATTTGAATGGATTCAAATAAATTTCAGCATGAAGTGGAAATCACCGTAATAGAAAAGTCAAATACCTATGATAGGATCATGGTGGAAATATTTGAATTACGAGTTTTTAGCGAACATATAAGAGAGTTATGAAATTGTTCTACAACTCACGTTTCTTGGAGTATCATAATGATGATGGAGTATCCAAGAGACGTATCCAAACCTTGTTGGATTAATGATGCGATAATATAAAATGACGCCATTATATTTTTGTGGATTATGCTTTAGAGACTACCGCTTTTACACTGAATAGAGCATCATCATGATCCATTGAAATGACACCATACGAGTTATGGCATGGGTATAAAACCTAAATAGTCCTTTCTCAAATTTTGGTATGCATAGCATAAGTAAATGAGTTTACAACCAAAATCGGATAAATGTCTTTGTTGATTATTGCTAGCGTGTAGAAACTTCCTTGTGACGAGCACACGTCCGTTGGGAACCCCAAGAGGAAGGTATGATGAGCACACAGCAGCAAGTTTTCCCTCAGTAAGAAACCAAGGTTTATCGAACCAGTAGGAGATGAAGGCCACGTGAAGGTTGTTGGTGGAGGAGGTAGTGCGGCGCAACACCATGATTCCGGCGCCAACGTGGAATCGCACAACACAATCAAAATACTTTGCCCCAACTTAACGGTGAGGTTGTCAATCTCACCGCTTGCTGAAAACAAAGGATTAAACGTATGGTGTGGTGAATGATGTTTGCTTGTAGAAAACAACAAAGAACAGAGATTGCAGTAGATTGTATTTCAGATGTAAAAGAATAGGACCGGGGTCCACAGTTCACTAGTGGTGTCTCTCCAATAAGATAAATAGCATGCTGGGTGAACAAATTACAGGTGGGCAATTTACAAATAAAGATTCATATACATATCATGATGATCACTATGAGATTTAATCAGGGAATTACGACAAAGAACATAGACCGCCATCCAGCATGCATCTATGCCTAAAAAGTCCACTTTCAGGTTCATCCGCCCCTTCCAGTATTAAGTTGCAAACAACAGACAATTGCATTAAGTATGGTGCGTAATGTAATCAACACAAATATCCTTAGACAAAGCATCAATGTTTTATCCCTAGTGGCAACAGCACATCCACAACCTTAGAACTTTCTGTCACTGTCCCAGATTCAATGGAGGCATGAACGCACTATCGAGCATAAATACTCCCTCTTGGAGTTACAAGTATCAACTTGGCCAGAGCCTCTACTAGCAACGGAGATCATGCAAGAACATATACAACACATATATGATAGATCAATAATCAACTTGACATAGTATTCCATATTCATCGGATCCCACCAAACACAACATGTAGTATTACAAATAGAGGATCTTGATCATGTTAGGCAGCTCATAAGATCTAAACATGATAGCACGAGAGGAGAAGACAACCATCTAGCTACTGCTATGGACCCATAGTCCAAGGATGAACTACTCACGCATCATCCGAGGCGGGCATGGTGATGTAGAGTCCTTCGGTGACGATTCCCCTCTCCGACGGTGCCGGAGGCGAACTCCCTGAATCCCCGAGATGGGATTGGCGGCGTCTCTGGAACTTTTTCCGTATCGTGGCTCCTGTACTAGGGTTTCACGACGGAGGGATTATATAGGCGAAAGGGCAGAGTCGAGGGCGCTCGAGGGCCCACCCCATAGGGGCGCGCCCTGCCCCTTGGCCGCGCCTTGTGGGGTGGGGCCCCCTTGGCCCCTCTCCGTCTCTCCTTCGTGCTCTGGAACCTTCCGCGGAAAATAAGACCGTGGGCTTTTGTTTCGTCCATTCCGAGAATATTTCGTGTAGGATTTCTGAAACCAAAAACAGCGAAAACAGAACGGCGCTTCGACATCTTGTTAATAGGTTAGTGCCGAAAATGCATCAAAACATCATAAAGTGTGAACAAAGCATGTAGGTATTGTCATAAAACTAGCATGGAACATAAGAAATTATAGATACGTTGGAGACGTATCAATTATCCCATAAAATTGATTGGGAGTTCTTTCCACTATAAAGTCAAAGACAAAAGTGTTTGTCGATGTTTCTTACTTATTTCAAAGAAATTGTTTCTAGCGAAGGATTTGAGTGGGAGGACAATGGAACTTGATAAGGTTTATGAACCTGAGCATGATGATCAGAGTAGCGCAGCATTCCGGAAGCAGCTACGAAGATCATGGCTCCCATGTCTACAAAGTGTTATAGTCATGGAGATGAAAGTACTTATTGAATCTTGTGGATGTGGTTTATTTTGTGATCAAATAAATGATTTGTGGACAAAGGATTGTTTTTGAACAATGATAAACCTACTACATACAAAGAAGTTATGATGGGCCCGGACTCCGTTAAAATGGCTATGCGCCATGAAATCCAAGATAGGTGAATACTTTTGAAAGTAAATGGATCTATAAAATTGATGGACTCTGATGGAATATCCTTGAAGAAGCTTGACTTATCGAAAAATTGTTTACGACAGTGTTCAAAGAGTTGACTACGATAAGATTAGATCTTCCGCAACAATGCTTATAGTCTATGTGGATTATTCTAGTAGTCGCTACATATTTCTTTTGTGAGATATGATAGTAGGATGGCAGAAATACATTCCTTACCAGAAGTGTGTATGAAAGATGTATACTAGATATAAACCAAGAATTTTGCTGGTCCGTGGAATACTAGATAGGTATACAAACTTCAATTGGATGAAGTAAGTATCGCGGAGTTGGAATCTTCACCGGATGAAATAATCAAAGAGTTTTGATTTCATTAGAAACGATGAAGATGCTTGCATTTGCAAGAAATTAAGTGGGAGCGCTGAGACATATTTATGATACTTTATGTAGAAGACATATTGTTGATTATAAATAGTGTAATCATCTACTTGATGTGATTAAAAGGTTTCATTAAGAATTAACTTCAATGAAAGGATATGGACTGAAACATATTTAGTGTCAAGATCTATGAAAATAGATTGAAACACATGATAAGTTTAAGTCAAAGTACATAGAATGGATATTGAAGTAGTTCAATATAAAAATATTAAGAATGTGTTCTTTTCCATGTGAAGTTTTAACAAGACTTGAGTGTATTTGACACTCGATGAGTAAAAACACATGAGTGATTTTAGATCACGAATAATATGTGCAAAGTCAGATGTCATGTGCTCTAAAGTGTTACGAGCATATACCAGAATGATTCATGTAATAATCATTGGACAACAGTAAGAATATATCCCTGAGTACTTTAGAAGAACCAAGGATATATATAGTTTTATATGGGGTAATGACAAACAAATCGCTGTAAGGTGTTACACCGATATTAGTTTCGTCACATATAAAAATGAATTTCAAATCTCAATTAGGCTAAGTGTTGTTTAAAAGGTAGCACAATGCTAGATTTAGAAGAGTTCTAAATATTGTGACGGATTCTACAAACGAAGGCAGAGTATGTCATTGTTTTGTCAAAGACCGAGGATGTTAAGTCGAGGAGTTCTTTAAGAACTTGGTGTAGTTCCGATAGTGTCAGAACTTTGAAGCTATATTGTGTATGACAATATTAGTGACTTATTTCAGACCGCGGAATTAAGGTTCCACCAGAGGACTAAGCATATACAGTTAATGCCGACTCATTTGGAAAATGAGTGATGCGTTGAAACGCAAATGAATTCCAAAATACATACGTTTCTGAGCGTGTAAGATCCGTTGACTAAAACCTCTCCCATGAGCAAAACATGATATGCACCAGAAGGCCAAGGTGTTATATCTTTACAAATGTAAACTAGATTATTGACTCTTGTGCAAGTGGGAGACTGTTGGAGATATGCCCAAGAGGCAATAATAAATTAGTTATTGTTATATCTTAGTGTTCATGATAAATGTTTACATCCCATGCTATAATTGTATTAACCGAAACATTAATACATGTGTGTTATGTAAACAACAAGGAGTCCCTAGTAAGCCTCTTGTATAACTAGCTTGTTGATTAATAGATGATCATGGTTTCGTGATCATGAACATTGGATGTTGTTCATACACCCAAATAAGCGTAGCATGAGATCAAGTCATTAAGTTCAATTTGCTATAAGCTTTCGATACATAGTTGCCTAAGTCCTTCGACCATGAGATCATGTAAATCACTTACACCGGAAGGGTACTTTGATTACATCAAACGCCATTGTGTAAATGGGTGGTTATAAAGATGGGATTAAGTATTTGGAAAGTGTGAGTTGAGGCATATGGATCAATAGTGGGATTTGTCCATCCTGATGACGGATAGATATACTCTAGGCCCTCTCGGTGGAATGTGGTCCGATTAGCATGCAAGCATATGATTGGATCATAAGAGATGACATACCATGGTACGAGTAAAGAGTACTTGTCAAGACGAGGTTGAACAAGGTATGGAGATACCGATGATCAAACCTCGGACAAGTAAAATATCGCGTAACAAAGGGAATCGGCATCGTATGTAAATGGTTCAATCGATCACTAAGACATCGTTGAATATGTGGGACCCATTATGGATCTCCAGATCCCGCTATTGGTTATTGCTCGGAGAGTCTCGACCATGTCTACATAGTTCACGAACCGTAGGGTGACGCGCTTAAGGTTCGATGTCACATAAGTAGATTCAGAATATGAGATGGAGTCCGAAGTTTTTGTTCGGAGTCTCGGATGGGATCCAGGACATCACGAGGAGGTCCGGAATGGTCCGGAGAATAAGATTCATATAAGGGAAGTCATTTTCCGGGGTTCGGGAAAAAGTTCGGTGTTTTGACCGGAGCTTCTAGAAGGTTCTAGAGGGCCACTAGTGGGCCCACCACCCCGGGAGAGGCCACATAGGCGCCACATGGCATGGTGGGGCCTGCCCACTATGACATGTGGGCCCAGGCCGGCCTACCCATTAGAGATAAGATCTATCTCTTAATTTGAATGGTTTAAATCTAGAGATAAGATCTATCTCTAAAATAAAGTGTTTAAACGAAGAGATAAGGGGAAGGCTTGAGGGGGAAGAAAAGTCTCCCCCCATGGCCGGCCAAGGAAGTGGTGGGGCCCAGGGGGAACCCTAGGCCGACCCCTCCCCCTATATAAAGAGGGGAGGGGGTGGCCGGCCACAACACCATCCATGAAACCCTAGCCGCCCCCTCTCTTCCTCCTCCATATACTGCGCAGGCTTAGGCGAAGCCCTGCAGTAATTCTTCTCCACCACCACCACCACGCCGTCGTGCTGCTGGGATTCCGTGGAGATCTACCACACCTCCGCTGCCCGCTGGAACAGGAGAAAGGGCTTCATCGACACCGTACGCGCGACCGAGTACGGAAGTGCTGCCGGATTGCAGCACCGGGGACGATCGTCTACACCAACAACGAGATCTAATCTCGTAGGCTTTGGAAATCTTCGAGGGTTAGTCTCATATCAATCTCGTTGCTCCGATCTTGTAGATTAGATCTTGGGTGTTCCATAGATTAGATCTTGGATTTATTCGTCTTTGCGGTAGGAAATTTTTTGTTTTCTATGCAACGAACCCCAACGTCGACATGGTCTGCCTCGGCGGCCTCAGCAGCGGGGATGAGTAGACATGTAGGGGCCGACTACTAGCGTATGTATTTATTTACTTTCGGTACATTAGACGCGAGCCATTTTGTAAGATCCTAATGAAACATTAACTAGTATGATGTGACACTTACAAGCCGGGCCCAACGGCCGGAAGATGGACACTCGCGTCGTCCACGCTGTTGTTGGTGCAGGCGCATCCGTTCCCCAAATTTGGTGAACGAATGGGTCGCGTAGGATGGATTGGCCCATTTGGATCGTGCTGCTAGAGCGTGCGTCGGTGGTCCTCCTGTTCGGGCGGACCAATTCAGATAGCATAGGACTCGATGGGTCGGCCTACTGAAGATGCCCTTATTCCTCACTATGACTAGCCTCCGATCAAGGACAATTGTATAGAGAGCTGCTGACTAAACATTGACATGTCATCTGTAGCCAATTCTATAACTGAGATGTACAATAGCTACATGTAAAGTTATTTTAGTCCACCTCCCACTCTCACGAAGCACCTAGTAGCAAGTGCCCCACCCGACTCTCATAGAAAGTATAATACTTCCTACGTCCCAAGTTTATATGTGCTTCACGCGAGTTGTAAATTTAGCCAACATAATATAAGGTATATGTTAGAAAACATATATCATTAGAAAGTTGAGATGCTCTACTTTCTAATTATATACATTTTGTGGGACAGAGATTTCGTGCACATGGGCACCAGTGATCTCGTTTTTAAAAAAAAATTAAAAAAATCATATTTTTGAGTTTCAAAAAATTCTGAAAAAAAATCCACACATAGTCAATGATGTATCCCACAAACGTGCAAAAAATCAATTTCAAATACTTAATATTTTGAGCTACACAAAAATGACAAAATTGTAGATCTGAGTAGTCATTTTCAAATCTCAAAAACATATCAGATTTTGTCATTTTTCTCTAGCTCAAAATAAAAAGAATTTCGGATTGGGATTTTGCATGATTGTGGGATGTATCAATGACATTCTTCAGAATTATTTTCATGTTTTTTATAACTTGTAAAAATATTTTTAAATTTCTTTTAACATAGCGAGAGCACTGGAGCTCGGGAGCTACAAGCACTTTTCGCATTTTGTGTTGTATAATTTATATTAAGTTAGTTAAATTGACTATGTCGGGATGCACACATGCCCTATAAAGAGGGATATGAGAGTAATGGGCTTAGGCCATCTCTAACGAGGCAACCCATCCCGCGCCCGCGCGTTCGGATGGGTCAAACCGGACAAACACGCGGTCCATCGCGTGGACCCATCCCTAAAACAGATGGTCACGACGTCTGGGATGACCCAAACCCGGCTCAAATCTGGGCCCCGTTTGCGTGGCCGTGGATACGGGGGGCTGGCCTCTTGCGTCCTCTCTTGTCCTCCCCTGGCCCGCCTGTCTGCCTCCCAAAACACAACCCCTCGCACACATCTTCCCCCCGCTCCGCGTTACCCCAGGACCGGCGATTTTCGATCGATGTCTACACCGGCCACAGACGTCGAGATGCCGAGAAGCGGTGCGGCAGCATAGGACGTGGCCAGGCGCTTTCGCCTGTGCTTTCGCGGCCTCGTTGCAGCGTCGGAGGACGCTGGCGATGATGTTGTGCTCCTCTCGCCGTCACGAGACCTTTAGCCGTCATCAGCTTCGCCGTCATTGCCAGAGGTGAGCTCTCATGCTCCACAATGAAATGTGCGAACTAATAATTTTTCTCATTTCATATGTAGATAATGGGGACAGGGCCGACGAGTTCTTCTACATGAACAACATCGACACGTCCTCAGACAACGAGTCTGAGGACGACTTTCTCACGGAGGCTGCGTTGCTCATACAAGAGCACAATGTCACGCAGATCCCCGTCTATCGGGGGTCCTTTCCCGGGCGCGCTACGGCCTTGGACCGCAAAAGAGAACGCGCCCACGACATGATCTTCCACGACTACTTCCACCACAACAAGGCACTGTCCACGCCGACCTTGTTTCGCCTCTGTTTTCGGATGTCCGGACCGTTGTTCAGCCGGATAATGGATGGCGTCAAGGTCTACGACGACTACTTCATCACCAAAGAGGATGCAGTTGGCAAGGTAGGCCTGTCTTCGTATCAGAAATGCACGACAGCGATTAGGATGCTCGCATATGGTGTTGCCAGTGATTACGTAGATGAGTACATCCGAATGAGCGAGTCCATTGATGTCTACTCACGCTTCTTTTCTTGTAGACAGTGTTGGGCCTCCAAGAGCAGAGGTTTGTAGAACAGCAGCAAGTTTTCCCTTAAGTGGATCACCCAAGGTTTATCGAACTCAGGGAGGAAGAGGTCAAAGATATCCCTCTCAAGCAACCCTGTAATCACGATACAAGAAGTCTCTTGTGTCCTGATACGTCTCCAACGTATCGATAATTTCTTATGTTCCATGCTACATTATTGATGATATCTACATGTTTTATACACATTATATGTCGTATTTACGCATTTTCTGGAACTAACCTATTAACAAGATGCCGAAGTGCCGCCTCGTTTCTGCTGTTTTTGGTTTCGAAATCCTAGTAACAAAATATTCTCAATTGGACGAAATCAACGCCTGTGTTCCTATTTTTGTCCAGAACACCCGAGAGTCGCAGAGGGGGCCACACAGGCCCTGATGATAGGCCGGCGCGGCCCACCCGGGCGCGGCCCATGGCGTCGTCGCCCTTCGACCTTCTGACGCTGCCTTCCGCCTATTTAAAGCCTCCGTCGCGAAACCCTATTACGGAGAAAGCCACGGTACGCGAAACCTTCCAGAGCCGCCGCCATCGCGAAGCCAAGATCTGGGGGACAGGAGTCTCTGTTCCGGCACCCTGCCGGACGGGGAAGTGCCCTGGAAGGCTTCTCCATCGACACCGCTGCCATCTCCATCGCCATCTTCATCACCGCCGCTGCTCCCATGAGGAGGGAGTAGTTCTCCATTGAGGCTCGGGGCTGTACCGGTAGCTATGTGGTTCATCTCTCCTATGTAATTCAATACAATGATCTCATGAGCTGCCTTACATGATTGAGATTCATATGAGTTTTGTATCACTATTCATCTATGTGCTACTCTAGCAATGTTATTAAAGTAGTTTTATTCCTCCTGCACGTGTGTAAAGGTGACAGTGTGTGCACCGTGTTAGTACTTGGTTTATGCTATGATCATGATCTCTTGTAGATTGCGAAGTTAACTATTGCTATGATAATATTGATGTGATCTATTCCTCCTACATATGCATGAAGGTGACAGTGTGCATGCTATGCTAGTACTTGGTTTAGTCTTTTGATCTATCTTACACTAAAGGTTACTAAAATATGAGCATTATTGTGGAGCTTGTTAACTCCGGCATTGAGGGTTCGTGTAATCCTACGCAATGTGTTCATCATCCAACAAAAGTGTAGAGTATGCATTTATCTATTCTGTTATGTGATCAATGTTGAGAGTGTCCACTAGTGAAAGTGTAATCTCTAGGCCTTGTTCCTAAATACTGCTATCGCTGCTTGTTTACTGTTTTACTTGCATTATCGCTGCAATATTACTACCATCAATCGCACGCGCCGAGCTATTTTCCGGCGCCGTACTATCGCTCATACTTATTCATACCACCTGTATTTCACTATCTCTTCGCGAACTAGTGCACCTATTAGGTGTGTTGGGGACACAAGAGACTTCTTGCTTTGTGGTTGCGTGGTTGCATGAGAGGGATATCTTTGACCTCTTCCTCCCTGAGTTCGATAAACCTTGGGTGATCCACATAAGGGAAACTTGCTGCTGTTCTACAAACCTCTGCTCTTGGAGCAACACTGTCTACAAGAATAGAAGCACCCGTAGACATCAAGCACTTTTTCTGGCGCCGTTGCGGGGAGGAAAGGTAAAAGGCACTCATACTTCGGTTCCAGGTAACAGTACTTTTCTGGCGCCATTGTGTGTGTGCTCGAAGCTATTTCCTTTAGACTCTGCAATTGCGACATTTGGTTTCTTGTTTACACTAGTTAGGCATAATGGACAACAATGAGCTTCTTATTCTATTTCCCGATTTAAGACATGGATGGTTTGATGCGAAAATTAAAAAACCCATGGAACATATTAATATGAATGCTTTGAGCACTATTGTTGCTAATGCTATGGAAAATTCTAAGCTTGGGGAAGCTGGCTTTGATGAGCATGATATTTTTAGTCCCCCAAGCATTGAGGAGAAAATTTACTTTGATGATACTTTGCCTCCCATTTATGATGATTATAATGATAGTAGTCTTTTGTTACCACCTGTTATGGAGGATAAATTTGATTATGATTACAATATACCTCCTATATTTGATAGCTACTTTGTTGAATTTGCTCCCACTATAATTAATAAGAATGACTATGCTTATGTTGAGAGTAGTAATTATTTTATGCATGAGACTCATGATAAGAATGCTTTATGTGATAGTTATATTGTTGAGTTTGCTCATGTTGCTACTGAAAGTTATTATGAGAGAGGAAAATATGGTTGTAGAAATTTTCATGTTACTAAAATGCCTCTCTATGTGCTGAAATTTTTGAAGCTACACTTGTTCTATCTTCCTATGCTTGTTACTTTGCTCTTCATGAACTTGTTTATTTACAAGATTCCTATGCATAGGAAGCATGTTAGACTTAAATGTGTTTTGAATTTGCCTCTTGATGCTCTCTTTGCTTCAAATACTATTTCTTGCGAGTGCATCATTAAAACTGCTGAGCCCATCTTAATGGCTATAAAGAAAGAACTTCTTGGGAGATAACCCATGTGTTTATTTTACTACAGCAATTTTGTTTTGTTGAGTCTTGGAAGTTTTTTACTACTGTAGCAACCTCTCCTTATCATGTTTTTGTGCCAAGTAAAGTTTCTATGCTAAAGTTGATGTTATATTTGGGATCGCTGCGCAGAAACAGCATTGCTGTCTATCACGAATCTGGGCACAGTTCTCTGTAGAAAATTCTAAAAAATCTGCCAATTTACGAGCGTGATCCTCAGATATGTACGCAACTTTCATTAGTTTTGAGTTTTTCCATTTGAGCAAGTCTGGTGCCAGCTTTAAATTCGTCTTTACGGACTGTTCTGTTTTTGACAGATTCTGCCTTTTATTTCGCATTGCCTCTTTTGCTATGTTGGATTTATTTCTTTGATCCATTAATGTCCAGTAGCTTTATGCAATATCCAGAAGTGTAAAGAATGATTGTGTCACCTCTGAACATGTAAATTTTTATTGTGCACTAACCCTCTAATGAGTTTGCTTGAAGTTTGGTGTGAAGGAAGTTTTCAAGGATCAAGAGAGGAGTATGATATACTATGATCAAGAGGAGTGAAAGCTCTAAGCTTGGGGATGCCCCATGGTTCACCCCTGCATATTCTAAGAAGACTCAAGCGTCTAAGCTTGGGGATGCCCAAGGCATCCCCTTCTTCATCGACAACTTATCAGGTTCCTCCCGTGAAACTATATTTTTATTCAGTCACATCCTATGTATTTTACTTGGAGCGTCTGTGTGCTTTTATTTTTGTTTTTGTTTTGTTATCTTAGTTCTCTGAATAAGTTCATCCTTGTGTGGGAGAGAGACATGCTCCGCTGGTTCGTATGAACACATGTGTTCTTAGCTCATAATATTCATGGCGAAGTTTCCTCTTCGTTAAATTGTTATATGGTTGGAATTGGAAAAATGCTACATGTAGTAATTGGTAAAATGTCTTGGATAATGTGATACTTGGCAATTGTTGTGCTCATGTTTAAGCTCTTGCATCATATACTTTGCACCTATTAATGAAGAAATACATAGAGCTTGCTAAAATTTGGTTTGCATAATTGGTCTCTCTAAGGTCTAGATAATTTCTAGTATTGAGTTTTGAACAACAAGGAAGACGGTGTAAAGTCTTATAATGTTTACAATATGTCTTTTATGTGATTTTTGCTGCACCGGTTCATCCTTGTGTTTGTTTCAAATAACCTTGCTAGCCTAAACCTTGTATTGAGAGGGAATACTTCTCATGCATCCAAATCCTTGAGCCAACCACTATGCCATTTGTGTCCACCATACCTACCTACTACATGGTATTTCTCCGCCATTCCAAAGTAAATTGCTTGAGTGCTACATTTAAATAATTCAAAATTTATCACCTCTTATTTGTGTCAATGTTTTATAGCTCATGAGGAAGTATGTGGTGTTTTATCTTTCGATCTTGTCATTTACTTTTGACAGACTTTCACAATGGACTAGTGGCACATCCGCTTATCCAATAATTTTGCAAAAAGAGCTGGCAATGGGGTTCCCCAATTAATTAACTTTCATTAATAATTCTCTTCACATGTTTTGCTCTGATTCATCAGTAAGCAACTTAATTTTGCAAATAGACACTCCTCCATGGTATGTGAATGTTGGAAGGCACCCGAGGATTCGGTTAGCCATGGCTTGTGTAAGCAAAAGGTTGGGAGGAGTGTCATCCATAAATAAAGAAAAACTAAACTAAAGTACATGTGTAAACAAAAGAGAAGAGGGATGATCTACCTTGCTGGTAGAGATAACGTCCTTCATGGGAGCCGCTCTTGAAAGTCTGGTTGATGAGGTAGTTAGAGTGCCCACTACCATTCGTTGACAACAACAAACACCTCTCAAAATTTTACTTTTATGCTCTCTTTATGTTTTCAAAACCAAAGCTCTAGCACAAATATAGCAATCGATGCTTTCCTCCTTGAAGGACCATTCTTTTACTTTTATGTTGAGTCAGTTCACCTATCTCTCTCCACCTCAAGAAGCAAACACTTGTGTGAACTGTGCATTGATTCCTACATACTTGCATATTGCACTTATTATATTACTCTATGTTGACAATATCCATGAGATATACATGTTACAAGTTGAAAGCAACCGCTGAAACTTAATCTTCCATTGTGTTGCTTCAATGCCTTTACTTTAAATTATTGCTTTATGAGTTAACTCTTATGCAAGACTTATTGATGCTTGTCTTGAAGTACTATTTATGAAAAGTCTTTGCTTTATGATTCAGTTGTTTACTCATGTCATTACCATTGTTTTTTATCGCTGCATTCATCTCATATGCTTACAATAGTATGATCAAGGTTATGATGGCATGTCACTTCAGAAATTATCTTTGTTATCGTTTTACCTGCTCGGGACGAGCACTGCTTTGGGATGCTGATACGTCTCCAACGTATCGATAATTTCTTATGTTCCATGCTACATTATTGATGATATCTACATGTTTTATACACATTATATGTCGTATTTACGCATTTTCGGAACTAACCTATTAACAAGATGCCGAAGTGCCAGTTCCTGCTGTTTTTGGTTTCAGAAATCCTAGTAACGAAATATTCTCGGAATTGGACGAAATCAACGCCCGGTTCCTATTTTGTCCGAAGCATCCAACACCCGAGAGTCGCCGAGGGGGCCACACATGCCCTGATAGGCCGGCGCGGCCCACCCCCGGCCGCGGCCCTATGGCGTCGTCGCCCTTCGACCTTCTGACGCTGCCCTTCCGCCTATTTAAAGCCTCCGTCGCGAAAACCCTATTACGGAGAAAGCCACGGTACGCGAAACCTTCCAGAGACGCCGCCATCGCGAAGCCAAGATCTGGGGGACAGGAGTCTCTGTTCCGGCACCCTGCCGGACGGGGAAGTGCCCCCGGAAGGCTTCTCCATCGACACCGCTGCCATCTCCACCGCCATCTTCATCACCGCCGTTGCTCCCATGAGGAGGGAGTAGTTCTCCATTGAGGCTCGGGCTGTACCGGTAGCTATGTGGTTCATCTCTCCTATGTAATTCAATACAATGATCTCATGAGCTGCCTTACATGATTGAGATTCATATGAGTTTTGTATCACTATTCATCTATGTGCTACTCTAGCAATGTTATTAAAGTAGTTTTATTCCTCCTGCACGTGTGTAAAGGTGACAGTGTGTGCACCGTGTTAGTACTTGGTTTATGCTATGATCATGATCTCTTGTAGATTGCGAAGTTAACTATTGCTATGATAATATTGATGTGATCTATTCCTCCTACATATGCATGAAGGTGACAGTGTGCATGCTATGCTAGTACTTGGTTTAGTCTTTTGATCTATCTTACACTAAAGGTTACTAAAATATGAGCATTATTGTGGAGCTTGTTAACTCCGCATTGAGGGTTCAATCCTACGCAATGTGTTCATCATCCAACAAAAGTGTAGAGTATGCATTTATCTATTCTGTTATGTGATCAATGTTGAGAGTGTCCACTAGTGAAAGTGTAATCCCTAGGCCTTGTTCCTAAATACGCTATCATCGCTTGTTTATCGTTTTATCACTACTGCTGCAATATTACTACCATCAATCGCACGCCAGCTATTTTCTGGCGCCGTATCTCTCATACTTATTCATACCACCCGTATTTCACTATCTCTTCGCCGAACTAGTGCACCTATTAGGTGTGTTGGGGACACAAGAGACTTCTTGCTTTGTGGTTGGTTGCATGAGAGGGATATCTTTGATCTCTTCCTCCCTGAGTTCGATAAACCTTGGGTGATCCACTTAAGGGAAACTTGCTGCTGTTCTACAAACCTCTGCTCTTGGAGGCCCAACACTGTCTACAAGAATAGAAGCACCCGTAGACATCATGTCCCCAACACACCTAATACACTTGTCAGATGTATAGGTGCACTAGTTCGGCGAAGAGATAGTGAAATACAAGTAGTATGGATGTATATGAGTGATAATAGTAATCTGAATAAAATATGGCAGCGAGTAAACATGCAACAGAACAGTAAATAAGCGGTGATTCGATGTATTGGAAACAAGGCCTAGGGATCATACTTTCACTAGTGGACACTCTCAACATTGATCGCATAATAAATAATAACTTCTCTCATTTGTGCTACATACACTCTTGTTTGATAATGAACACCACTAATTGTGTAGGATTACACGAACCCTCAATGCCGGAGTTAACAAGCTCCACAACATTCGATATTCATGTTTAAGTAACCTTAGAGCATAATAGATCTTTGCAAAATAGACCGAGTACTAACATAGCATACACACTGTCACCTTTACACTATGAAGGGGGAATAAATCACATCAATACTATCATAGCGATAATCAACTCCATAACCTACAAGAGATTATGATCATAATCTACGACAAGAACTACACGATGCACACACTGTCACCATTACACCATGCAGGAGGAATAGACTACTTTAATAACATCACATGAGTAGCACATAGACTAGTAGCGATACAAAGCTCATCATATAGATCTCAATCATGTAAGGCAGCTCATAAGATCATTGTATTGGAGTACAGAGAGAGAGATTAACCACATAGCTACGGTAGAGCCCTCACCCGGGGAGAACTACTCCTCCTCATCATGGGAGACAACGATGGCGGTGAAGATGGCGGTGTCGATGGAGAAGCCTTCCGGGGCACTTCCCCGTCCCGCGCCTGCCGAACAGAGACTCCGTCCCCCGCATCTTGGCTTCACGATGGCGGCGGCTCGAAGGTTTCTACCGTGGCTTATTCGTATCGAGGTTTTAGGTCGGGGGCTTCTTATAGGCGAAGAGGCGGAGTCGGAAGGTCTACGGGGCGATGACACACTCAGGGCGCCCGTGCCCCGGCCGCGCCACCCCGTCATCCGGTGGCTCCGTGGCCCCCTCCTCCGACTCCTGTTCCGAAGCTTCCGGTGAAAATAGGGTACTGGGCGTTGATTTCGTCCGATTTCGAGAATATTTCCTTACTAGGATTTCTGAAACCAAACAGAAAATAGGAACTGCACTTCGGCATCTCGTCAATAGGTTAGTTCCGGAAAACGCATCAAAACGATATAAAGTGTGAACAAAACATGTAGGTATTGTCATAAAACAAGCATGGAACATCAGAAATTATAGATACGTTGGAGACGTATCATCCATCTGCTTGGAAGCAATGTAAAGGTTCCACAGAGCAGTGATCGCAGTATTCGGTGAACAATATCTACGCCACCATCGCAGGACACAGCCCGTCTGTTGTCAATCAATGCTTTCAGTTGGCAGGGGCGTACAAGGGACATTCTGAGGGATGCACAATGATTCTTGAAGTTGTTGCTTCACATGCCACATGGTTTTGGCACTCATTCTTCGGAATGGCCGGCTCACACAATGACATCAATGTGTTGCAGCGCTCTCCGGTGTTTGATAGGCTAGCGCACGGTAAGTCCCCTGATGTGGATTTTGAGATCAATGGCCACCACTACACCAAGGGGTACTACCTTGCTGATGGTATCTATCCACCTTGGGCTACACTCGTGAAGACAATCCGAAAACCCAACTCAGAGCAGGAGGCAAGGTTTGCCAAAGAGCAAGAGGCAGCCCGGAAAGATGTCGAGCGGGCGTTTGGTATCCTCCAAGCTCGTTGGGCTATCGTCAGGCACCCTGCTAGAGCATGGAGTGTGCAAACTCTGTGGGAGGTGATGACCGCTTGTGTAATCATGCACAACATGATTGTTGAGGTAGAGCGGGATGATTCACTATTTGATAATGAGTGGGATGGTCAGGGAGAGTTGGTTGCTCCTCAAGGTGGTCCGGCATCATTCCAGGATATCCTCCATGTGCATCACGAAATTCAGAATCAAATGGTTCACAACTAGCTCCAGGCTGACTTGGTTGAGTACATGTGGACGCATGTTGGCAACAATGCTGCAAACAACAACAATAACGAAAATCCCGAAGAAAACAATGCCTAGGACATTTGTATCATTTTACATTTTTTTGTGAATAAGTACTTTATCATTAAATATGTGGACAATAATCTTATGTAATAAATCTTGAGCATTTAAACTTATTTATATTTTTTATGATTTTATATGCCTTAATTAAATTTAAAGGCCAAATACCAAATTCTATGGTCGCACCCATATCGGGTCGCTTTGTGTGCAACGCGCGATCTAAATGCCGGCGTACGCGGCACCGTCCGCTGTTCGTGCGCCCACCCAAACAGACTTAAACGGACGCGCGGGCGCGCCCATTTGGATGGCAGCGTTGGAGATGGCCTTATAGCCCACCTATGTGGCGCTTTGCCTATGCGGAGGAGAAAGACAGGGAGTAAGCTCTCATACAAGAGCCAGTTGCATCACTTTTTCCTAGGCACTTTAAGACAACGAGAGGTGGATCATGTATGAATAATGTACTACATGTAGGCTACAACCTTGTGGACACGGTGGAAAAAAGGGCTTCGGTCGCGGTTCGTAACTGCCATTGGTCGCGGTTGCGCAACCGCGACCAAGCAAGCGCGACTAAAGCCCACCCCCCTTTAGTCGCGGTTCCTTACGAACCGCGACTAAAGGCGCCTCCACGTGGCCGCCAGCACTCCTTCGGGGCGGAGGACCTTTAGTCGCGGTTCTCCTGGCCAACCGCGACTAAAGGCCGCCGCAGGTTTAGGGTTTTAGCCCCCCCCCCCTAAACCTGGTTTCTTTTTAGTTTGTATTGTTTTATTTTCTTTTCTGTTTTATTTTAATTTTGAAGGAGTTTCACATATTCTACGGTACTACATATACATGCATATGAACGTACAATTTCAAACAAATTTGAAATTAGAACCAAAAAGAATTCAAGAGGAATTGACAATATATATTCAATATCGATGACCATATACAATTTTGAACTAGTTTCCATACATATGATTTACTGCATATGAAGTTCTACGTCCTCTACATAGTGTTCTCCTATAGGATCGATGACTTGCTTCGCGATCCATCCAGCTAGTTCCTCTTGGATTGGTCGGAAGCGAGCTTCTAGACTAAGCGTCTTCCGAAGGTTATTCCTGCTAATGTTGTTCGGACACGAAATCCGCTCAGAGGTGTATCTCCGGATCATCTCACAAACATAGTATCCACATAGATTGGTCCCCTTTGGCTGAATATCTCCAGTCGCAGACACTACCCTTTTCCACTGTAGCTCTTTTTTGAATTCACCGACCTTTGTGTTTACGAACCGTGTCCAAACCCTACGAGGCAAAGAAAATTAAATGAACAAGAGAGTTATTAGTTACTTGATATTAGGAAATGAACAAAATAGGCCGATCGATATAGAGCGCAAGTGAATGAAAATATATAATTACTTCTGCATCATTTTTCTCAAGTCGGCCCAAAGCTTTGCATTCATATTCAGAGAGTCGTGGATGAGAACTGTGGAGTCGTGAAATTGAATTACTAGCAGAATCCAGTGGAACCTGCGGACACGATACATGCACAGTCATGCATAATTAACTCATCGATTAGCCACATACCTTGCATGGAGTAAACAAAAGAGAATGTGCTCAAGACAGAAACACTCACCCAAAATGGTAAGGAAATAGAATATCACTTTTGAGTTCCTGCCTTGAAAAAAACATCCACAGGTCGGCCTCCATGTCGGCGGGAAAATGTTGTAACACATATGAATTAACGATATGTGGGTCAATGAACCCAACATCATGGATGTTCCTTATTATGCATTCCCGCTTCTTCATTCTGCATACACAACAAGATAGTTAATTAGGACAATATATATATATATATATATATATAGTGCAGGCAATGAACGAGATGGGGTAGAAATAAATCACTTACAGAACGTAGCAACTGATGATAGATTTGTCGAGCTCGCGCAGATTGAAAAGCTGGAACAATTCACTCCGATGAATTTGTACATAGTAATGTTTGAAGTGATGCTCAGGTCTAACTTCCGCATAAATATAGTCTTTGGCGTTTTTTAATTTTATGTAAGCCTTGTACCAATTTAGCAGACCTGTCATTTGTGGAGGTAGATCCTTTTCCTGCGCAGGCTCGACGAGAGGCCCATTCGACACATATGTAATTACTACGTCCTTCATTGTTGCCTCATCAAGGCCTAACACTGCACGAAGAGTCAGACCTAAGTTGGCCGCTTGTTCTGTGGCACTCGCTACAGTCAATCCCTGTCTTGCCGCAGCTGCTATGATTTCGGGGTCATCCGGACCGGCGGCTTTCACTATGAGAGGGGCGATGGATTGTTTACTCTGTTCCCCGAGCTGGGCAACTTGTTTCCCCTCTTTTTTACTTTCACTATGAGAGGCTTTCTTCTCCTGCTTCTCCGCCAACTCTTGCTTCTCCTTCAAGATGAGTGCTTGCCTACGAAGTTCATGTGAATAGTAGTCAGGCAGATTCTTCGCGGCTTGGGACGGTTCGGTCAAAAATGACTTAGCCCACTTCTTTTCCTTGTCAGAATATACTGGCTTGGGCTCGGGCTCTCTTTTCTTCTTGCAGTCCGCCTGCCATTTCTCATGCTGAGCAGCCACGACCGCTGCATTTTCCTCCACACTAAGGTCATAAGGTCTCCGGATGAGAGGCTTCAGTGATGGCTCCGGTACCTTTGTGATCTTAGGTACATAAGGGTCCGGGTTAATAGTCCAGGACTGCTTCCTCTTCTTTGCCGGGGGCGGCTGCTTCTTCGCCGGAGGTGGACTGGGGGGCGGCGTCTGCTTACCCGCCGGAGGTGAATTGGGGGGCGGCGTCGGCTGACGTGAAGGAGGTGTAGGTGAACCACCACCACCGCCGCCGCCGCCGCCGCCACCACCACCGGAGGGGGGTGGACTTGTTCGCCTTGGCGCCTCGTCTGGAAACTTGATAAACTTCTTTTTCCATAGAATAAACTGGCGCTTGACACCTCCAAGTCTTCTCTCCCCTTCGGGTGTAGCAATGTCAATCTCCAGGTCCTCAAACCCTGGGACTATTTCCTCCACCGTGACACGAGCATAGCCATCTGCAATGGGATTGTTGTGGTGGAGTGCTCCAGGCTCACATGGCAAAGCACTGCCGATGGCTACCTTCGTGGACATGTTCCCAGTAGGATAATGCAGATGACATTCTTTCATCTCCTTTACATCGTCCACGGGGTAGCGAGGAGGCTCCGGTGCAGTAATTTGGATCTCCGGTGCATCAGTAGCCGGCTGGACCTCCGTGGAAGCCACGCTGCTTCTCCGCTGCTGGCTTCCGAGATCCGCTGGATGATCTTCATGCGTCCCAGCTGCCGATCTCTCCTGTACTAGTATAGACAGGGTTTTCTTCATCTCATCGACTTCCGATGCCAACCGCGCCACAACATCGGCATCCCGATCCGACTTTCTCTTACGGCTTCTGTAACCGTACGGGTCATCGTCCTGGGAGAACCCTTCTTTCCACGTAATGTTCCCGGGCATGCCTCGTACACGTCCTCCGTGTTCAGGATTCCCGAGGGCTCTTGTCAGCGCGTCGTTCTCTCTGTTGAACTTGATCTTCCCCTCTTGAGCATCCCTCATTGCGTCAATAAGGGCTTGGGTGGGTTTAAACATTTTGTTCCCGTAAACACACGCCCCTGTCTCCGGGTCTAGCGTTCCCCCATGCCCGTACCACCAGCTTTTGGCCCTTCGGTCCCATCCCTCCGTACCTGGACGGATTCCTCGCCTCCTCAGCTCGTTCTCCATCTTCTCCCACTTAGGCTCCCAAAAGCGATACCCTCCTGGCCCCATAACATGATTGTACTCCTTCTTAGCCGCATTTTCCTTATTTTTTTTCGATATTTCAATGAAATGCTCCGATTTCTTCTGCTTCACAAATTCTGGCCAATCATGTTCAAGTCTCTCATACTGTCCTTTGAATTCCGGAGTCTTGTTCTGGTTGACATAGTCACGGGCTAGATTCTGCTTGAATTTCCGGAATGTATCGGCCATCTTACCAAGAGCGAAGTGTTTGAGTAGCCTCCTCCTCTCCTTGTTTTCCTGAATCTTGTTACCCGCCTCATCGAATTTGTGGTATTCCGGAGGTAG
The DNA here is from genome assembly GCA_030979885.1 of Lolium multiflorum. Lineage (NCBI taxonomy): Eukaryota > Viridiplantae > Streptophyta > Magnoliopsida > Poales > Poaceae > Lolium > Lolium multiflorum. Next base: position 188,495,002 of record CM061753.1, read on the forward strand.
GATGAAATGCTCCATAAGCTTTTGAAAGCAATCCTTTTTAGTTCTCTTGTCAACAAAAGTGAAACCAAGACGTGCCTTCTTTGGCTCATTCCACTCCTGGAGGGTGATCGAGATGTTGTCTCTAACAACGGCTCCGCATTGGTTGATAAACTTGGTGGCGTACTTCGGGGGCTCCAGCGGCCTGCCGGTTGCACTGTCGACAACCTCGATGGTATATGTTTCTCCTGGTTTGAGCGTCTTGGTTGCGCCACGCTTTGACGACGACGTACTCGATTTTTTCGACGATCCGGCCGAGGGCTAAAATAAGAAAGAGAGTCGCGCGTGTTAGTACACACATATTTATTCAAATCAGTAAGTTTGTATCACCAGAGGAAAAATGTATATATATATATACCTCGGCGCCGGAGCTAGTTGCTACTTGCAATTGAAGATCGTCGTTGATCGACGTTTCTTCCCCATCATCTTGCTGACGGCCTTCATCTTGACCGTCAAGATTCAGATAAGAAGAAATATCCTCTTCATCTTGTTCGGTCGGCACATAAGGAATATCGCCTTTTATGATGCCAAATAGCTGTTCTTCAATTTCTTGATCATAGTTGTCCATAATCGGGTCAGCTCTATCGTCCGCCATATGTCAGTCCTGAAAACATGTAGTAAAAACTAAGTAATTGTGTATATGCCAGCATTATCAACAATCTCTTCGGTGGCGAAAGGGCGGGGCGGTGCCGAGAGGACAACACAACATAACCCTCGCCCCCTCTCGATCCCAAAAACACCGCGCGTATACGAGGGGCTCGCTAACGGAGGGAGGTGGCGGTGCCGAGGGGGAAGCCTAACGGCGTCGCTGCGGAGCTCTGTTCGATCGGCGGAGAAGAAGAATGGGGCGCGGCGGTTCGCGCGAGGGTACGGTGTATTTAATTAAGTCAAAATTGTTATGTCAAAATTATTAAGTAAAAATTGTGAAGTCAAAATTTTTAAGTCAAATTTATTAAGTCAAAATTTTGAAGTCTAAGTTTTAATTTTATTAAGTCAAAATTTTAGTTAAGTTACTTTTTTGTTAAGTAAAAAAGAAATGAGGGAGATTTTTTATTAAATCAATTTTTTATCCTCACAAAATTTTAGTTAAGTTACTTTTTTGTTAAGTAAAAAAGAAATGAGGGAGATTTTTTATTAAATCAATTTTTTATCCTCACAAAATGAGCTAGGAATTTATAATTAAATTTTGGCCATCGCCGAGTACCATTTAAACATAAAATTAAAATTTTGTTAAATTTATAGAGTTAATGTTGTTATAAGATAGAGATTTAATTTAAATTTTAGTTAAATCAAATATATAATTAAAATTTATTAAGTTAAAAAATTGTGGAGAGGGCCGGCGGCGCCACACACGCGCGCGCTCTCCCGTGCCCGTGTGATGCGCGCGAGCCGCGCGCCGGCAAGGTAGGTGCACTGGCGGCGCGCGGTGGGTGCGCGCCGGCGGCCGCCGCCCCGCGCGACGCTGTGGCGCGGTGTAGCGCGGCGGCGGAGGAGCTAGGGGCGGCGCGCGCGCGGGCGCGGCAGAGACATATGGCGCAGACGTCGACGCGGGCGACGATGAGGGCGGCGGCGGCAGGAGGGCGGCAACGGAGGAGTCGACGGCGCGGGGCGTCGAGTCGACGGCGGCGGCAGCGGAGGTCGATCGGCGCGCGCAGCCTGTCGGCGTGTTCAAGGAAGAAGACGATGAAGTGAAACCGCGCGGCGCCTCTCAGATTTATAAGGATTGACCTTTAGTCGCGGTTGGGGACACAAACCGCGACTAAAATACCCTTTAGTCGCGGTTGGTGTCCCCAACCGCGACCAAGCCTTTTTTCGCTGGGCCGGTTCGCGAAAACCTTTAGTCGCGGTTGGGGACACCAACCGCGACTAAAGGTCCTTCGCCCAGGCGCACGCTCATTTTCAAAATGTTGGAAATACAAATAATATATCAAAAAAATCATAAAAATAAAACTAATTCAATTCAAAATGTTAGAAATACGAATAATATATCAAAAAATTCAGAAAAATAAAACTAATTCAATTCAAAATGTTAAAAATACAAATAATATATCAAAAAAATCATAAAAATAAAACCAATTCAATTCAAAATCTTAAAAATACAAGTAATATATCAAAAAATTCAGAAAAATAAAATCTTCCCACCAGTTCTTCCCGGCCGCCTCTGTTTTTCCGGCGCCCCTCTTCCCGCCTCTGTCTTTCCGCCGGCCCCTCTTCCCTCTGTCTTTCCGCCGCCCTCTCTTCCAGCCTCTGTCTTTCCCGCCTCTTTCTTCCCGCCAATTTCTTCCCGCCGCCTCTTTCTTCCCGCCTCTTTCTTCCCGCCACTTTCTTCCCGCCTCCTGTCTTCCCGCTCCCATTTTTCCCGCCATTTCTCACTACATATATGTTGCCCGGCTTGGCCAGCATTATCACATCTCTCCAATCTCTCATCACTCTCTCATGGCTTCCACCGCACCCACTCTAACCTACCAGCAGGTGGAGGAGCTTTGCGCCTCGAACTACCCTTGCCCACCGGGCTACCGCGTCCCCGCCGGCTGGAGCCTAAGCGCCGGCGGCGTGCCGGTCCCTCCCCTCCCTCAGGGTACTGCGCGCCGGGCAGCCATCACGAACCACTACTACCTCGACCTCACGCCGGAGCAGCGGATGAATCCCCGCTGGCATCCCGATAACCAGCATACTTGGGACGCCTTCTTCATCAATCGGCGTGAGAGGGCGCTCGCCAGGTATGAGGAGGACGGTCTGCCTCCTGGGAACTTCCACGAGGCCGGCCGTCGGCTATGGTGGTACGGCCGGACTCTGCAGAGCGTCATGGACTACATCACGGCCGGCGATATCCCCCGCCTGCGCTACCCTCAGTTCGAGCCACGAGCGCCGCCCGACGACAGCGACGACAGCAGCGACGACGACGGCGGTAACTTAGAAGGCGACGACTACCAGTACAACGGCGGCGACTATGAAGACTACGAGTATGCATATTATACGCCTAGGCAGGAGTATGACTAAATCACTCCAAATTTCATGTATCATCAGTGCTATCTCTCGAATCAATCGAATCATTCGAAAATGGACACCAAACACATCACGGGCAATATAATTCACATGATCCATTCAACAAAGTTTGGTACAATAAATTATTACACATCATTTCTTCCCTTGTGTCCCTGCTTGCTTACGATTGGGCCGTATCCATGGAGCATCCTCATCATTTAACTTAATGCTTGGATCGGTGTTCACTTTGAAGGGCGGAATTTCACCAAACATATTATAATCTTCTGACATGTCTGTCTTGTCCTCCACTCCCACGATGTTTCTTTTCCCTGAAAGAACAATGTGGCGCTTTGGATCATCGCATGATGTACTGATCGTTTTCTTATCTTTCCGTTTCCTCGGTTTGCTACTCATGTCCTTGACATAGAAAACCTGAGCGACATCTTTCGCTAGGACGAATGGTTCGTCAAGGTAACCAAGATTGTTGAAATCCACCATTGTCATTCCGTATTGCTGGTCCACCTTTACCCCACCTCCTGTTAGCTTGAACCATTTGCACCGGAACAAAGGGACCTTGAAGGAGGGTCCATAGTCAAGTTCCCATATCTCCTCTATGTAACCATAATATGTGACCTTTTGCCCATTCTCGGTTGCTGCATCAAAGCGGACACCACTGTTTTGGTTGGTGCTCTTTTTATCTTGGGCGATCGTGTAAAATGTATTCCCATTTATCTCGTACCCTTGGAAAGTCGTTATAGTCGAAGATGGTGTCTTGGCCAACATGTACAGCTGATCTACAACCTCATTGTCACTCATTAAATGTTTTCTCAACCAACCGCCGAAAGTCTCCATGTGGGCCTTCCTAATCCAGGATTCAGGCTTCCCCGGGTTGTCCGAGCGTAAAATATTCTTGTGTTTCTCAAAGTACGGAGCCACCAAGCTGGAATTGGTCAGAACTGTGTGGTGTGCTTCAGTCAGAGAATGGCCGTCCATACATATCGTTGATTTCCTTCCGATCGTGCCTTTTCCACTTAGTCTCCCCTCGTGCCGCGATCGAGGAAGACCAATCGGCTTAAGGTCAGGAACAAAGTCAACACAAAACTCAATTACCTCCTCATTTCCATAGCCCTTGGCGATGCTTCCTTCTGGCCTAGCACGGTTACGAACATATTTCTTTAATACTCCCATGAACCTCTCGAAGGGGAACATATTGTGTAGAAATACAGGACCGAGAATGGAAATCTCTTCGACTAGGTGAACCAGGAGGTGCGTCATAATATCGAAGAAGGATGGCGGGAACACCAACTCGAAACTGACAAGACATTGGACCACATCGTTCTGTAACCGTGGTAGAACTTCTGGATTGATTACCTTCTGAGAGATTGCATTGAGGAATGCACATAGCTTCACAATGGCTACTCGAACATTTTCCGGCAGGAGCCCCCTCAAAGCAATCGGAAGCAATTGCGTCATAATCACGTGGCAGTCGTGAGACTTCAGGTTTTGGAACTTTTTCTCCGCCATGTTTATTATTCCCTTTATATTGGACGAGAATCCAGACGGGACCTTAATACTGCTCAGGCATTCAAAAAAGATGACCTTCTCTTCTTTGGTCAGAGCGTAGCTGGCACGACCTTGAAACCATTCCGGATGCTGGTCATCAGGGTCTTTCAAGCGTTGCTGGTCCTGCCGTGCTTCCTTTGTATCATTTGTCTTCCCATACACGCCCAAGAAGCTTAGCAGGTTCACGCAAATATTCTTCGTAACGTGCATCACGTCGATTGCAGAGCGGACTTCTAGGACTTTCCAATATTCTAGCTCCCAGAATATAGATTTCTTCTTCCACATGGCTACGTGCCCGTCAGCTCCCTTCGGAACTGATTGTCCGCCAGGACCCTTTCCAAAGATGACTTTCAAATCCTTTACCATATCAAATACCTCAGCACCAGTGCGTTCCGCAGGCTTCGGCCGGTGATCTGCCTTGCCGTTGTAATGCTTGCCGCGCTTTCTTACGTTATGATTTTTGGGAAGAAATCGACGATGCCCCATGTACACGTTCTTCTTACAATTTGGCAAATGTACACTTTCAGTCTCATGTAAGCAGTGCGTGCATGCATTGTATCCCTTATTTGACTGTCCCGAAAGGTTACTAAGAGCAGGCCAATCGTTGATGGTTACGAAAAGCAACGCTCGTAGGTCAAATTCCTCTTCTTTGTGCTCATCCCACACACGGACACCAGGTCTGCCCCACAACTGTAAAAGTTCATCAACTAATGGCCTTAGGTACACATCGATGTCGTTGTCGGGTTGCTTCGGACCTTGGATGAGCACTGGCATCATAATGAACTTCCGCTTCATGCACAACCAAGGAGGAAGGTTGTAGATGCATAGAGTCACGGGCCAGGTGCTATGGCTGGAGCTCTGCTCGCCAAAAGGATTCATGCCATCCGTACTTAGACCAAATCTTATGTTCCTTGCGTCAGCTGCAAAATCTTTAAACTCTCTGTCGATCTTTCTCCATTGCGTTCCATCTGCGGGGTGTCTCAACTCCCCGTCCGACTTACGGTCCTCTTTGTGCCATCTCAACAACTTGGCATGCTCTTTGTTCCTGAACAGACGTTTCAACCGTGGTATTATAGGAGCATACCACATCACCTTGGCGGGAACCTTCTTCCTGGGTTTCTGGCCCTCGACATCGTCACCAGGGTCATCGCCTCTGATCTTATAACGCAATGCAGTGCATACCGGGCATTCATTCAAATTCTCGTATTCACCGCGGTAGAGGATGCAGTCGTTGATGCATGCATGTATCTTCAGAACCTCTAAACCTAGAGGGCAGACAACCTTCTTTGCTTCATACGTACTGGAGGGCAACTCGTTATTCTTTGGAAACATATTCTTCAACATTTTCAGCAAGTTTTCAAATCCCGAGTCAGCTACACCTTCCGTGCCTTCCATCTCAGCAAATCCAGTGTGCAGCCCAAACCCACCGGCGGGCGGATCGGTCAACACCGTAGAGCCGGGAACAACTAGGGCTGCGGCTGGCCCCAGTCCCTCGAGCGACGCCCGCAAAGCCTCCCGGTCGCGCGCCGATGCAAATTGCAGGGCGTGCCACCCGACCTATACCTGGTCGAAGGTGTGGATGATGCCTCGCTTAGTTTCCTGCAGGGCACACACGTACACGTTAAATACGAGCCTCGATCGGCTCTCAGGTTGTCCCGTGAATCGGCTCATGGAGCCGATCCATGATTCGTCCAAGGTGGCCGAATATATGGTGGTCCCGCTTGATCAAGATAAAGCGTATGAGATCCACGACGATCTGGGGTTTTCACCGCATAATCGGATCATCCTACTCACGATTGGGCCTCGCGCTCACGCACGGTGATCGTAAGCCAGCCCTAGACAAGGCCTAAAAACCAACACTAGGTTGATCCTCGGAACGTCCTGTCTAGGGGCAGCAAACTACACCCTACATGCCGCTGGATCCTCCAACCCTTTGTAAGGCCTAACTATTGCAGATATTAAACTAATCCTTGATGAATCAAGGAGCAATCGTAACGGATCAGATCTACTAAATAACGATCAAGCGGGGTGCCGCCCCTGCACCCATGATGAGGTACAGGGACGGCTAGATGCGCAAGGGTTGCACTACGACAACATATGATACTAGGAACAATGCTAACCCTAACACATCTATGATAACTACGTTGCTCGCCATCAAAAAGGCTTCAGTACGAGCAACGCATGAACAACTAGGCAGGCTCGTGCTGCCTAGATCGCGAGATGCGATCTAGGCAGCATGGTGCTTACCGGAGAAACCCTCGAGACGAAGGAGTTGGCGATGCGCCGAGATTGGTTTGTGGTGAACGTTGGTTGTTGTTTATTCCATAAACCCTAGGTACATATTTATAGTCCAAGGGACTTTCTAATGTGGGCGTGCACTAAACCGTGCACGAGACAAACTCTAATCTCTACGTAACCTACTATATAAAGATACACGGGCTAACTAGCCCAAACTTGATAAACAAGGCCGATTCACACATCTCTCTACGCATATATCTTCAAGTCCATCTTGATCGCGGCCCACCTCTGGCTTGGTCAAATTCTGGTGATAACACATGCCCCCCTGGTTTTGGAAATGACATTTCCAAAATCATTATGCTTTTCTCTCGTAGGGTCATGTCGTGGCAGAGCAGAACCGTCGCAGAGTCCTTCATCATGATAACTTGCCTTCTCAACTTCTCCGCACGATTTGACAGTTTTGGCACCACTTCCTCGGAAACTGCTGTGGCATTGAATTTCTACTATATCCCCTTTTATTTAACTGCTACGAACAGTTCTCCTCTGCATCTCCTTCGCATTAGCATCCCAAAAAGCCCTCCTGCGCCACAATGTCTTCTTCTTCCTCTGCTCCATCGGATCTTTCCAGCCAGTCCTCCACATCCCGCGAGCCGACGCCGGAGTACAACCCGGCAGAAGTCCACGCGGCCAACATCCGCCGCGCCATTGCGGCCGGGGAGGAGTCAGACCATGACTTCTCCATCTGGTCCGAGGACGACCAGTCCTCGACGGACGGGGAAAGCGACCTCCGCTTCCTCGCCAACGGGGAACCGGAGGAGGAGAGCGATGACGATCGCTTCTCCTGGGATGACTTCACCTCCTCCGAGGGGGTGAAGGAGGAGGAAGAGGAGGAGGACGACGACGACAGCTCCTCCGACGAGCCGCCGGCCAAGCGGTTCTGCCCTTGGCCGGGCAATCTTAGCGACTTCGACAGCGACGAGGACGACGCTGACGAAGAAGATGAAGACAACGAGGGCCCGGTCGGCGGCCATTGGAGCGACGACGAGCCCGCCGGGAGCAGCGCCGACGGCAGCGACGACGGCGACGACGAGGGCAGTGATGGCCCGTAGATAGGACTTCTAGAATAGGGCCAGCAGTAGTAGATGGGGCAATGTATCCCCTAGTATTTCCTTTTGAGAGTAATTGGCTCTTTATGTAAGAAATCTCGCCTATTAATGAAGAACTTTTCCCCAATTTGGTTTTGCCGATTTCCTTTGAGTTTAATTGAGCCGATTCCCTCTTCTACTGACCTTGCCGATTCGTCCCCTTTGCCAATGCGTAATGAGCCGATAGCACCGCATCGGTCCTTTGAAATTCGCCCTTCCCTTCTTCAACTGATGATTTTCTAAATCTGGCAGAAAATGCAGGATCTTCAGGAAAACCTTTGAACTTTTCCAACCAAACCCAATAATCCTCTTCAATACTCATCATTTGTGAAAAAGGTTGCAATGAAGGACCAGCCGATGGTATCCCAATCGGCTTTTTAAACAGAGCAGAACAAAATATCCACCAGGCCTGCTGCCCCCCGAGTCTTGGCCAAGGCAAAAACAGAAACGAGGACGCGTAACTTAGCTGAATTAGCCTGGGCTTGATCATGCAGAGCCAGCCGATTTGCACATAAATCGGCTTGCAGAGAGCCTTCAAGGTGGGCTGCCCCCCGAGTTTCTTCAGTCCGCTCCTAGCGCCCTGCTGGTCAGATCGGCTCCTTTCCTTTGGCGGATCTAATGCGATCCATCCTCGACCTGATCTGCACGTCCAGGCTGCTCTTGAAGAGAGGATCCGAGCCCTTAAATTACTCCATTGAGGAGTTCTTCCATTAAAATCCCCCTTCGTGCTTCATTGATCCTCTGATCGTAACAGTTATTCCTCTTGAGTCGATGGCCGCGCATCGGCTACTTCTCAATTCTAAAGTCGATGCCCTTGCATCGGCTGTAAAATGTTTAAAAATTTTAGGCCGATTTGTGTATCGGCCCCCATGCTTAGTATTATCCATCTAGGTGCCCCCCGAGCCGATTCTGTCAAGAGAATTGATGGTATCGGCTCTTCAGGTAGTCCCTGTTGGGTCAAACGTTGATCCCAGGCAGAATGGATGGTGAGGATAATTTTGGCCGATCGCTGGAATCGGCCTCCACGTTGCTTGCTCGGTGAAGGTTTTGTAATATCCCTTCATCAGTTTCGGAGGGCCGATCGCAAGGATCAGCCTTGCCACGTTGCTTATTGACGTAGTCTTGCTACTCGCCCAGGCCGGTAGACAAAACCAGCCCAATCTCTGACTTTATCACGTTGGTGCGCTTGCTGTCGTCCACCTCGAGTGTGCATCGTGTAATCGTGGAGCCCTACACTTCGCCGGACGAACGAGCACCATGTTTGTGCCAGCCGATGTTTCATCATCGGCTTTCCTTTGCTTGGGGCGCCACTCTTTTCTTTGCGGCAGCCCCTCTTCATCCAGGGTCCTCCGGACTTTCGCAGCCAAATCAAACGTGCCTTCCTCGTATGCAAGTATAACCTTTCGGCTTCCTCCGGCCGCGCAATCGCTGAACCCTGCGCTTTTGTGAATGGCTGAGACCATCAGGGCACCACCTTGGACGGTGGTACCTGTCTTCTTCGTCTTCCCCCTCGTCTTCCGAATCCTCGAGATCTTCCAACCGAGGGATCTCAGCACGTCTGTTTTGTGGTGGGAGAGGCCCTAGGCGCTCGAACACAGACACGTTGGCTGCCTCCTTCTTCTTCTGGTTGCATTCTGGCAGTTGCCAATTGTTGGTAATCGGCTCATTCCCGAATCCCAGCAGTGTCTGAAGAAGGGCCCCAATGCCTGTCCGTATCGTCCCGCTCCCGGCGTGGCGCTCCTGCTCGCTCCTCATCGTGGTTATGCCGACGATGTCTTCTGTCGTTTCTGGCCAGACGGCCTCTTTCATCATCGTCGCCGTGTCGCCGGCGTTGATCATACCGACTCACGTACTTATTGAGGAGGTGATCAGAGAGGGGTCGTTGATATCTTATGTTCTTAACTTCCCCCTCCGTGACGTAGCGCTTGCCATCTTGACGGAGCCGATCGCATGGAGCGGCCCCCTCTGTGTCCTTGCTCTGAGAGCAGCTGTCCTCATCCCCGTCCTTCTCAGAGCGGTGTCCAAGCTCTACCATGCTGATGTTGGCTGAGAAATCAGGCTGGCACCCTCCGAGGTGGGCAAACTCCACCATGTTGACGGCGGGGAAGGGGTGTGTGTCGACCTTCATGGCATACTGGTTAAAAATTAGTCGCCCATTTTCTATTGCCATCTGGATCTGCTGACGCCACACCCTGCAGTCGTTGGTGGTGTGGGTGAACGTGTTATGCCACTTGCAGTATGGCTTTCCGTTCAGCTCTTGCACCGTGGGAACTTTGTGGCCTTCGGGAATCTTTATATGCTTCTCCGCGAGTAAGAGATCGAAAATCTGCTCGGTCTTCGTCACGTCGAAGTCGAACCCTCTTGGAGGTCCTGGTGGCTTCACCCATTTGCAGGGGGCCTGCAGCTCGAGTCCACTCAGCCACCGCGACCTCTTGTTCTCCCGTAGCGACTTCATCTTCGCCGCGTCAACCATGGTAACCACACGCTTGAACTTGTCCTGATAGACATCTGGGTGCTCGCTGTTCATACGCTGACAGCTTCTGCACCATGTGCGCTAATGACGGGTAGTCCGCTTGGGAGGCCACGTCCTTGATCGATGATGATAGACCCACCACCGCCAACATCGAAGCTTCATTCGGCTCACTGAACGAGTGATATCGCATCCGTTCTTAACGGTACCGGAAGCGCTATGTACTGACTGTTCCTCGTCGCGCTTCTGACAAATCGCCAAATCACCAGCCTCGAAGCCTTCGAGTGATAATGCTCATGGAACCGTTCTTCCAACGCTCCAAGGGACCGAGTTCGGTGGCAGCGATGTGTACCAACCGAAAGCCGATCCCGTGAGGGACTGTGAGAAGTACCTCACACGCAGCTCATCTGACGCTGAGATCATGCCCAGCTGTGCCAAATATCGGCTCACATGTTCGATGGAGCTGGAACCATCTGATCCACTGAACTTTGTGAAGTCCGGGAGCCGATACTTGGGTGGTAGCGGGATCACTCGTACTCGTTGGGGTACGCTGGTATAGCCGACCGTCTTCCTTTTCTACATCATGCCGAACTGATCTTTCGAATCGTACAAATCTGATCCGCGGTGATGGCTGGAAGGTGTCGAACCTTGAAGATTCGTCGGAGTGGCGTACTTAACCAGCCATGCTTGTTTCTCTGGTTCTGAGCCAACTGCAGGAGCTGGGCTCGGAGTTTTGTCGGGGTGGCGTATTTAGCTAGCCACGTTTGCTTCTCAGGGTCCGCCTCCGACGTTCCTCCTGTTGCTCCGTGTCCCCGCTGTAGCAACCTCGGTTCGAGGGTGCCCAGGTGCGCAGCTGCACGTATGCGCATGCGTATCCGTGCGGGATCTCCTTGGGCGCGTCATGTAGGAATTGGTAGTCACTGGGGTCACCACCAATCTTGTAGACGACGTAGGCCGATGAGCTCGGCGCTCGGGCGCCGCCAACGCGAACGGCAGCGGTGGACGGGACTCGGAGTAGCAATTCCCCTTGGTGAGTCCCTAGGCTGGTCCCGACGGGAGAGTACCGATGGCTCATGATCTCCCGGATCACGCGCAGAGCGACGCGCTCCAACGTATTCACCTGTGCTCACGAATGGCAGTCGAATGAGCCACCATGAAGTTTATCTCCACGCAGCGACTCGGTGCGTTCTTCTCGACGGGGTAGACAGGTCCACTCCATCAAGCGCGCCTTCAGGTGAGAACCCTTCCATCGATGCCATGGGAACGGGTCCTGTGGAAAGAGCCGATTAGGTCGGCTTCGAGGAAGGCTTTGACCTCGTCATACTTCTTCTTGAGCTCGCCAGAGAGCTCCTCGTAGGTGACCGGAGTTTCTTCCGCCATCTCCGATGGTAGATGGCGGGTGGTTGATGTTGAAGATGTGTCCCACCGGGCGTGCCAGAATGTGTTGACGTCAAACCCACCGGCGGGCAGTGACTGGTCAACACCGTAGAGCCGGGCACAACTAGGGCTGCGGCTGGCCCCAGTCCCTCGCAGCGACGGCCCGCAAAGCCTCCTGGTCGCGCGCCGATGCAAATTGCAAGGGGCAACCCACCTATACTTGGTCGAAGGCGTGGATGATGCCTCGCTTAGTTTCTCGCAGGCACACACGTACACGTTAAATACGAGCCTCGATCGGCTCTCAGGTTGTCCCGTGAATCGGCTCATGGAGCCGATCCACCCATGATCTCGTCCAAGGTGGCCGAATATATGGTGGTCCCGCTTGATCAAGATAAAGCGTATGAGATCCACGTCCACGATCTTTCACCGCATAATCGGATCATCCTACTCACGATTGGGCTCTCGCGCTCACGCACGGTGATCGTAAGCCAGCCCTAGACAAGGCCTAAAAACCAACACTAGGTTGATCCTCGAACGTCCCTCTAGGGGCAGCAAACTACACCCTACATGCCGCTGATCCTCCAACCCTTGTAAGGCCTAACTATTGCGTATATTAAACTAATCCTTGATGAATCAAGGAGCCATCGTAACGGATCAGATCACTAAATAACGATCAAGGGTGCCGCCCCGCACCCATGATGAGGCACAGGGACGGCTAGATGCGCAAGGGTTGCCTACGACAAGATATGATACTAGGAACAATGCTAACCCTAACACATCTATGATAACTACGTTGCTCGCCATCAAAAAGGCTTCAGTACGAGCAACGCATGAACAACTAGGTAGGCTCGTGCCGCCTAGATCGCGAGATGCGATCTAGGCAGCATGGTGCTTACCGGAGAAACCCTTGAGACGAAGGGGTTGGCGATGCGCCGAGATTGGTTTGTGGTGAACGTTGGTTGTTGTTTATTCCATAAACCCTAGGTACATATTTATAGTCCAGGGGACTTTCTAATGTGGGCGTGCACTAAACCGTGCACGAGACAAACTCTAATCTCTACGTAACCTACTATATAAAGATACACGGGCTAACTAGCCCAAACTTGATAAACAAGGCCGATTCACACATCTCTCTACGCATATATCTTCAAGTCCATCTTGATCGCGGCCCACCTCTGGCTTGGTCAAATCCTGGTGATAACAGCAGCCCAGCTTTTTCAGACCATTATCGCATCCTGGGTACAGCGACTTTTTGTGATCCTCTAACATGCGATCCAAATTCTCCCTCTCCTTTTCAGTTTCGCAGCGACTCCGTGCATCAGCAATGGTCCGACCAAGATCATCAGCGGGCTCATCACGTGCCTCTTCTTGATCACCTTCCCCTTCACCTTCCCCACCTTCAGCATCATCCATGAAAGTATCACCGAAATGATCAAGATAGCTCTCATCGATGTCATCCCCTTCTTCATCTTCTTCCATTATAACCCCTCTTTCTCCATGCTTGGTCCAACAATTATAGCTTGGCATGAAACCATGCCGAATCAGGTGCACGTGAACTTCCCTTGAGGAAGAGTAACCCTTCTGATTCTTACAGTTAACACATGGACAGATAACAAAACCCCCCTGCTTGTTCGCATTAGCCACTACGAGGAAATCTTGCAAACCCGTAGTGAATTCGCCGGAGAGTCGGCTAGCGTACATCCATTGCCGATTCATCTGCATTATTATAATACAAAATATATAATTAACCATCGCATGCATTTGTTAAACTAAATAGAAATTAAACAATGAACTACACACATATGCATATTTTATCAATGACACATATATATGAAAGGTTCAAGTGTTGTTGCTAACCGCGATCGAGGAGGAAAAAATAAATGAGGAAGCTCGATCAAGTGTGGCTCCGACACTTCATATCATGTTTGTTTCATGCTCTTGGGACATTTCATCAAACACCTTGTGTGCATAAGAAGAGCCAAAAGCAAACCTACACCCCCTTGTGAAGTTTGTGAAGAGAAGTGGGCACCAAATGGCTAAGTGCTGTGGGCTGGCTGGTATATATAGGGGAGGGGCTTTAGTCGCGGTTGGCCTGGCCAACCGCGACGGAAGGCCTTTGGGCCAGGCCTGAGGATTATTTAGTCGCGTTGGCCTGGCCAACCGCGACTAAAGCCCCTCCCGTCCACCAGCTGGCCACCGAGCGCGCCGTCTGTGCCTTTGGTCGCGTTGGGCAACCGAGCCGCGACTAAAGCCCCTTTGGTCGCGGTTTTTGCATTTCGCGACTAATGTTGGACGGAAGGCCTTTTTTCTACCAAAGGGGATGACATGGCAGTATTTATATGCAACAGTTGACTCTACTATTAAACTAGCTTTTATTATATATATATATAAAATCTTTTTTTTCTCTCTCCTACAACTCAATAGTAATATAAGACTACTCATCTTGGAAGTAACATCACACATCTCAAGATGTTTTGGTGACATTGCATAAAAATAAATGAAGAAAAGAGAGTGAGGTGGTAACATCACACACCCCAAGATAAGATGAATATACAACATAATAAATGACACAATACATGAAATCATGGTGCTTACTCTATCCACTATGAAAGATAGTAACATAACCACTCATTGCTTTTATTACCCTCGCGCTTTGGCTTTGCTTAAAGTCAAAGTTTCTAAAGTTTGACCAAGGATATAGCAAAAAAATATCAACATCTATTATTGCATACTTACATAATATAAAAATACATTTTAAGATTATCCTAATGATATTAATTAATATTCTGGATATTAATATTTTTTCCTATATTTGCTTTGTAAAGTTTGACTTTAGCTAAACATATAACGAAGGGTAATTGCGAACGGAGGGGTAGTAACAATGCATGCACTAATCTAAGTTACTCCCCAATATATTCAACAATGCATGCAGTAGTCATCCTATTATACTTTCTTAAAGAGTCACGGTGCTGGAATATACTACTATTGGTACAGGTTAGATTTCCCCATCAGATTATCGCCGGCCGGTCAAAAAGTGGACAAATTAAACTGCAAGCATGCATATCTAAAGGTTGCTAGTACCAGTACCGACTAGCTAACTACTGCGCACCTCCGCTCGCCTAAAATTGATCCGTTTGCTGTCCCAAATCAATCGACACCAACCCACTGATGTCATTCGATCTTTCAGTTAGCATTTGTCACGAGTCACGAGCGTGCATGCATAATGCATAGTATTGCATTGGAGTATCTAGTGGCGAACGCTAGCTACCAGGCTACGTACTCGGACAACCGCATACCTCCTCGATCTCGTACACGTATATGTGCACATTTGCTGGATGGACCAATTAATCATTTGTGCACGCCCTAGCTACCCAGCTACTAGAACATTGCGTTAGGGCATCTCCAGCGGGCGTCCGCTGAACTTTAAGGTGTATGAAGTCTCATAGTAAACTCTTGCAGTGGAACGATAGAGACTCCATTTCACTTAGGTTGATTTAATTTAGGCCGGAGGCAGACCTAAGTCAAGGTAATCCTCCTTTGAAACACTTTGGTATTGCTCCTAGATAGATCATAATACAAATAATCAATCAGAGCACAGGGAGCGCGGCTCCTAGCCTCCACGACACAACGAACCGACGAAGTGGTCAACCAGAAAAAATTTCCATGTATGCGGGGCCCGCGAAAGGGATCTGCCGATCAACCACAAGGCTTGGCAACCCTGGGAGCTTAGAGCTGTTAGAGATACGCCGGGCATCTCTCCGGGGCCACACAGCAAAGTGACTGCATCAAGGAGACGCAAACCTGCCCAAATATGCGCTGTGTTTTGCTCTTGGCGGACAAGGCGGACGCGTAGTGTCCGCTTCCGGTCTCCACTGCCCGCCGGCAAGAAGCCCGCATGGAGAGCATCGCTCACGCCATCGCCCGCTGTCCGCCGCTTCCGCGTCTGTGCCGCAGCCGCCGCCATGAATGCCGCAGCTTCCTGTTCTGCGCGTGCACTGGCGGGCGGCGGCTGGGCTTCTGCGGCGCCTTCAATGGCATCGTATCCCGCGCGCGGCCGCCCTTAAAAGTCCACCGGCCGCGTTCGCCCACAGCTCCACTCGCACCACAACCGCCGCTGCGCCATGGGGAAGAAGAACGACTTCGAGGCCTCCGGCAGCGGCAGCAAGAAGGTGCCGCTCCCCGTCACGGTGGGGAGGCTCATGCACGGCAAATGGTTGTGGCGACGCCCGGTCCGCAGGTGGTACTGTCGGGTGGCTGCGGCTCAGCTGCCGCCGGGTGCCCATCCTCCAGTACCTGCGCGCGAGCCTGAGCGGACCAAGGAGATCCGGCGCAGAGGCGATATCGCCGGCCGGACCTCTCGCGCCGATCCGACGTACGCCATCGACTGAGACTTGGCGTACGTACCTGTCCACGGAGACGGACATCAGACGAAGGGCTGGCTTCATGGGCGACAGGGATTATCCCTTCGGCCCTGCACCGCCGCTCGTCGTCAGCAGGCGCCGACGCGACGTGAGCAGCCGCAGCACAACGACCGCGAGGACGAGGACGACGACGACGAAGCCTACGCCATGTACGACGACGACGACGACTACATCGAGGCGCCGCGTACCATAGCGAGGAGGTGAAGGACGACAGCGACGACTACGTCGCCTCGTCTTCCACGAATGGCAGCAGGCCATGGCGGAGGGCCGGAACTTCGAGTTCCCCGACAACATGACGGACGACGAGATGGCCAAGCTCGCTCCTCGTCTCCGAGTACGACGCGCCTGTGCACCGCTGCTGTCCCCGCTACGCCACCTGTCATGCCGCCGCTGTCTGCCGGATGAAGTCCTTCGACAGGCGCTCTGGACTCGGCGGCCCTCCTCCACCGCCGCCACAACCTTGGGCGCCTCCCCCACCGCCGCCACAGCCTTATGGCTGGGCCTCATCCGCCGCCACAGCCGCAGCCCTGGGCGCTTACCGCCGCCTCAGCCGCAGCCTCCTCAACTCGAGCACCGCGATCGCCGCCGGCGTGACGCTCCCCCGGATGGCTACTGGCCGTGGGACATACCCGAGATCATCGTGCTCGACAATGATTTAGAGCAAGACGCCACGATGCGCAGCATTTTAGGTTTTTTTTTATGCTTTTCAAGTATGGTTATGTTTCAGTTTTTGTAAATTATGTTTCAGTTTAAAAAATAATTGCCCTAAAAATGCGCTTTATCACTTGTTCACCCGACGCACTCACCAAAAAGATCGACGTAAACGAACGCTGGTGACGCTAAAATGCGTCGCGCCGAGATGCCCTTAGTTCGAGTGTATATCCCCACCACCGTCGATCGATGCACGCGCCTATGACACTTGTATATATCTTTCGAAGCGCGCGTGCACTGCGATGGAGGGACCATACATACTCATAGTATGATGGCTAGGTAGCTATCCTGAGTAGCTTAAGAATCTGCATCGATCATACATGTTGGTGGCTGGCCACGAAGGAAAGTTGCCGCTAAGCTAGCGGCAACGTGGACTATATACTGGGTAACGAACTATCGAGGTGGACGTACCGGTCGACCCGTCAAGAAATTGATGGTTTGCTAGTTATTCGATTTTGCGTTCCGTCACGAGTAGCTAGCTAGCGCTATAAATGTGCTGGTTAATCAAGCTAAAACGGATGGATGGATTGCAACCATCGAACTAGCTAACCAGTTGGCTTGATCTGATCGACTCGCCGGTACTAAACCGTCCATGTGTTCCGCCTGGAGATACATGCCAGTTATATCTTGGTGGTGGATCAATTCGATGGGTAGTAATCAGATACCCGATCGATTCGGTTCGCTCAGCTAGCTAGGGAAAACCCACTGTGATCGGTCGGAGCAACCCATCGATCTCGGAACTGCACACATGCACTGTACTAGCTAGAGGCGATCTGAAGAGGCCGGTGATGACTGTGCAGCTAGAGCGGACCAGGTCGATGTGCACAGCCGATCGAAAGGACTGAACCATCGAACATGGCTAGCTACCAGCTGCTACACTGGTCACGGTCGAGCCCTGTTGCCATCGATCGGCCCAGACGGCGGCCGGCCGGCCGTCCAGGAATAACGCACGGCGCGCGACACGGCCCCTGCTGGGAAAACAGCAACGGCGCAACCGACTGATCGACGCGCCGCGCTGCGCCTCGGCTTGTCGGCGCCCGCGCCCGCGCGCGCAACGGGATATTCCCGGCGACAGGAACGCCGCAACGTTTTGTCCGTTTTTACTTCCCGTCGGCGACAACGGGCATCGGCATCCATAGCGTGGCGCCACAGCTCCTGGCTTCGTCACCCAAGGCTTCAGAGCCAAGTCTGGCACGTACGTAGGACCAGATCCATCCACCAAACCCCGCGCACTTGCGTCCGCTTCCCCACTACCACCACCCAAACCCTGCAGCAAACGTTAGCATGTTCCACCGCCACCGGTTGGTCAGTCGCAGACCACCATCCTCATCTCTCACATGGCCACGGGTTGGATACGCATCCCCAACTAATTAAACGGGCTTGCGTAGTGTAGATTAATGGCAGGCTTCAACTGATCAGTGTTTAATACAGAGTGCTGTTTCATAGGTTCATGGGAGTACGACTGTACCCTGACGAAACGCATGCGCATCTTCACAGCAGCAGTACCCAGGCTTTAATCAGCAGTTGGTTGGGTTGGTGTTCAATCGCCGACCCTTCCGAAACACTCCGGCATTAGAGCATCTCCAGTCACGTCTCCAAAGTAGATTTTTGTCCCACAGCCCGACATTACGATCGGCATCGAACTCATTCCTCGTCTCACTGGGTGACGACGGCACGCCGACACACCGAAAGCGGCATGGGAGCGGCGGACCGACCCGCGCCGACAGGGAAAAAATCCCACTCCCGCCCCTCCCGCCACATCGCGTCTATCCCGCCACGTATTTCTGGCCTCCCAACACATATCCCGCCGCCTATTCATTTCTCCTATCCCGCCGATTTGTTTCTCCCTCCCGCCGTCCACCCGCCGCCGCTACCTCTCTCCCATTCCATGGCGCCACCGACAGCCCCCAAAAAGATGGCCAAGAAAGCGGCCAAGAAGCCGCCGGGCAATGAGACGAAAGGGGCGAAAGCGCCGTTCGCGAAGCCGCGGAAGGCGCCGGCTCCGAAGAAGCCGGAAGGATGGACCGAAGATCAATGGCAGCAAGATTGTCTGCGCCGGAAGATGGCGACGGCGGAGCGGAAAGGACGGAGGGCGGCGGAAAGCAGAGAAGAAGGTCTGGCGCGCGCCAAAGACTAGCACATAATGGCCGGGTGTATCGCCGCCACCAACGCGAACCCATGGAGTATGTCCGTGCCGTACGTTCCGGAGTGATCCTATGTCGTCATCCGCCCTACAACGCGGCCCCTCCGCCACACCCGGTGCGTGACGCCTAACTTGTCGCCCCACTACCAGGATGCGCCTGCCGCATGTCGGCTTCAACCCCAACAACCACTCCCCGGGGTGAGGACGAGCGAGAGAGGAGGCGGAGACGACACGATAACGAGATGAGGACGAAGAGGGCCGAGGAAGAAGATGAGAGGGTGCCTGACGATGATCTCGTGGAGGTAGACGCGGACGGCGGAGAACCAAGAAGAAGGGCACACGAGCCCAACCGGACGGTTTACGGGAAGTATTGGGCGAGATCAAGGCCGAGTTCGATGAGCGCAAGCTCATCAAGAGCGACTACAACAAAGTGACAACGAGGAAGAAGAAGAAGGCGTCGGGCACACGAGGCCCCAAGTGGACGGTTTTGGAGGATCTATGTCTGTGCGAGTCGTGGGCGACGGTGAGCCATGACTCCATCATCGGCGCCAACCAAAAATACGGGAAGTATTGGGCGAGGATCAAGGCCGAGTTCGATGAGCGCAAGCTCATCAAGAGCGACTACAACAAAGTGACAATGAAGAGGAGCCAAAAGGCAATGTCGACGCGATGGGCCATCATCCAGGCGTCGGTGAACTCCTTCCATGGGTACCATCACGACTTAGAGACCAGAGGCGACAGCGGCGCCGACGTCGCCCAACTGGTACGACTCTTTCTTCCATAATCCGTAGCGCCCACATTGTGTTCGATGAAATGATTCCGCTTCCTTTGGTTAGTTTGACAAGGCCATGGATTTGTACCGGAAGAACGGAAGGTCACAAGTCTTTCACGCTGATGCATTGCTATAGCAAGCTCAAAATGAACGAGAAATGGCGGTTGACGCGCTTGTCGCTGTCCAAGGGGAAGGACGCCATTGATCTGGACGCGCCGCTGGCAACTTCGACAGGGCGTCCTACTGGCAACAAGGCTGCCAAGGCCGCCTTGGCCGACGCTGCGTCGTCTGAGAAGACGCAGGCGTCGATCACGAAATGCCTCGCCGACGTCTCCTCGACCTTTCTCTCCCGCGACAAAAAGGCCGACGAAAGGTGGGCGGAGCTGCTCAAGAGGCAAGAGGAGAAGTTGGAGCTCAAGAAACGCAGGGACGACATGTCCCTGCTGAGAGCGTCGACAGAGGGAATGTCTCCCCGGACGCGAGCGGCGCACAACTTCTTCAAAGGCCAGATCCTCGACGACATCGAAGCCAAAATGGCGGCGGCGGACGCGGCGGCTCGGCTGCGGCATCGGCGGCAGAATCGCGGAGCAAGAGCGCAGACGCGTCGCGTCGGCCTCTGCGTCGGCGACGGAGCAGACGGAGCATGCACATCACCGAGCAGATCGCGACGAGGTCATCGTGATCGACGGGCCTACGTCGACTCAGGATGCGTCGCCGTCGCCCAACCCCTTCTTCTAATTTAGCATGCACCACCGGTCTGTAATATGATCGCGCGCCCAGTACTTTGATCGCCGCTACTCTGATCGCGACGATTCGGCGGGAACGATCTCTTTTGAATGCAAACTATTTGAATTTCTGGGACGCGGCTGGGGAGCAACGTCCCCCAAACACGACACGAACAAAACATGTCCCCAAACGCTCGATCCGGCGCGCTTTGGGGGGACGGTTTGGGGGACGCGACTGGAGCATCTCCAGCCGCGTCCCCCAAATGATGTTTGGGGGACGGCGGACAAGAAATGGAGAAAAAAGCTGTCAAGTCGCGTTCTCCAAAGATAAATAGCGCTCATTTGTGCCCGGCTTCCCGATAGAGACTCCGTGCATAGAGCCTCACGGGGACGCCGGACACAAAAACAGCGTCCACATGCCTGCATGCAGCCCCTAGTACCCACATACCATTCTCTTTCCCCACACTTTCTCTCACCTACTTTTCACACATGGGGTGGTCCCCTCATTAAAAATGCATGTATCTCGACGCAAGTTTGAGGACGAGGCCGGCAAGGCCTCTTTTTTACGTATTTTGTCTCTTTTTGTCCCGCGTGGTCCCAAACGTGCCCCAAATCTTTTATGCCGGACTTTTTTGAGGAACGCGACTGGAGACCCATCAATGTTTTATCCGTCTCACCCTAGCTAGCGGCACCCTTAGAGCATCTCCGCCGTTGCCCCCAAAGCATCCCCAAAGGGATTTGGGGCACGCCGACGTAAAATGCTCACCCGCGTCCCAAAGCCCATTGTCCCGCGGCCCGATACGGTGTCCGCCCCCGAGCCCGTCCCCCGTCCCACGGGACGCACCGGGACGCCGGACACAACGAAAAGTGAGGCGGGCTCCCACATGTCACGACTATTTGCAAACCGTTGGTTCGCGCCTCTTTTCTCGTCGCTCCTTCCTTCCCGCGCCTCCCACCCCACCGCCGCCGCTGGATTTCCCGGCCGTTTGGGCGTCTGATCTCTGCTGAGAGTCGGCACCGTCGACGCGGCTGGGGCTCCCGCCGGTCAAAACAATCTCGGATCCATCTGGTCTGAAGAATTCCCACTTTGCTACACGACAGGAGGCTTGCAGGAAGGATGTCGAGCGGGCATTTGGTGTGCTTCAAGCACAATTTGCCATTGTCCGGTACCCTGCTCTAAGCTGGTCTCACGACCAAATGTGGGAGGTGATGCAGGCTTGTGTGATCATGCACAACATGATCATCGAGGATGACCGCAAGAATCATGCGAGGAGTTCATGATCAACTTCAAGCTGATCTCGTTGAGCATTTGTGGAGGATCAAAGGAAATACCGTGGCACCTTGATGTAGCATCTAGCCCTATTTATTATATTTGTTTACTTGTATTATTGTTTGTTGTAATTTAATTTGAAAACAATCCTCACAAACATTTTGATTCATATGCTACATTTGATTAATGGTTATGTGTTAAAAAAAGTATTTTAAATATTTGGGGGCGGCGTTTGGGGACGCGGCTGAGGAGCGACGTCCCCCAAACGCGGCACGAACAAAACACGTCCCCCAAACGTTCAATCCGACGCAGTTTAGAGAACGCTTTAGAGGACGCGGCTGGAGATGCTCTTAATTCTCCCAAGCTCACCGATTAGCTTAATGGAGGAGAGTGCGCCCGCGACATTATTTTGTAGATGCGATCGAGCGAAAGCTAGAGGCTAGAGCTGCCAAGTGCTACTTACTCCGTCCTGTACTTGTGTGTTCTTGAAAGGAATGTCTTTTTCCATGCTCAGGGCCTCATGTGGAAAGATTTTACAGAGTTATTATTAATGCCAAACAAATATTCTACAGAGTTACTAGACTAATAATCTTGCAAAACGTAACTGGTCAAGTTGTACGAAATATGTTTTCTATAATGAATAAATAAGAGAAAATAAAACACCTTTTTTTCAACTGTCGGGTTGCTAGATCTATATGGTCAATCATTCAGATTGGGGCTACCTTATACCCACCCCGCAGTCTTGCAAATATTTTTGGCAATTGGCTAAATGGAGTGGAATCTAGGTATAAAACGCTTATTAGAGTAGAAACGATTGTTGTCTTATGGTCGCTTTGGCTATGTAGAAATGACACGGTTTTTAATGATAAAAATTCTTCTCTCTTGTTGGTTTCATACCGTTCTACGGCCTTGCTCCGTTCATGGTCGCCACTACAACGACTGGAGGACCGCGACCTCTTTACGGAGGTGTCTACACGGTTAAAAAATACAGCCAAGGAGTTTATTTTCCAACATAGGTGGCTGCATAATCAACGGATTGAAGCCATTGAAGCTTAGTCGATCTCTCTGTCATCTTTATAATTCAATTTCGTTTCAGACTTGATACTCGAACGACTGTATGCATCCTAGTTATGCAGAGGCTAGATGTAATGCTTAAAACTTTTGAGCAATGAAGCGACCTTGTAAAAAAAACAGAGTTACTCTACTACTTATAATGAGGATATTATAGCTAGTATCATGCACTAAATGCATGAAAAAGCTAATGTGTAACATCAATGATAAAGAGATTATAGTTGTATCATAGATAGATACCGTATCATAGCACATAGATCTGAAAAAATTAGTGCCAAACAAGTACACATTTTGCACTGAGATTTATAAATCAATAAATATAATTATCCTATGACACTACTACTTGATATTTTGCATTTGGGAGATAGTATCGTATTCATGATACTACTATATAATAATTTAAGTCTGTGTCCACCCTCTGCAGGGCCGAGACGGCAAAATTCTAGGACCCGCGTGAAACTCCAAAAAAGAGCCATCTTACCAATTTTTTTAAACTATTAAAGAAATTTAATATATATCTCTTAATATCTTACACAATATTTGGATGTAATAAAAATCATACTTGCTCAATTCTGGTTGCATAATGATTATTTGAAAAAATCATTCTTTTAGGTTCCTCGAAATAAAATCTTCAATGATATTCTCATCATCAATCTTCTACAACACTTCACTCTCAACTGATATTGTCGCAAAATCATTGAATCTTTATGGTGTCATCGCATACGTAAATACGACTTCAACAGTTTTGATTTATAATTTTCTTGATTTGTTGATGCAACCTTCGTAGGACTGACAATGTTCTGTATGCAATACTTGTGTGGGGAAAACAATCATGCCCCTCCTTCCCAATGATTTTGAAACACTACATATTCATCCGGATCAGATTAACCGGTGTCCCTGAAAGAACATGTTGTTTCTAAACCCATGCTGGTCTAGGCGCATTTGCATTAAGTACTGCACTTAATTAGGCGTAATATCTTCCTCTCCTACTGCATTCTCTCTGTATTTTATCTCGTGCATGCTAACGCCTAGTGCGTGCAGATTAAATGCGTGGTCCACAACAAGAGAAACTGACCATTGCATGCAAAACTATGATGCGGTTATTGGTCAGTTACGTTTTGGAAGGGTGGGTCTAACGCGATCGTTTGGCTCCCCTAATTAAATGCCACAATCAATGAGGCAATATCAGGCTTGGCGGACGTTTTCTCTCTTCCAATCATACATCGCCTTGGTCCCAACAATTTTTCATGCGCGCCGGTTAGTCTATACCGGAGGGAGCTAATGCTGGAAGAAAACCATAAATATTAAAATTCTTGGTGGTTCTCCCTCATGAGTTTTGACAAACAAATGATTGAAGGTTGGCAGCAACATATAAATAATGAAGTCTTCAAAAATTCTAGTGTATCCAAATAGAAATACTAACATCCAAATATCGACAATTATTATATTAAGCGTCTATTCTGTAAGGTAACACATATACTCACGCACTTCATATCAAGAAAACATCATCAAATATTCTTGTTAGATCATAATTATTGACTTGTCATCAAGCAAAATATGAATATTACAACTAATTTAAACACATTGTTCCCGACAATAGCCACATCGGTCTACCTCAGTAGCGTTCGGTACGTGAACGTTGAACCATGGATCCTTTGACAAGATCATATATGTAGACGAGTGGATAACTGCTGAGCATTCGTTGAGTGGTATGCAATGAACAATGTGAAAGGATCGTATGCCGTACCTAGAGGGGGTGAATAAGTGCTAACAAATTTTTAGTTCTTTTTCAATTTAGACTTGACACAAAGGTGAATTCTCTAGATATGCAACTATGTGAATTTACCTATATGATAAGATCAACTACTAAGCAATATATAGCTAGACAATATATAGGGGAGATAATAGGATAGAGGTAACCGAGAGTGGAGCACGCGGAGACACAGAGATGATTCCCGTAGTTCTATTCCTTTGCAAGAAGGTATGTCTATGTTTGGAGGGTGTGGTCGCTACAAAAGCCAGACCAACGCCACGAAGGCCTAGCCGATTTCCACTAAGGGATTTCCTCGAGGCGGAAATCGGGCCTTTACAAAGTTCTTGGGGCACACATCCACAACCAAATTGGAGGCTCCCAAATCTGTAACAACACAACAACAACAAGAACAAATCAACCACAAACAACTAGGGTTTCCAAAGAGGAACATTAGCAAAGGGGCCATCATGCATATGATGGGGAAATGCAAATCGCTTCGGTGAAGATGTAGATCAGGGTCTTCTCCTTCAAATCTCCAAAGATCAAGAGTTTTGGATGGTTGGAGGAGGAGATCTTGAGATTCTAGTGTTTCTTGAGTTGGCTCTAATGGTGGATGAACTTGAGATGAATGAGCAACTTGTCCCGATGGGGAAGAAAGCTATTTATATGAGTAGATGCTCCAGATCTGGACCGTTGTGCACGTTTGTAACACCGAAAGTTCCGGGTCGCAGAGGCGTGAAGTTCCGGCTAGATTCCACAACTTCGAGAATATGCTGAAACGAGTGTAGGCGGAACAAGGGCGGAACTTCCAGGACCGGAAGTCCCGCCAAGTTCCGGCCTACTCGGAATCGCGCGAAAGACTCCCGGAACACACTCGTAAGTTTAAAACGACATTTCAAAACTTGACCGGAAGCGGCCAGTTCTGGCCGGAACTTCCGGCCTAAAACCCGCCGAGTTACAGTGCTGAAGGCGCTGATGCCGGGAAGAGCATCAGGGCGGAACTTCCGCTGCTGGAGGCCGGAACTTCCGCCAGAACTAAAAAAGCCTTCAGAGCTTCAGAATTGCCATACCATTTCACCGATCGAAGTATGTAGACCGAAAACCATGTACCTGTCTACACCAACACACATAAATATACTACCTAGTGTTGACATCAAACACAAAACCCAAAAGGGCGGGAAATGTTCTTTCAATCTCCCCCTTTTTGGTGTTTGATGACAACACAAGTATTTGCAAGGAATGAATAATGTAAACCAACAATGTGAAAGATATAGAGGAGCTCCCCTAGATATGTAGAGAGGAGCTCCCCCTAGATATGAGCAATGGTACATAAGAAGCTCCCCCTATATCTTGCATCCATCATCCATGGGTTAGTGATAATCATATATAGAGATAGATCATACATGCGTAGATAAACCATGATAATAGATGACACACATACTGAAGCTACTACATACAAATAAGGTTCAGACAACACATAGCATCTAGAGATGAACTTTCAACAACACATATAGAATAAAAATGGAATCACAAGCGATAAGAATCAAAGAACTGACGTAGCTCACTCTCCCCCTTTGGCACCAAGGCACCGAAAAAGGGCAGGAGTAACTACACGTCCCAAGGGTCTGCGTTAGCCTCCAGCTTCGGGAGGAAGATCGATAGGCCGTGGTGAACTGAGTGTGAGGAGGAGACCGATATCAGACCATCATCCGGGGAGGAATGCCATGCCGAGATATCCACTCACCTTCCGGAGTGATGTTCTCCTGCCGGGAGGAGAGACGTCCATGTTGAGTGCCATCATGATGCTCTTATGACGAACCCGAGACTTCTTGGCCTCAAGGTCTGCTGATACTGATGCTGGTTGACCTGCAGAGGTGAGACAAAAGATCTGCTGCATGCGGCGGGCAAGCTTGGAGACCCAACTTGGGGGCTTCTCATTGACCGAAGGAATATCTTCAATAGGTGCATTGTGATGTTTGGTCCTGAGACTCTTTATTTCATGAGCGGTGATATTGAGAGAAATGGAGTGAATGAGAGGAGCCTAATGAGTAGATCTCCAAGTATCTTCAATGAGCTTCATGATGTAGGGGCAAAGATAGGAAGCTTCTTCTCTATCACACATGACCACATCTCATTGTAGATGTAGTCCATCACATCGAGCCTCTCACCGTGCCTTGCTTAGCAAAGAGAGTTTGCCATAAGATCCACCTCATAGGTGTGCATCTCATCAAGGTTGCAACTCCTTGGGTCCAATGGTTTCACTCGGAACACGTAGCATGATGTCCCAAGTGGGGAGAAGATCCGCACTCTTGCCCGGAATACCCCATCCATTAATGTAGAGAGGTTCCAACACATCCTTGGTGAGGGCAAAGGAGCTATCATGTGACCGCCATCCATTTTCATCCACCACAGGAGAGCGAGGGTATCCAAGGGCTGCACCGAAGCTTGCCAAGTTGGCTTCAAGAAGATTCTCATGTGTCATCCACCTAATGTCTTGCTTCATCTTGTTCAAAATGAATGTGGCATAGAACTTAACTGACCAATGTCGAAGTCCTTGTTGAGCTCCATAATGGGATAGAGCCCAAACTCTCCACACATAGCATAGGCTTTTCAAAGTACTTGTGGCAGCCATCTTGGGTGTCAATGGAATGCTGAGGACAATGCCTTCTTTGAAGGTCACATAGATTCCATAAAGATTTCTTCTGGGATTTGTTGTGGAAGCGCCTATCCGCAACTCGTGATTCCGAGGGATGAGATATGGATTTCTGATGGCAGCCTCCTTTACTCAAGGTATGGCATGTTCTTGACTCGAGACATGGGTCTTCTTGCCATGAGTCGCGGTGACTTGACATTCCGTTGAGCAGACTGTTGACGAGATGTGAGCTTGGTCGGGCGAGTGACCTCAAAGTATTCTTCTTCTTCTTCTTCTTCTTCTTCTTCTTCTTCTTCTTCAACAACATGCCCTTTGCCTCTTTTCTTGGAACCACCTGAGATACATATAAGAATGGCGTATGTATGAGTGCACACGAACAGAAGAGGACAAACCGTAACTCGGAAAGAAACCTTGAGTTCGTAATGCAAAAATGCTGCTGAAGTTCCGGAGGGAACCGGTAGTTCACTCGAAAGGAAGTACCGGCGGGCGCTGCATTCCCGCGCGGTCGCACGAGTTTTCCCCCCGGATTCGTGGTAATGGCTAGGTGAACTGCTCCAAACCACCGTTTCTAGACAGGATCTAGCAGGGATATGCATCTAAAAGGTTTCTAACAAGGCTTGGCCTAGAATTATGCCCTATTTCATCTAGTGAGGTCAACACAACTAGAGAGGAGAGAGCACAAACCCGGAGGAGCCATGGTGGAGAAGATGGGAGGGACGAAATCCACGGAGGAGATCCTGGACGGAGGAGTCGCTCAACGCCGAAGCAGGGAGCCACGAACAGATGTGGATTTTGGGGAAAGTGGGAGACAAAACCTGCTCCCTGCTCCCGACCCAATATGTGGGGAAAAAGTTCGTAGATACGTCGCTCGGGGCCGGAACTTCCGGTCCTGAATGTGCCCACCGACGTAACAAAGGTGGAAAACTAATGTTGGCCGTGGGAATCCAGGCGAAGTACCGGCTGGAGAGACCGGAACTTCCTGGCCGATTAAAAAATCGGCTGCAATGTAAATTTGAAAGGAACTGCAGCACTAGAGAAACGATTTCTGCGATAGGCTTGGGACAGATGATCCAAACTGTGAGATGGTACATGATCACTCATTTTTGCAAGCAATTCAAATGAAGACCAAAAATGAGTGATTTCCTATAAGAACATGGAGATGTCAAATAAAATCCAATTAAGATCCAAATAACTCCAACTCTTCATAAAGAAGAGTGTGGTGGCCTAGGCCACCATGTATGAGTGTTATGGTATGGCACCGCGAAGATATATCTTGGGCCCAAAACCACTACTCATCATTGAAGCTCACATATCAATATATGATATAAAGAGAATGATTTCTTACTATCGGCATTATGGGGGGAGGGATAGCTCAATAGTTTAAACCGCACTCCCCCTATTTCCATGCCCACATCTAAACCAAATAAAGTTTTGAGAAGAAGGTGTGTTTGCAAGATGGTCAAGCTATACTCCTTGAATCAATGATATTTAGCTCATTCCTCAAATAGCAAAACCTTGCTTCATCAAGAGGCTTCGTGAATATATCGGCAAGTTGATCTTTGGTAGGAACATAGCATAGCTCAATATCACCACGGGCAACATGATCCCTAATAAAATGATTCCGGATCTCAATATGCTTCATTCTTGAATGTTGCACCGGATTATAAGCAATCTTGATAGCACTTTCATTGTCACATAAAAGAGGCACTTTGTCACAAGTGACACCGTATTCCTTTAAAGTTTGCCTCATCCATAACAATTGAGTGCATCCACTTGCGGCGGCAACATATTCGGCTTCGGCGGTGGAGAGAGATATACAATTTTGCTTCTTAGAAGACCAACACACCAAGGACCTACCAAGGAATTGGCAAGCCCCGGAGGTTGATTTCCTATCATCCTTGTCTCCCGCCCAATCCGCATCGGTGTATCCATTGAGAAAGAAACTTGAGCCTTTAGGATACCAAAGACCATATCTTGGGGTATCAACCAAATATCGAAAGATTCTTTTGAGAGCCATCATGTGGCTCTCCTTAGGAGAAGCTTGATACCTTGCACACACACCAACACTCAACACTATGTCCGGTCTAGATGCACAAAGGTAAAGCAAGGATCCAATCATGGAGTGATATACCTTTTGATCCACCTCTTTACCATTGGGATCAAGTGCAAGATGACATTTAGTAACCATTGGAGTGGCTACACCCTTCATTTCCGTCATCTTGAACCTCTTGAGCATGTCTTGGAGATATTTTGCTTGATTGATGAAAGTCCCTTCTCTCAATTGCTTGATCTCAAAACCAAGAAAGAACCTCATCTCTCCCATCATAGACATCTCAAACCTATCGGTCATAAGCTTTGAAAATTCATCATTGAAAGCTTTGTTAGTAGAACCAAAGATAATATCATCAACATATAATTGGCAAACGAAAAGCTCCCCATTGACCCTCTTAGTAAAAAGAGTGGGATCAATTAGCCCAACATCAAACCCACGGTCTATCAACAATTCTTTAAGGTGCTCGTACCAAGCTCTAGGAGCTTGTTTGAGACCATAAAGTGCTTTATCAAGCTTATAGACATGGTTAGGAAAGTCGAGATCCTCAAACCCCGGGGGTTGCTTAACATAAACATCTTCATGCAAAGGACCATTAAGAAATGCACTTTTCACATCCATTTGTTGTAACTTAAAATTATG
This sequence comes from Lolium multiflorum, assembly GCA_030979885.1. Classification (NCBI taxonomy): domain Eukaryota; kingdom Viridiplantae; phylum Streptophyta; class Magnoliopsida; order Poales; family Poaceae; genus Lolium; species Lolium multiflorum. The sequence goes on from CM061753.1 coordinate 188,525,027, forward strand.
ATGTGATGCATAAGCAAGAAGGATACGGATGGACTCAAGGCGAGCCACGGGAGCATAAGTTTCTCCAAAGTCAATTCCTTCCATTTGAGAGAAACCTTGAGCTACCAATCTTGCCTTGTTCCTCACAACATTTCCAAACTCATCTTGCTTGTTCTTGAATATCCATTTAGTGCCTATAACATTGCGGCACTCCTTTGGCTTCTCTACTAAGGTCCATACTTTGTTGCGCTTGAAGTTGTTGAGTTCATCATGCATAGCTTCCAACCAATCCGAATCTTCAAGAGCTTCAAATACTTTCTTGGGTTCCACTAAGGAGATATAAGCATGATGATTGCTAAAGTTAGCCAATTTCCTTCTTGTGGAAACTCTTCCTCTTACATCACTTAGGACCTTCTCATGAGTGTGTTCAAGAATTTCCAAGTTCCTATCTCTTCTTGCAAGACGACGGGCCTCGATCTCCTCCTTGGTTCTTCTAGGCCTTGGAGGTATCACTTGATCAACTTGATCGTTTGGGTCCCCGTCTTGACCTTCAACTTGAGCTTCCTCAATTTCTTGAGAGTGCTCAACATCATGTGCTTGATCTTGGACATTATTCGGTGAGAGGAGAATATTGAATGGATACTCATCGGATCCATCATGAATCCTAGATTGATCTTGTCCTTGATCTTGCACACTAGAGGGAGGGTCTTGTTCTTGTTCTTGGGTTGGTGCATCATTAGCTTCAAGAGATGGAGTTTGTTGATGTTGAGAAGATGAGGGCTCCACCATGGTAGAGCATAGTCCTTCCCGAGACGCCACACCGTGTCCCTCAATGGGGCGGAAAAATCCCACACCCATTCTTACTATGGCATCTTGAGGTATTTCATCACCTGCACAAACATCAACTTGCCCCACTTGGGAGCCATCATTTTCCTCGAACTTCACACTACAAGATTCGATGATAATCTTGGAAGATATATCAAAGACTCTATAAGTGTGAGATTCGGCACCGTAACCAACAAATATACCCTCCAAAGCTTTAGGAGCAAATTTAGATAAACGAACTCCTTTGATTTTATAGAAACACTTACACCCGAACACCTTGAAGTATGAGATATTAGGCTTGTTGCCGGTGAGTATTTCATATGGAGTCTTGTTCAAGCCCTTACGGAGATAGAGCCGGTTAGAAGAGTGGCAAGCGGTGGAGATGGCTTCGGCCCAAAAATTATAGCGGGATTTGTATTCCGCCATCATAGATCTTGCCATATCCATAAGAGTCCGGTTCTTCCTCTCCGCAACACCATTTTGTTGAGGGGTGTATGCAGCGGAATATTGATGTCTTATCCCCTCATCACTAAGAAAATCATTGAGTGTGTAGTTCTTGAACTCGGAGCCGTTGTCACTTCTTATTGCCATTATAAGGAGGTTGTGTTGACGTTGCACCTCGGTAGCAAAGTCAATGAAGATTTGTTGAGTCTCATCTTTCTTCTTGAGAAAGTAGACCCAAGTGTATCTTGAATAGTCATCAACAATCACCAAGCAATATTTCTTCGCACCAAGACTTGCATGAGTGGTAGGACCAAAGAGATCCACATGAAGGAGCTCCAAGATCCTCTTGGAAGAGATAATAGTCTTGCTTGGGTGTGGAGAGTGATGCATTTTGCCTTCAACACAAGCCCTACAAACACGATCTTTGGCAAAATAAACATTTTCCATTAGTCCCACAATATGGTTCCCCTTGTGAAGACTTTGCAAAGTTCTCATGTTGACATGGGCCAAGCGGCGATGCCACAACCAACCCACATCCGCCTTTCCGAATAGGCACATCGCACTTGAGGTGGTGGCCCCCGAGAAGTCCACCACATACAAGTTGTGTTCGCGATACCCAACGAAAGAGACTTTTAGAGTCTTGCTCCACAAGAGGACCACAATATCATTATCAATAAAGACGGCGAAACCCATCTTGCCAAGGGCGGAAACGGATAATAAATTGTAACCAAGGGTTTTGACAAGCATGACATCCACAAGAGTAATGTTGTGTGCAACCACAACCTTGCCAAAACCCAATACCTCGGATGTTGAATTATCGCCAAAGGAGACGGTGATTTCATGAATGTTAGGCCTCAACTCCTTGACGAGATTCTTGCCGCCGGTCATATGACTTGTGCATCCACTATCAAGCACCCATTTTGAACCTCCGGCGGCATAGTCCTACATGAGATCAATTCTTGGATTTAGGTACCCATTTTTCAATGGGTCCTCTTTTGTTAGCAACAAGGGTCTTTGGGACCCAAATAGACCAAGCAATATAACCATCATAAGGGCCAACATATTTTGCATACACATCACCATAATAATCTTTAAATAAAACATAGTGAGGGTTAGCAATTCCCGCATTATCATCATTAATAGTTTTGCCCTTGGGGGCATCACCATTAGTGATAACTTTCTTCTTTTCTTGTGCGGGCTTGGCCTTCTTCTTGTTTGCCTTCTTTGCCTTGGCATTAAAACCAAGGCCCTCCTTCCCATTGTTTGACCTTTGCTTACTCAAAAGGTCATCCAAAGAAAGTTTACTTTGGGGAGAGGAGGCCTTAGCAAGTTCATCCTTCAACCTAGCATTTTCCTCAACAATATTTGCATGATCACAAGAAGGAGGTAGAGGAGGTAGGCACATCATATTTAGCAAGATTAATTTGAAGTTTCTCATTAGACTTGGAGAGGAGAGAGTATTCACTCTTCAAAGCTTTGTGAGCCTTGTCTATTTCATCTAGATCCTTCACAAGTTTCTCATGATCAACACCAAATTTGGCTTTTTCCTTTTTAAGCACTTTTACCTTAGCCCTAGCAAGATCTCTATCTTTAGTAAGCTTATTAATTTCATCTTGAGGCTCTTCAAGAATTTCTAGCCTCTCTTCAAGAGAAGCTATAGTTTCTTGTCCTTCCTCAAGGGCATTTTTAAGAGCGGCTATTTCAAGAGAGTCCTCTCTCTCTATTTGACATTTTTTATCAAGAGTATCATCTAGTTGTGCTAGACGAATCATGAGATTTGAAACATGCTTTTTAGTGTCACCTTTCAAGTTAAGAATGAACTCATCGAAATCAAGCATTTCTTGTTTCATTTTTAACTAGCATGATCAACCCCTAGAGTATTTGATATGTTAGACATAGAGGGGTTAGGGGATGATACCTCGGAAGATTTAGCCATGAGGCAATTTTCTTCCTTCATGTGAATATCCTCATTGGGGGATTCAATTGGTGATGAAGAGTTGGTGGAGAGGGAAGCAAGAGCAACCAACCCATTGGAAGTTTCATCTTCTTCATCATCCCCGGAAGTGTATTCTTCTTGAGTTGATAGCACAATAGATGTATCCAAAGAGGACCTTGCCATGAAGCAATGTGCATTCTTGATGTGAGGGTTCTCATTGGGAGATTCAAAGAGAGATGAAGAGGGAATATTGGTGGTGACAATGGCGGCCACTTCCTTTGAGGTCTCTTCTTCATCACTACTACTCTCAACTTCATCGGAAGAATACTCTTCCTTAGTCATTAGCACAATCCTTGATGGCCTCTTGTCCTTCTTACTCTTGTTGTAGAATTTCTTGTTGGGGGCCTTTGAATCTTTGCTCTTGTCCTTGGGAATGAGCCTTCCACCACGAGTTTCTCTATGCTCATAGGGGCATTCGGCAATGAAGTGTTGCTTGTCCCCACAATTGTAGCAAGTTCTTGATCTTGGGCCCAAGCTCTTGAACCCACTTGAGTTGTTTCTCTTGATGTTATCTTCCTTTGCCTTGGATGGATCAACTCAAAAGGTTTTTGCATGGAATGCCTGTTGACCCACAATTATAGGGGATCGCAACAGTCTTCGAGGGAAATATTACCCAATTTATTGATTCGACACAAGGGGAGACAAAGAATACTTGTAAGCCTTAACAGCGGAGTTGTCAATTCATTGCACCTGGAAACAGACTTGCTCGCAAGAGTTTATCAAGAGCAACAGTTTATAGCAAGAGGAATAGTGAAATAACAAAGACGGTGAAATAAAGACAGCAGAAAGTGATTATAGTAAAAAGAGGATTAAAATACGTAGGCACAGGGATGGATGAACGGGCGTTGCATGGATGAGAGAATTCATATAACAATCATGGTAGGGCATTTGCAGATAATAATAAAGCGGTATCCAAGTACTAATCAATCCATAGGCATGTGTTCCATATATAGTCGTACGTGCTCGCAATGAGAAATTTGCACAACATCTTTTGTCCTACCAGCCGGTGGCAGCCGGGCCTCTAGGGAAACTACTGGAAATTAAGGTACTCCTTTTAATAGAGTATCGGAGCAAAGCATTAACACTCCGTGAACACATGTGATCCTCACATCACCGCCTTCCCCTCCGGTTGTCCCAATTTCTGTCACTTTGGGGCCTCGGGTTCCGGACAACAACGTGTGTATACAACTTGCAGGTAAGATCATAAAACAATGCATATCATGATGAAACAATAACATGTTCAGATCTGAGATCATGGCACTCGGGCCCTAGTGACAAGCATTAAGCATAACAAGTTGCAACAATATCATAAAAGTAACATCTACGGATACTAGGCACCATGCCCTAACAATCTTGTGACTATTACATGATCAATCTCATCCAATCCCTACCATCCCCTTCAGCCTACAGCGGGGGAATTACTCACACATGGATGGGGGAAACATGGCTGGTCGATGGAGAGGCGTCGGTGGTGATGGCGGCGATGATCCCTCCAATTCCCCGTCCCGGCGGAGTGCCGAACGGAGTTTCTGGTCCCGAGGCGGAGTTTCGCGATGGCGGCGGCTGGATGTCTTCTGGAAATATGGTCGAACCCCCTGGCGTTTTTAGGTCGAAGGGACTTTGTAGTCGAAAGGGGAGCGTCGGGGGGCCGCCGAGGCGCCCAGACCATAGGGCAGCGCGCCCCCTCCAGGCCGCGCCGACCGGTCCTGGGGCCCACGGCCCCCTGGTTCGCCCTTTTGCCCTCCATCTTCACGGTGAAAATAGGCCCATTGCGATTATTTCCGGGGTTTTTCCTGAAAGTCGAATTTCTGCACAAAAACGAGACACCAGCAATTCTGCTGAACAGCGTTAGTCCGTTTTAGTTGTATCCAAAATACACAAATTAGAGGCAAAACAATAGCAAAAGTGTTTGGGAAAGTAGATACGTTTTGGATGTATCAACTCCCCCCAAGCTTAGCTTATTGCTTGTCCTCAAGCAATTCAGTTAACAACTGAGTGCGATAAAAGAACTTTCACGAACACATTTGTTCATATGATGTAAATATTCTCATGATATGGCAAGTGCTTAAGCAATTCATAATAAGGTACATGCAAATAAAGTCATCTAGTAGCTGTGTCAATCATGAAAAGATACCAACAAACTAATAACAAGCATCATGAAACACTTCTATAAGCAGGATTGCAATGTTCATAGAAAGATATGATAAAGTGGTATCTCGCTTGCCTGTATTTGTACAGCAAAACATAAATGCCCAGGCACCTCTGAAGTTCATAGAAAGACTAGAAGTAAAATTGTCAAAGATAAAAGCATCAAAGTTATACCACAGCTGATCATATTTTGGGACAAGCATATTATACTAAGAATGACAGTTATGCTCTCAAGAAGGTACTCAAAGAAAGGATGGTGACTCAACATAAAGTAAAAGATTGACCCTTCGCAGAGGGAAGCAGGGATTAACATGTGCTAGAGCTTTTCATTTTTCAAAGACAGAAATAAAATTATTTTGAGAGGTGTTTGTTGTTGTCAACGAATGATAGTGGGTACTCTAACCACCTCGCCAACCAGACTCTCAAGAGCGGCTCCCATGAAGGACGTCATCTCTACCAGCAAGGTAGATCATCCCTCTTCTCTTTTGTTTACACATGCATTTTAGTTTCATTATGGATGACACTCCCCCAACCTTACACAAGCCATGGCTAACCGAATCCTCGGGTGCCTTCCAACATTCACATACCATGGGAAGTGTCTATTTGCAGGTTAAGTTGCTTACTGATGAATCAGAGGAAAACATGTGAAGAGAATTATTAATGAAGGTTAATTAATTGGGGCTGGGAACCCCGTTGCCAGCTCTTTTTGCAAAATTATTGGATAAGCGGATGTGCCACTAGTCCATTGGTGAAAGTCTGTCCGGAGTAAATGACAAGGTTGAAAGATAAAACACCACATATTTCATCATGAGCTATAAAACATTAACACAAATTGAGAAGTATTTTGAAGGTTTAAAGGTAGCACATGAGAATTTACTTGGAATGGTTTGAAATGCCATGCATAGGTATTTATGGTGGACACTTTGGAACAACTTGGTTTTCAGGTATTTGGAAGCACGAGCAGCGTTCCCGCTCAGTACAAGTGAAGGCTAGCAATAGACTGGGAAGCGACAATCAAGAGAGCAATAACTGTCATAATCATGCTTGCGACAAAATAAAATTAACGGAGGCATAAAAGTGATACAAGAACTCTGAGGCAAAGTAAATCATCGAGGCTTAATTGACTTTTGTTTAGTCATATGCATGCGTGAGCATGTGCCAAGTCGATTCAAGTGAATTATTCAGAGGAGGATACCACAATGTCATACCGATTTATGAATAAAACAATGCAAGCAAATATTCATGACATGCTACTCATTATTAATAGATTGGAACTAATCATGAGAGATCATAAACTACTAGACTTTCATTAAATGACATATACCTCATATGAACCAACTAAGCATGCTCACATGGATGAGTATATGTACAAAAATGAAAACAAATAGAGTTCATACCAGCCTCTCACCACAGTCAAATTGCCGTAGATCATCATTATTGCCTTTCACTTGTGCAGCTTGAATAATAATATGGAATGAAACCAAGCTCCAACCACCGGAGACCTCTGAACTCCCTAATGAACTTTACAAAACCAAAGAATAACAACAAATATTTTTGGTGTTTTCGGGTTAGAAACAAGAACAAAAGGAAACAAGCAAACAAAGCAAAATCTTTTTGGGTTTTCTCGATAGCAAATAAAGTAAAATAAGAGCAAAGAACCAAATAAACAAATGGTGAGGAGAAACAACAGAAATATTTTTGGTCTTTTTGTGTTTTAGGAAAGAAACAAAGAAAAAACAAGAGAATGCAAATTAACAGAAACACAGCAGGATGACAGAAATCTGCCAAAACCTGACAGCAGTACAGAAATCGATTTTAACAAAAATCTTCCATTGCTCAATTCAGAAAGTGTTCAACTAATGAAAGTTAGATAACAACCTGGGGAACATGCACAAAAATTTTCAACTCAAAATAACGTTCTGGCTGTGCGCATGGATTTTTTGGTAACAGCCCAGAATCTGTTTTTGGACAGCACTTCCCCAAATATCATCTCCCTCTCATTAGAAAACCACTTTAAGAAACTAAACAAGTATGTACAAGTATCCATCAACCATAATATGCAAAGAATGAGTGATGCCGGTATACCTCCCCCCAAGCTTAGGCTTTTGGCCTAAGTGGAGTTCATTCCCACGGTCCCCATGAAGTGGTGTCTCCGTAGTATGACGAAGAAGGACCCTGTTCTGGGTATGTGCTGGAAGAAGCAACAGGATACGTGACGGTGTAGTCGTAGGAGGGCTCGGCGTCCTTGGAGTCATGCTGCTGGTGGAAGCCTTGTATCTTCAATTGCTCATCCACCTCCTCCTTAGAGCGCGACCATGGCTGCCTGTGAACACTGAACAAATCGGTTTGGGGCAAGAGGACTTCCCTCTCATCCCCGTCAGCAAATAACATTCTATAGACAATATTATCCATACTAGAGTCAGTTGTAACAAATTGGTGACTCTTCATAGCAGCAATATCTAACCTAGCAGGGGTTAGTTCCACATCAGTAGGGTCAAGAGGAAGATCTAGATGTGCCAAAATACGCGATGCAATTATTCCTCCAAAAATAGGCCCCTTGTTAGACAAACGGCGAGCAACAAGAGCACCAAGATGATAAGGTGTCTCTCCAGTGAGTGCAGCAATTAAGAAAGCAAGATGGTAACTAGAAATATTACTAGTATTCTCCCTACCAAGAATGCTAGTAGCAAGGTAATAAGCAAAATACTTAATGGCGGGGAGTTGGATGTTTCTTATCTTGCCACGCTGAATGGTGCGGCAATCGTCATTGGTGATTTCTCGATAGAGCTCCAGCAAAGCCTTGGGGTTGTCCTCGATCTTCTTTGCTGTACCTACAGGGGCAATATCCAATGCAGCACAAAAATCCTTCAACTTCATAGTAACAGGATTACCATAGATCCTGAATGCAACTGTCGGGTGAAAATGCTTGTTGTTGAACTTGAAGCTCTCCACAAAGATTTTAGTGAGCATGTAGTATTGCTTCCTCTCATCCTCCATATAGGTGGTTAAACCCGCCTTACCGACGAGAGTCAAGAAATCATCCAGCAACCCTGCATTGCTCAAAAAGTTATAACATGGGAAAGATGAAGCATTAGGGGCTCCATTGTCTTCTTCGGGTTCGAAGCTCGGTGCAATGACGTCCTCATTATAGGATCGTCTAATCCGAGTGGATGCCCTCGAGGGCCTTCCCGTGCTTGTCGTTTCTCTTTCGAACACCTCTCCAAAGTTGTAGTTGTCCATTTTCCTTTTCTGAAATTTTTCAACAATTATTATAAAATTTGATTTCAAGGTATATAATTGAGGGAAACTACTATAGGAACTTGCTAGAGTACTAAACATGCATCAAAACTAGTTTCTACCACTTAGAACAAGCATGCAAGCTCACTAAACATGTTACCTACAGCAGCAAAATATTCAAGATATACTCAACCAAACAAAATTCTAATTGGATAATCAAAGGAGTCACATACCGGAGAGCAAATGTGCCAAATTTCAAAAAAAAATCTGGGCTGAGCAAAGAGATCGAGAAATCTTGAGTTCTTGAGCAGAAACACGAGTGTGAGAAAGCTGGTGCGAGTTTTTTCGGGAGAGAGAGTGAGCTGGGAGAAAGAAGTGAGAAGGGGCAAGGAGGGGCCCACACCACAGGGTGCGCGCCCCCTTGCTGGCCGCGCCGCTCGGGGTGCCACCCTGGGGTGCCCGGTCATCCCTGGTGCTCCCAGGTACCCCTTCGAAAAATAAGACTACCAGTATAATTTTTTTAAATTTTTGAGAACTTCGAAAAATGCACATTTCTGGGTGTTAAAGTAATTATTACAGCGCAGGAAAATGATTTCCAAAATCTTAAACAACTAAAGCATCTTGCAAAACAAAAAGTGCTACAGCAAGTAAAACAAGTGGAGGAAGAAAGAAATGTTGTTTAGCTCTCTTATGCATTAAAATATACTTGTTAACAAGGTTGATCAAGTCTTGCTACCAAATAAATTTTATATGACATAAGAAGAAATAAACCTCAAATCAATCATGTTACCTTATATTGAATTGATATGGATCCAATCACAAGAGTTTGATATTCTTCTTTAGGCTCATATATAGGACAATCAATGGATCCCACCTTGATAGTTTTCAAATTACAAATTGTATTAACTCCATATACTTTATCGATCTTCTTGGGAAAATAGACAGTATGTTCCTTGTCTTCAACATTGAAAGTAACTTTTCCTTTATTGCAATCAATAACAGCCCCTGCAGTATTAAGAAAGGGTCTTCCAAGAATAATGGACATATTATCATCTTCAGGCATTTCCAACACAACAAAATCAGTTAATATTAAGCAATTTTGAGTAACTTGAACAGGAACATTTTCACATACTCCAACAGGAATAGCAGTAGATTTATTAGCCATTTGCAAAGATATATCAGTTGGTATCAACTTATCTAAATCAAGTCTCTTGTAAAGAGAAAAAGGCATCACACTAACTCCTGCTCCCAAATCACATAGAGCAGTTCTAACATAATTATTCTTGATGGAACAAGGAATAGTCGGTATACCTGGGTCTCCCAGCTTCTTTGGAACCTTACCATTGAAAGAGTAATTAGCGAGCATAGTGGAAATCTCCTCATTAGGAATTTTCCTTTTGTTAGAGACAATATCTTTCATATACTTTGAATAAGGAGGCAATTTAATAGCATCAGTCAAAGGGATTTGCAAAAATAAAGGTTTCATCCAATCACAAAATTTATTATAGTGTTCCTCCTCCTTTGATTTTAGTTTCTTAGCAGGAAAAGGCATTTGCTTTTGAACCCAAGGTTCTCTTTCATTACCATGTTTCTTTGTAATAAAATCTTCTTTAGTATACTTTTTATTTTTAGCATGCTTTTCAGGTTCTTTCTCAATTTCTTCTTTATCAGGAGTATCATTATTATCATTATCTTCATCATGTTCATTACCACTTTCAGTTTCAGCATCAGAAATAGAAATACTATTAGGATCATTAACAGGTTCAGAGGATTCTACAACATTTTTATGTTTCTTCTTCTTTTTCTTAGAAGGACTACTAGTTTCTTTAGTTCGTTGAGAATCTTGTTCAATTCTTTTGGGGTGCCCTTCAGGATATAGAGGATCCTGGGTAGAAACACCGCCTCTAGTTGTTACTTCATAAGCATGTTTTTCTTCATGAGTATTTTTTAACAAGTCATTTTGCACTTTAGTAAGTTGATCAATTTGAGTTTGAATCATATCAAAATGTTTAACAAGCATCTTAACATCATTGGAGGTTCTCTCCACAATATCATGCAATTTACTAATAGCTTGAGAATTTTCCATTAGATGATTCTCTACTCTCATATTAAAATTATTTTGCTTAACAATATAATTATCAAATTCATCTAAACATTGATCAGGAGGTTTTGAATAAGGGATATCTCCTCTATCAAAGCGTTGAAGGGAATGTACCTCAATTGTGGATGAAGGGGGAATTATCTTACATAGGTCTTCTATTGGAGGCAAATTCTTCACATCTTCAGATTTAATACCCTTCTCCATAAGAGATTTCTTGGCTTCCCTCATATCTTCATCATTTAATTCAATCATACCTCTCTTCAAGATTGGTGTCGGGGTTGGTTCAGGTGTAGACCAATCATCATGATTTTTGCTTATCTTAGCCAATAATTCTTCACTTCATGGAGTTCTCTTCTGAAAACACAATCAGCACAACTATCCAGGTATGCCCTAGACTCAATGGTTAGTCCACTATAAAATATATCAAGTAAATCATGCTTTTCCAAATCATGTCCAGGCCGAGCTCTAATAAGAGAGCAAAATCTTGCCCAAGCTTCAGGCAATTTCTCTCCATCTTCTTGATCAAAACTATAAATTCTCTGCAGAGCAATATGTTGAGCACTAGCGGGAAAGTATTTTCGAAAGAAAACATCAAGCAAACAACTTGGACTATCAATAGAATCAGGAGGCAAATTATTATACCAAATCTTAGCATCATCCTTTAATGAGAAAGGGAAAATCTTAGCAACAAAATAAGTACGCATCTTAACATCATCAGAAAACAAGCTACTTAAAGTAGAAAGCTCATTCATGTGCTCTACAACACTCTCTTTTTCAGTACCACAAAAAGGTGTTTTCTCAACAATAGATATATGAGATAAATCAAGAGAAAAGTCATAATCTTTATCCTTAATGTTTATAGGAGATGTGGCAAATTTAGGATCAGGAGACAGTTTATATCTAACAGCATGTTGTGCAATAAGATTTTTAAGGTTACTTGTACTAGTAGTAGCATTGCATTTATCAATAAAATCATCATCAAGTTCCACATAATCTTCATCAAGATCATCAGTCTCAGGTGAATTAACAGGTGTAACAGTATTTTCATTAGGAGTTTCAGTATTTTCAATTTGTCTAGACCTAGCAATTGTAGCATCTAGAAAAGGACCTAATGAACCAGTATTATCAAGCACAGTAGAAGCATCATCAAAATTATCAGAGGAATTTTCAGATTCAGCAGAAATACCAACACGTGAAGTTTGTGGTGGTGAAACAAGTTGACTTATCACAGATGGTGAATCAAGAGCAGCAGAGGTACTCAGAGTTGTACCTTTTCTTGTAGTGGATGGTAATATGGCGACTTTAGCATCGCGAGGTTTACCCATGATGGAGGATTTGCAGCGAACAATATCAATCCAAGTGAACTTGCAAATAAAGCTATGCTCTGCAACGGGCCAGAAAATAGTCTTGATGACCCACAAGTATAGGGGATCGCAACAGTCTTCGAGGGAAGTATTACCCAATTTATTGATTCGACACAAGGGGAGACAAAGAATACTTGTAAGCCTTAATGGAGTTGTCAATTCAGCTGCACTGGAACAGACTTGCTCGCAAGAGTTTATCAGATAACAGTTTTATAGCAGTAGGAATAGTGAAATAACAAGAATGGTGAAATAAAGACAGAGCAGTGATTATATTAAACAATAGATTAAAAATACCGAGGCACGGGGATGGACGAACGGGCGTTGCATGTATGAGAGAATTCATATAACAATCATGGTAGGGCATTTGCAGATAATAATAAAGCGGTATCCAAGTACTAATCAATCCATAGGCATGTGTTCCATATATAGTCGTACGTGCTCGCAATGAGAAACTTGCACAACATCTTTTGTCCTACCAGCCGGTGGCAGCCGGGCTCTAGGGAAACTACTGGAAATTAAGGTACTCCTTTTAATAGAGTACCGGAGCAAAGCATTAACACTCCGTGAACACATGTGATCCTCACATCACCGCCTTCCCCTCCGGTTGTCCCAATTTCTGTCACTTTGGGGCCTCGGGTTCCGGACAGCAACGTGTGTATACAACTTGCAGGTAAGATCATAAAACAATGCATATCATGATGAAACAATAACATGTTCAGATCTGAGATCATGGCACTCGGGCCCTAGTGATAAGCATTAAGCATAACAAGTTGCAACAATATCATAAAAGTAACATCTACGGATACTAGGCACCATGCCCTAACAATCTTGTGACTATTACATGATCAATCTCATCCAATCCCTACCATCCCCTTCAGCCTACAGCGCAGGGGAATTACTCACACATGGATGGGGGAAACATGGCTGGTCGATGGAGAGGCGTCGGTGGTGATGGCGGCGATGATCCCTCTCCAATTCCCCGTCCGGCGGAGTGCCGAACGGAGTTTCGGTCCCGAGGCGGAGTTTCGCGATGGCGGCGGCATCGGATGTCTTCTCGAAATATGGTCGAACCCCCGGCGTTTTTAGGTCGAAGGACTTTGTAGTCGAAAGGAGCGTCGGGGGCCGCCGCGCCTGCACCATAGGGCGGCGCGCCTCCTGCAGCGCCGGCTCCTGGTCCGGGGGCCACAGCCCCCCTGGTTCGCCCTTTTGGCCCTCCATCTACACGGTGAAAATAGGCCCATTGCGATTATTTCCGGGGTTTTTCCTCAAAGTAAAATTTCTGCACAAAAACGAGACACTGATGTCTACGGGAGCTTCTATTCTTGTAGACAGTGTTGGGCCTCCAAGAGCAGAGGTTTGTAGAACAGCAGCAAGTTCCCTTAAGTGGATTACCCAAGGTTTATCGAACTCAGGGAGGAAGAGGTCAAAGATATCCCTCTCATGCAACCCCGCAACCACAAAGCAAGAAGTCTCTTGTGTCCCCAACACACCTAATAGGTGCACTAGTTCGGCGAAGAGATAGTGAAATACAGGTATAAATAAGTATGAGCAGTAGTACGGCGCTAAAATAGCTTACGGCATGCGCTTGATGGTAGTAATATTGCAGAAGTAAACAAGAGTAACGCAGCGAGAGTAATTCAAGAAAACAAGAACAAGCAGGATAGCAGTATTTAGAACAAGGCCTAGGGATTAGACTTTCACTAGTGGACACTCTCAACATTGATCACAACAGAATAGATAAATGCATACTCTACACTTTTGTTGGATGATGAACACATTGCGTAGGATTACACGAACCCTCAATGCCGAGTTAACAAGCTCCACAATAATGCTCATATTTTAGTAACCTTTAGTGTAAGATAGATCAAAAGACTAAACCAAGTACTAGCATAGCATGCACACTGTCACCTTCATGCATATGTAGGAGGAATAGATCACATCAATATTATCATAGCAATAGTTAACTTCGCAATCTACAAGAGATCATGATCATAGCATAAACCAAGTACTAACACGGTGCACACACTGTCACCTTTACACACGTGCAGGAGGAATAGAACTACTTTAATAACTTTGCTAGAGTAGCACATAGATAGTAGTGATACAAAACTCATATGAATCTCAATCATGTAAAGCAGCTCATGAGATCATTGTATTGAGGTACATAGGAGAGAGATGAACCACATAGCTACCGGTACAGCCCCGAGCCTCGATGGAGAACTACTCCCTCTTCATGGGAGCAGCGGTGATGAAGATGGCGGTGGAGATGGCAGCGGTGTCGATGGAGAAGCCTTCCGGGGGCATCTCCCCGTCCGGCAGGTGCCGGAACAGAGACCTGTCCCCGATCTTGGCTTCGCGATGGCGGCGCTCCGGAAGGTTTCGCACCGTGGCTTCCTCCGTAGGGTTTTCGGCGTGTGGGCTTTATATAGGCGAAGAGGCGGCGCGAGGGGGTCGGGGGCCCACACCATAGGGTGGCGCGGCCCGCTCCGGCCGCGCCACCCATCATCCCACACCAGGCCCTCCTCGCGGCTCTCGGGTGTTCGGATGCTTCCGGGCAAAATAGGAACCTGGGCGTTGATTTCGTCCAATTCCCGAGAATATTTCGTTACTAGGATTTCTGAAACCAAAAACAGAAAACAGGAACTGGCACTTCGGCATCTTGTTAATAGGTTAGTTCCAAAATGCATAATAATGACATATAATGTGTATAAAACATGTAGGTATCATCAATAAAGTAGCATGGAACATAAGAAATTATCGATGTTGGAGACGTATCAGCATCCCCAAGCTTAGTTCTGCTCGTCCCGAGCAGGTAAAACGATAACAAAGATAATTTCAAGTGACATGCCATCATAATCTTGATCATACTATTTGTAAACATATGTAATGAATGCAGCGATCAAAACAATGGTAATGACATGAGTAAACAACTGAATCATAAAGCAAAGACTTTTCATGAATAGCACTTTCAAGACAAGCATCAATAAGTCTTGCATAAGAGTTAACTCGTAAAGCAATAATTCAAAGTAGAGGTACTGAAGCAACACAAAAGAAGATTAAGTTTCAGCGGTTGCTTTCAACTTATAACATGTATATCTCATGGATAATTGTCAACATAGAGTAATATAACAAATGCAATAAGCAAGTATGTAAGAATCAATGCACAGTTCACACAAGTGTTTGCTTCTTGAGGTGGAGAGAGATAAACTGACTCAACATAAAAAGTAAAAGAATGGTCCTTCAAAGAGGAAAGCATCGATTGCTATATTTGTGCTAGAGCTTTGGTTTTGAAAACATAAAGAGATCATAAAAGTAAAGTTTTGAGAGGTGTTTGTTGTTGTCAACGAATGGTAGTGGGCACTCTAACCCCCTTGCCAGACAAACCTTCAAAGAGCGGCTCCCATTTTATTTTATTTTTGGGTGGCACTCCTTCCAACCTTTGCTTTCACAAACCATGGCTAACCGAATCCTCGTGCCTGCCAACAATCTCATACCATGAAGGAGTGCCTTTTATTTTAGTTTTATTATGATGACACTCCTCCCCACCTTTCTTTCTCAAGCCATGGCTAACCGAATCCTTCGGGTGCCGTCCAACAATCACATACCATGGAGGAGTGTCTATTTTTGTTAATTAATTTGGGACTGGGAATCCCATTGCCAGCTCTTTTTGCAAAATTATTGGATAAGCGGATGAAGCCACTAGTCCATTGGTGAAAGTTGCCCAACAAGATTGAAAGATAAACACCACATACTTCCTCATGAGCTATAAAACATTGACACAAATAAGAGGTAATAACTTTTGAATTGTTTAAAGGTAGCACTCAAGCAATTTACTTTGGAATGGCTGAGAAATACCATGTAGTAGGTAGGTATGGTGGACACAAATGGCATAGTAGTTGGCTCAAGGATTTTGGATGCATGAGAAGTATTCCCTCTCGATACAAGGTTTAGGCTAGCAAGGTTATTTGAAGCAAACTCAAGGATGAACAGGTGCAGCAAAACTCACATAAAAGACATATTGTAAACATTATAAGACTCTACACCGTCTTCCTTGTTGTTCAAACTCAATACTAGAAATTATCTAGACCTTAGAGAGACCAATTATGCAAACCAAATTTTAGCATGCTCTATGTATTTCTTCACTAATAGGTGCAAAGTATATGATGCAAGAGCTTAAACATGAGCACAACAATTGCCAAGTATCACATTATCCAAGACATTTTAGAATTACTACATGTAGCATTTTCCAATTCCAACCATATAACAATTTAACGAAGAGGAAACTTCGCCATGAATATTATGAGCTAAGAACACATGTGTTCATACGAACCAGCGGAGCGTGTCTCTCTCCCACACAAGGATGAACTTATTCAGAGAACTAAGATAACAAAACAAAAATAAAAGCACACACACGCCTCCAAGTAAAGTACATAAGATGTGACCGAATAAAAATATAGTTTCAGGAGAAGGAACCTGATACTTTGTCGATGAAGAAGGGGATGCCTTGGGCATCCCCAAGCTTAGACGCTTGAGTCTTCTTAATATATGCAGGGATGAACCACGGGGGCATCCCCAAGCTTAGAGCTTTCACTCCTCTTGATCATAGTATATCATACTCCCTCTTGACCCTTGAAAACTTCCTTCACACCAAACTTCAAGCAAACTCATTAGAGGGTTAGTGCACAATTAATAATTCACATGTTCAGAGGTGGCACAAACATTCTTTTCACTTCTGGACATTGCATAAAGCTACTGGACATTAATGGATCAAAGAAATGAATCCAACATAGCAAAAGAGGCAATGCGAAATAAAAGGCAGAATCTGTCAAAAACAGAACAGTCCGTAAAGACGAATTTAAAGCTGGCACCAGACTTGCTCAAATGGAAAAACTCAAAACTAATGAAAGTTGCGTACATATCTGAGGATCACGCTCGAAAATTGGCAGATTTTTTCGAATTTTCTACAGAGGCCTGTGCCCAGATTCGTGACAGAGCAATGCTGTTTCTAGCGATCCCAAATATAACATCAACTTTAACATAGAAACTTTACTTGGCACAAAAACATGATAAGGAGAGGTTGCTACAGTAGTAAACAACTTCCAAGACTCAACAAAACAAAAATTGCTGTAGTAAAATAAACACATGGGTTATCTCCCAAGAAGTTCTTTCTTTATAGCCATTAAGATGGGCTCAGCAGTTTTAATGATGCACTCGCAAGAAATAGAAGTTGAAGCAAAAGAGAGCATCAAGAGGCAAATTCAAAACACATTTAAGTCTAACATGCTTCCTATGCATAGGAATCTTGTAAATAAACAAGTTCATGAAGAGCAAAGTAACAAGCATAGAAAGATAAAACAAGTGTAGCTTCAAAAATTTCAGCACATAGAGAGGCATTTTAGTAACATGAAAATTTTTACAACCATATTTTCCTCTCTCATAATAACTTTCAGTAGCAACATGAGCAAACTCAACAATATAACTATCACATAAAGCATTCTTATCATGAGTCTCATGCATAAAATAATTACTACTCCCAACATAAGCATAGTCATTCTTATTAATTGTAGTGGGAGCAAATTCAACAAAGTAGCTATCAAATATAGGAGGTATATTGTAATCATAATCAAATTTATCCTCCATAACAGGTGGTAACAAAAGACTACTATCATTATAATCATCATAAATGGGAGGCAAAGTATCATCAAAGTAAATTTTCTCCTCAATGCTTGGGGGACTAAAAATATCATGCTCATCAAAGCCAGCTTCCCCAAGCTTAGAATTTTCCATAGCATTAGCAACAATAGTGTTCAAAGCATTCATATTAATATGTTCCATGGGTTTTTTAATTTTCGCATCAAACCATCCATGTCTTAAATCAGGAAATAGAATAAAAAGGTCATTGTTGTCCATTATGCCTAACTAGTGTAAACAAGAAACCAAATGTCGCGATTGCAGAGTCTAAAGGAAATAGCTTCGCACACACAATGGCGCCAGAAAATCTGTTACCTGGAACCGAAGTATGAGTGCCTTTTACCTTTTCCTCCCCGGCAACGGCGCCATAAAAGTGCTTGATGTCTACTGAGCTTCTATTCTTGTAGACAGTGTTGGGCCTCCAAGAGCAGAGGTTTGTAGAAAGCAGCAAGTTTCCCTTAAGTGGATTACCCAAGGTTTATCGAACTCAGGGAGGAAGAGGTCAAAGATATCCTCTCATGCAACCCCGCAACCACAAAGCAAGAAGTCTCTTGTGTCCCCAACACACCTAATAGGTGCACTAGTTCGGCGAAGTGAAATACAGGTGGTATAAATAAGTATGAGCAGTAGTACGGTACTATTAAAATAGCTTGCTGGCATGCAGCTGATGGTAGTAATATTGCAGAAGTAAACAAGCAAGAGTAACGCAGCAGTAGTAATTCAAGAAACAAGAATAAGCAAAGGATAGCAGATTTCTAACAAGGCCTAGGGATTAGACTTTCACTAGTGGACACTCTCAACATTGATCACATAACAGAATAGATAAATGCATACTCTACACTTTTGTTGGATGATGAACACATTGCGTAGGATTACACGAACCCTCAATGCCGGAGTTAACAAGCTCCACAATAATGCTCATATTTTAGTAACCTTTAGTGTAAGATAGATCAAAAGACTAAACCAAGTACTAGCATAGCATGCACACTATCACCTTCATGCATATGTAGGAGGAATAGATCACATCAATATTATCATAGCAATAGTTAACTTCGCAATCTACAAGAGATCATGATCATAGCATAAACCAAGTACTAACACGGTGCACACACTGTCACCTTTACACACATGCAGGAGGAATAGAACTACTTTAATAACTTTGCTAGAGTAGCACATAGATAGTAGTGATACAAAACTCATATGAATCTCAATCATGTAAAGCAGCTCATGAGATCATTGTATTGAGGTACATAGGAGAGAGATGAACCACATAGCTACCGGTACAGCCCCGAGCCTCGATGGAGAACTACTCCCTCCTCATGGGAGCAGCAGCGGTGATGAAGATGGCGGTGGAGATGGCAGCGGTGTCGATGGAGAAGCCTTCCGGGACTCCCCGTCCAGTGGTGCCGAACAGAGACTCCTGTCCCCCGATCTTGGCTTCGCGATAGCGGCGGCTCTGGAAGGTTTCGCGTACCGTGGCTTCCTCTCCGTTTTCGATGCAGGGGCTTTATATAGGCGAAGAGGCGGCGCAGGAGGGTCGAAGGGGTGCCCACACCATAGCGCGGCTCAGCCCTGGCCGCGCCACTTATCATCCGGGCCCACAGGCCCCCCTCCGGCGCTCTGGTGCCTGGATGCTTCCGGCAAAATAGGAACCCGGGCGCATTTCATTCCAATTCCCGAGAATATTTCGTTACTAGGATTTCGAAACCAAAAACAGCAAAACAACCGGCACTTCGGCATCTTGTTAATAGGTTAGTTCCAAATGCATAATAATGACATATAATGTATAAAACATGTAGGTATCATCAATAAAGTAGCATGGAACATAAGAAATTATCGATACGTCGGAGACGTATCGACACCAAAGCAATTCTGCTGAAAACAGCGTTAGTTCGTGTTAGTTGTATCCAAAATACACAAATTAGAGGCAAAACAATAGCAAAAGTGTTCGGGAAAGTAGATACGTTTTGGACGTATCAATGCCATGTGGTCATTGTAGTGGTATTCCAAATCTTCCGGATAGGACATACTCCAAGATGTCCTATACGGTTCTTGAGTGTTCACATCTTCCACGGTATTGATCGTCAAGGCAAGGTTTGAACCTTTTCCATTCTAAGAGCACGATTGCGAGAATCTTGAGAGTTTTGTTCAGCCACCTTGAGAGCTTGCAACTCGTGCACCACTTGTTGGGAGGTGAGAGAAGGATAGTTTACTCTTCCAAGGAGACTCTTGACATCAATGGGTTCAAAGGCATCATGCAATCAATATACTTATCCTTGATCCAAAAATCATCAATATGTTGGGCACCCACATTCCGAAAAGCATCGGCAACTGTGATAAGTCTTCTATACATGACTTGATGATCTTCATCCGGCAACCTCATGAATCCTTCGGCTTGATTCCGAAGAGCACTATACTTGTTTCTCTTCATGCTTTCACTTCCCATGAAGCTTATGGCCAAACCCTCCCAAGCTTCCTTGGCGGTGGTGAAATTCCGAACACGAGCCAAGTCCTTTGTCCCCACTCTAGTTTGAATCATGTGCAAGGCAATCGAGTTAAGTTGGTTATCAACCTCTTCTCTTCTAGTCAACCTGTCGGGGTTGTAAGGCTTGTAACCTTCCAAGATGATTCTCCAAAGTTCATTGGAGGCACTGCAAACATGAGAGCGAAACTCAAATTGCCATGTACTAAAATCTTGATCATTAAACTTGGGTGGATCACCCCTAGTGTTTATATGAGGATGGGGAACCGGAATATCGGGAGAGCGGAAAGGTGGAGCCACGTTATTGTAGCTCACACCCGCACTTGTTGCCTTAGGAGAAGCATTGGGGGTTTTATTCTTGTCTAAGTTATCACCATCCAAGAGTGGGCTAGAAGAGGGTAGCCCGAAGCATCTCCCTTTCTAACGCACCCATTTTCCTCTATGACGGGAGCCCTAGGAGGGACCGGAGTCAAAAGCTCGGAAATCATTTTCTTCATGCTTTCCATTTGAGCTTCCATGGAGGACCTCAAAGATGTTTCCATCAACTTGAGATCATCCATGGAGACCATCTTTGCGGCCCCTTCCGTACCCTCGTCATTCGGCATACTCTTAGGCGGTTAAGCCCGATAAGAGCCGAGGCTCGATACCAATTGAAAGGATCGTATGCCGCACCTAGAGGGTGAATAGGTGCTAACCAATTTTTAGTTCTTTTTAAATTTAGGCTTGACCAAAGGTAAATTCTCTAGATATGCAACTATGTGAATTTACCTATATGACAAGATCAACTACTAAGCAATATATAGCTAGACAATATATAGGGGAGATAATAGGATAGAGGTAACCGAGAGTGGAGCACGCGGAGACACAGAGATGATTCCCGTAGTTCCCTTCCTTTGCAAGAAGGTACGTCTACGTTTGGAGGAGTGTGGTCGCTACGAAAGCCAGACCAACGCCACGAAGGCTTCACTCAGGTCTCCTGTGAGCACCGCCACGAAGGCCTAGCCCACTTCCACTAAGGGATTTCCTCGAGGCAGAAACCGGGCCTTTACAAGGTTCTTGGGGCACACATCCACAACCAAATTGGAGGCTCCCAAATTTGTAACAACACAATGATACGTCTCCAACGTATCTATAATTTCTTATGTTCCATGCTAGTTTTATGATAATACCTACATGTTTTGTTCACACTTTATGATGTTTTGATGCATTTTCCGGAACTAACCTAGTAACAAGATGCCAAGTGCCTGTTTCTGCTGTTTTTGGTTCCAGAAATCCTACAAAGGAAATATTCGGAATTGGACGAAATCAACGCCGAACCTTATTTTCCCGGAAGCTTCCAAAGCATCGAAGAGCGCCAGAGGGGAGCTGGGGGCCCCACCACATGGCGGCGCGGCGGGGCTATGGTGTGGCTGCACCAGGCCCCTCCGAGGCTGCCCTTCCGCCTATAAAGCCGCCTCAAAACCCTAAAAGCTAAGCCACGATACGAAAAGTTCCAGAGCCGCCATCGTGAAGCCACGATTCGGGGGACAAGTCCCCGCCGCACGCCGCCGGATGGGGAAGTGCCCCCGAAGGCATCTCCATCGACACCACCGCCATCTCCATCAAACGCTGCGTCTCCTATGATGAGGAGGAGTAGTTCTCCCGAGGCCGAGGGCTGTACCGGTAGCTATGTGGTTCATCTCTCTCTGTACTCCAATACAATGATCTCATGAATTGCTTTGCATGATTGAGATCCATATGATGAGCTTTGTATCACTATTAGTCTATGTGTTACTCTAGTGATGTTATTAAAGTAGTCTATTCCTCCTTCATGATGTAATGGTGACAGTGTGTGCATCGTGTAGTACTTGGCATAGGTTATGATTGTAATCTCTTGTAGATTATTGAGTTAACTATATCTATGATAGTATTGATGTGATCTATTCCCCCTTCATAGTGTAATGGTGACAGTGTGTATGCTATGTTAGTACTCGGTTAAATTGCAAAGATCTATTATGCTCTAAAGGTTACTTAAATATGAATGCCGAATGTTGTGGCGCTTGTTAACTCCGGCTTGAGGGAGCTCTTGTAGCCCTACACAATGAATGATGTTTGTTATAAAACAGGAGTATATGTAGCAAAATTTATCTATTCTGTTATGTGATCAATGTTGAGAGTGTCCACTAGTGAAAGTATGATCCCTAGGCCTTGTTTCCAATACTGCAAACACCGCTTACTTACTGTTCTGTACTGCATGTTTACTGCTGCCATATTTATTTCAGATTGTTATTACCACTCATATTCATCTATACCACCTGTGTTGTACTATCTCTTCGCCGAACTAGTGCGCCTATACATCTGAAAAGTGTATTAGGTGTGTGATACGTCTCCAACGTATCTATAATTTCTTATGTTCCATGCTACTTTATTGATGATATCTACATGTTTTATACACATGGTGTCATTATGCTTTTCCTAACTAACCTATTGACGAGATGTCGGGCCGCTTGTGTTGTTTTTTTGGTTTCGGAAATCCTAGTAAGGAAATATTCCCAATCGGACGAAATCAACGCCCAACATCTTAGGATCACGCGAAGCTTCCAGAACACCCGAGAGGGACCAGAGGGGGGCCACTAGGCCACCAGACACCACCCCGGCGCGCCTGTGGGGGCGCCCAGTGTGTCGTCGCCTCGTTGACCTTCCCCGCCTCTTCGCCTATATAAAGGTCCCCGACTAAAACACGATACGAATAAGCCACGGCACGAGAAAAGTTCCAGAGCCGCCGCCATCGAAGCCAAGATCCGGGGACAGGAGTCTCTCGTTCAAGATGCCGCCGTGACGGGAAGTGCCCCCTAAGGCTCCTCCATCGACACCACCGCCATCTTCATCACCGCCGCTGCTCCCATGAGGAGGGAGTAGTTCTCCATCGAGGCTCGGGGCTGTACCGGTAGCTATGTGGTTAATCTCTCCTATGTACTTCAATACAATGATCTCATGAGCTGCTTTACATGATTGAGATCCATATGATGAGCTTTGTATCGCTACTAGTTATGTGCTACTCATGTGATGTTATTAAAGTAGTCTATTCCTCCTGCACGGTGTAAAGGTGACTAGTGTGCACCGTGTGGTTCTTGTCGTAGGCTATGATCATGATCTCTTGTAGGTTGTGGAGTTAATTGTCATTATGATAGTATTGATGTGATCTATTCCTCCTTCATAGTGTAATGTGGACAGTGTGTATGCGCTATGTTAGTTCTTGGTTTATTTTGCAATGATCTATTATGCTCTAAGGTTACTTAAACATGAATATCGAATGTTGTGGAGCTTGTAAACTCCGCATTGAGGGTTCGTGTAATCCTACACAACGAATGTTGTTCATTATCAAACAAGAGTATATGTAGCACATATGAGGAAGAGTTATTTATTATGCGATCAATGTTGAGAGTGTCCACTAGTGAAAGTATGATCCCTAGGCCTTGTTTCCACCACAAAGAATTGCTTCCCACGCCAGCAAGCTATTTTTCCGCCGTTGTTTACTTTTTTACTGCATCTTTACTTTCTGCAATATTACCACCATCTATACCACCTGTGTTTTACTATCTCTTCGCCGAACTAGTGCACCTATACATCTCACAAGTGTATTAGGTGTGTTGGGACACAAGAGACTTCTTGCTTTGTGGTTGCAGTGGTTGCTTGAGAGGGATATTTTGACCTCTTCCTCCCCGAGTTCGATAAACCTTGGGTGATCCACTTAAGGGAAAACTTGGTCGTTTCTACAAACCGCTTCTGGAGGCCCAACACTGTCTCACAGGAAAGAAGCGTGAGTAGACATCGTGTGTTGGGGACACAAGAGATTTTCAGATCTTAATTGCAGGGTTGCTTGAGAGACTATCTTTGACCTCTACCTCCCCGAGTTCGATAAACTTGGGTGATTCACTTAAGGGAAACTTTGCTTCTGTTCTAAAACCCGCTCTTGGAGGCCCAACACTGTCTACAAGAATAGAAGCACCGTAGACATCAAGCTATTTTCTCGCGCCGTTGCCGGGGAGGTAAGGTAAAAGGTATTCACATCCTCCGACTACTAAGCTATTTCCTACACCGTTGCCGGTGTGTGAGTGCTCGAAGCTATTTCCTTTAGATTCTGCAATTGCATCTTTTTGTTTCTTGTTTTTATTTTTCACTAGTTAGGCTTAATGGAAAACAACAAAAAAATTAGAGATCTTTATGAAATTTATCTTGAATTAGGACATGATGTGTTTGAAGAGAAAATTAAAAACCCATGGAACTTTGTTTGCAAAAAGTTGTAGCAATGTTATTAGCATGAACTCTTTGAACACCATTATTGCTAAAGCTATGGAAGAATTTAAGCTTGGGGAAGCCTTTGATGAGCATGATATTTTTAGTCCCCAAGCATGGAGGAGAAAATTTACTTTGATGATACTTTGCCTATTTATGATGATTACAATGATGAATATGATATTTTCACCACCTACTATTTTTATTTTTGAAATTTGACAAGAGGGGTGAGGAACCCATCGACTTAATGCATTAAACTGGGACAATGACAAAGCATATGTACAAAGGTGAAGGGAGGGTGAGAGAGAGATCTAGCTAAGGACCTTTAACTAAGGACCTTTTTACAGAGATTCAACTACGAGGTAATAAAGGGATGCTCTGGTTAGTCCTATGAACCACAGATGAAAGTCCTTCTTTGAAGCTAAGGATCCAAGCCAATTCTCCTAATCCTCTAAAATGCTGCTATTTCTGATCTTCCATATATTCAGGCTGCCACTATGAAGATCTCCATGAACATTGTTTTTCGCTTGTTCTTCCCTGTGATGATCTGTAATTCATCACCTGACTGAGCCCAAACACAATCCAGATAAAGCCCCAAGATTGCTTAGCAAAATTGCAAGTGGAATATAAGGTGTTCCACTGCTTCTGGGATTGGACAGAGCAGCCAAACCAAGTTCAAGACAATATTCCTTCTCAAAGATATTCCTTGTGTTTAACTGTTCAAATAAGGAGCCAGAAAATTTCATTTTAGGAGTACATTTAGACTTCCATAACCAGCCATACGTATGTACCTGTGATATCCCCCGAAGCAATATTGATAGTATTTCGAGAAGTGAAACCGTGGCTCCCTTACCATAAACCCATTTGTCTCTCGTCCGTGAGTTCAACATCAATTCTCTGATGTGTTTTGAAGATCCCTAATTTCTCCTCCGGCTTGAGATGATACAGTAAGCAAAAATTATCACAAGAGTGGGAGCGTAATAAAATCTTGGACAGATTTATGACCGCATCAAGCAAAGGAAAAGGCTCTTGGGTACTTCTCAGAGGCAATGTGCTCCATCCAACTATCTTTCCAAAATAGAACAGTTGCGCTATGTTTGTCCACCTACTATTGAGGAGAAAATTAATTATGATTACAATATGCCTCCTATATATGATGATTATGGTGATGAGAATAATAATGATAGCTATTTATTGAATTTGCTCCCACTACAACTAATAAAATTAATAATGCTTATGTGGAGAGTAATAATTTTTTATGCATGTAGCTCATGGCAAGAATGTTGTATGTGATAGTTATATTGTTGAGTTTGTTCATGATGCTACTGTTATGAGAGAGGGAAACATGGTTATATGCATCCTAATAATATTAAGTTTCCCCTCTTTATGTTGAGAATTTTGAAGTTACTGTGTTTTATCTTCCTATGCTTGTCACTTTGTTCTTCATGAATATATTTGTGTACAAGATTCCTTTTCATAGAAGTGGGTTAGGCTTAAATGTGTTTTGAATTTACTTCTTGATGCTCTCTTTTGCTTGAACTCTTATTTCTTGCGAGAGTATCATTGAAATTACCGAGCCCATCTTAATGGCTATAAAGAAAGCACTTCTTGGGAGATAACCCATGTGTTTATTTTTCTACTGTTTTGTTGAGTCTTGGAAGTTGTTACTACTGTAGCAACCTCTCCTTATCATGTTTTTGTGCCAAGTAAAGTATCTATGGTAAAGTTAATGCTAGATTTGATTGCTGCGCAGAAATAGAATTGCTGTCTGTCACGAATTTGCGTAGAACTCTCTGTAAAAAAAATCAAAA
Organism: Lolium multiflorum; assembly: GCA_030979885.1. Classification (NCBI taxonomy): domain Eukaryota; kingdom Viridiplantae; phylum Streptophyta; class Magnoliopsida; order Poales; family Poaceae; genus Lolium; species Lolium multiflorum. The sequence goes on from CM061753.1 coordinate 188,551,380, forward strand.
AAATCTGCTAATTTACGTGCGTGATCTATTCCTCCTTCATAGTGTAATGTGGACAGTGTGTGCGCTATGTTAGTTCTTGGTTTATTTTGCAATGATCTATTATGCTCTAAGGTTACTTAAACATGAATATCGAATGTTGTGGAGCTTGTTAACTCCGCCATTGAGGGTTCGTGTAATCCTACGCAACGAATGGTGTTCATTATCAAACAAGAGTATATGTAGCACATATGAGGAAGAGTTATTTATTATGCGATCAATGTTGAGAGTGTCCACTAGTGAAAGTATGATCCCTAGGCCTTGTTTCCACCACAAAGAATTGCTTCCACGCCAAAGCAAGCTATTTTCTCGGCGCTCGCTTGTTTCTGTTTTACTGCATCTTTACTTTCGCAATATTACCACCATCTATACCACCCGTGTTTTACTATCTCTTCGCCGAACTAGTGCACCTATACATCACAAGTGTATTAGGTGTGTTGGGGACACAAGAGACTTCTTGCTTTGTGGTTGCAGGGTTGCTTGAGAGGGATATCTTTGACCTCTTCCTCCCCGAGTTCGATAAACCTTGGGTGATCCACTTAAGGGAAAACTTGTGCTGTTCTACAAACCTCTGCTCTTGGAGGCCCAACACTATCTACAGGAAAAAAGCGTGATTAGACATCAAGTATTTTCTGGCGCCGTTGTCGGGGAGGAAAGGTAAAAGGTACTCACACTCCGATCTCCGCTACTAAGCTATTTTCCCAACTTGTAAGTACTCAAGCTATTTCTTAGATCCTGCAATTGCATCTTTTGGTTTATTGTTTACACTAGTTAGGCATAATGGAAAGTAACAATGAGCTTCTTATTTTATTTCCGAGTTAAGACATGGATTGTTTGCTACGAAATTAAAAAACCTATGGAATCTTATTTGCATGCTAGTAGCAATGATATTAGTATGAACGCTTTGAACACCATTGTTGTTAATGATATGGAAAATTCTAAGCTTGGGGAAGCTGGTTTTGATGAGCATGATATTTTTAGTCCCCCAAGCATTGAGGAGATTTTTTTTTGATGATACTTTGCCTCCTATTTATGATGATTATAATGATACACTACAAGAAAAGTTCTGATAGACAACGTCCCAAAATCGTCCACTAAGGGGTATTTTTCGTCGCCTATGGGCCTAACCCGACGATATGGGTTCTGTTGTCTGCGTCAGGCAAAGTCCAACGATGATTTTTTCAGTCCGTCGCGCTTGGGCGCCTTCCGTCACTAAAAATCGACTGCCCAAGTGTTTCCGGAGCCCGTTGATCGCCGGGACGCCATGCATCCAACACGTGTAGTCGCCGCAATCGGCATAATGCGTTAACCTACCGAAACCCCGTGGTAGATGGTAGGCCCACACGAGGCCCGCCACTGCCTTAAGTGGCTGCCGCATGACATAGTTTGACCCGCCAACTATATAGCCGGGCTGGTCCATTAGTTACGTGTCTGCCTAACTCTAATGTTGACTGTCAAAACTTAAATGGGCGGCCCATTTAACATGTGGGGTCCACCTTGCAAGAATCGGGCCGCCCAAGAAGCAAGTGGGCCGGCCAAAACACAGTGGTCCCACTTTCCGTTAAAAGGTCGCCCATTTAGTGTGTGGGTCCACCATATAGATGGGTCGCCCAACAAGCAGCGGGCATAAAACACAGTGTCCCACTATCCCGTTAAAGGGTCGCCCATTTAGTATGTGGGGTCCACCATATAAGCAAGGGTCGCCCAACAAGATAGCGGGTCGCCAAAAACACAAGGGTCCCACCTTCCCGTTAAAGGGCCCCATTTAGTATGGGTCCACCATATAGTGGGCCGTCCACCAAGATAGCGGTCACAAAACACAAAGGGTCCCACATTCCCGTTAATGGCTCTGCCATTTGGTGGTCCACCATATAGTGGGTCACCAACAAGATAGTGGGTCGGCTCAAAGTGGTCCCACCTTCCTAAAGGGCCGCCATTTACCATGTGGGACCACCATATAGAGTGGGCTGCCCAACAAGATAGTCGGCCAGGGCACAAACCCCCCACTTTCTCGTTAAAGGGCCACCCAATTAGTGTGGGGTCCACCATATTGCAAGTGGGGCACCAACAAGATAGCGGGTCGGCCAAAACACAAAGGGTCCCACTTTCCTCTTGAAGGGCTTCCCGTTAGTATGGTCCACCACAAAAGCAAATGGGCTGGCCCAACTAATTGTGGGCCCCAGAGCGCGGGGTCCACCTTAAAGCAAGTGGGCCAGCCCAATTAGAGTGTGGGGTCCACCGTAAATCAAATGGGCTGGCCCAAGAAGTAAGTGGGCCAGCCCGTTTAGTTGCTGTTTATATGCCGGCATAATATGCGCTTTAGGATTTTGCGGCAGGCACATATGTGATTTCGCTTAATTGGGCCATTTAAGGGATGGGAATTCGTGATTTAGATATTGAGAATATTTACGCAGCATTGATTTCTGTCGGATAGCCTCACTTACCACAAGCACCAAAGAAAAAATGCGCGAAAGAACTATAAAAACTAACTAAATATTACATCACCTGCAAGGCATTGAAAAAAATATTACAGAACCCAGAGAAATTGAATGGTAATTAAACCTAGCAATACAATGAAGCGATCCGCAATCTTTTAAGTTGTCCATGCAGCACCTATATCTGAAACAAAGACATTACAAGTTAAGACCACAACAATGGAAAGGCAAAGACACTACAATATTGTTTGCCAAAGAATTTGGAACTCATCATTTCGTCGTTATAACAAGATCATTGTAATGCGCACAATAAGCAAACAAAGAGTGCATGCCACATACCAACAGCCAATATAACAGAGCATGTTAGAATGAAACAGCAGACTTACTACTGCGAGTCCCATGCAAACCAACATGTTCAGGGAGTACAAAATTGGCATGAACAACATAGTAGCAGGCTATAAATTTTGTAACGACGACCAGCAAGACAGAATATAGTGGGATCACCTGTGAACTTGTATAAGAGGGAATGCAAACCAATATGTTCAGCATTCCATATGTGAGCGTCATGCCAAGTCAGAGAAACAAGTCGATAATGCAGCTTTTGAAGAACAAGATGGCACACAAAATTATTATCTAGTAATATGACAAGTTTATTTGTACTACAGGCTTAGATAGCAGAGTGATAGCATGCCAAACTAAGTCCTTACTTTGTTAGCTTACAATGAACTAGATACAAAACAATGGCATCACCGTAGTACAGGGAATGCAAGCCAACATGTTCATGGAGTAAAAAATTGGCACAAACAACATAGTAGCAGGCCATAATTTTTGTAACAACAACTGAGCAAGATAAAGTTATGATGGCTAGATCTACAGAGCAGGGAATGTAAACCAAATATAGAAGTTACGATGCCAAAAGCTATAGAGCAGGGAATGCGAACCAACATGTGCAATTACTTAAAATTGGCCATGAACTAAATAATAGCAGGATGTTACTATAATAGCTAGGAATAAAACAGATAGGAGTTATAATGGCATCACTGATAAACTTGTAGATAAGGGAAACAAATCAATTTGTTTCGGGATATAAAGTTGTAATGAGCAACACATAGAGGATAGTTAATGCTACGGCTTAGGATGGACCAGAAACGGAATATAGTGGGATCTGAACTTGTAGAAAAGGGAATGCACACCAATATGTTCACAATTCTATATGTGAGCGCCATGCCAATTAAGAGAAACAAGTTAATATTGCAGCTTTTGAAGAATCAGATGGCAGATAAAATTATGATGGAAGTAGCTGCTGTGACGAGTTCAAATAAATTTGTACTGCAGGATGGCAGAGCGATAGCATGCAGGAACTAATAGCAGGCAGTTAATTTGTTAGCTTACGACGAAGTAGATAGAAATAACAATGGCATCACCGTAGTACAGGGAATGCAAACCAACATGTTCAGGGAGAACAAGATTGGCATGAACAACGAATGAGCAAGATAGAAGTTATGATGGCTACATCTACAGAGCAGGGAATGCAAACCAAAATGTTCAATCGCTTGAAGTTAGCAATGAACTAGAAAATAGCAACGTGTTACGGTCATAGCTAGGAATGAACTAAAAGAGCTTCAGACAAACAAGCATCTGAACCCAGAACATGGCGCTAAAACAAGGGACTTACATTAGGAGAAGCACTCTGTGGGAGTCACAGCAGATCTTCCCGGGGTTGATAGATCCGGTGATGAAGTACGCTACATGTGCTACTTGGGGTTGGAGAGACGGCCATTACACTTCATGATTACTCATCTCATCTGCAAAAACGTAAACGGTCGTTAGCACAAACAGGTTCCCCAAGATTAAACAAGAACTTGCAGGCAAGCAATAGAAAAGCGACGTAGAAGAGTTTAGATCATGCAAGGCGCCGGTGAAGCAGATCCGGTTCATGCACCGCGGTGTCGGTGAGCAAGATCCGATGCGGTGGCCGACGGATCCGGCCGGCTCCTGCGGGTGGACGATACCGCAGCTGAAGCGACTGCGGTAGACTGCTGGATGAGCATATGGTTTCGAGGTTCGGCGGGGATGATCCGGTCCGGTTGATGACGGCGTCGATGAAGCGGCCCGGCAGGCAGCCGGATGACGAGGATCGCGAGGCCTCGGTAGGCCAGGGAAGTCCGCGGGGATGTTCCGGTGCGGTGGTCGTGGAGGTGGGAGAGAGGGACTTGGGAAGTTCCGGTGGGTGGTCTGAGGGAAATGAATTTTTGGGAGGGTTTCCTAGGGAGGTGGTGATCCAAAAAATGACGGGCAGACCCCCCCACCAACCGACTTTGCTGTCATCTCCACAGGGGTAGAATGGGAATTTGGAAGCGTGTGAAATTTTTGTATTTTGTGGGCGGGAAGTTTTGCCGCTATGATATTTTGAATTTGGCCACCGTCCAAGTATAATGATAAAAAATTGTGAGACCGTACTAGTACCTCTGTTCAAGGCCGAGTGCAAAATCAAATCATCATCACGTTGAAAATTTGTTACCAACTTACCATGATCATGATCTACCTCTGAAAATGGGCGCATCCACTAAAACTTGCAAAGTATAATGATACAAATTTGTGAGACCGTACTAGTACTTATGTTCAAGGTCGAGTGCAACATCAAATCATCATTACATTGAAAATTGTGTTACCATGATCATGATATTTCTCTGAATTTGGCGCATCCGCTAAATCTCGCAAAGGATAATGATAAAAAAAGGTGAGATTGTACTAGTTCTTATGTTCAAGGCCGAGTACAAGATCAAATCATCATCACGTTGAAATTTGTTACAATGATCATGACATATCTCTAAAATTGGTGCATCCGCTAAATCTTGCACGTGGCGCATCTCGGTGCGGAGCAACAAGTCGGTGCTATCAAGGTTGAGGCGTCGGTAGCGTCATCGGGCTCTCATCTCTTGATAGATCTTCTACATGGCGCGGCGCACCACCCGCCGATAAGCAGTCACATGTGAGACCGAGGTGGAGACGTCCCCGGCATCCTCGAGGCGCGGCCGCCCTTCTACGAGCCAGCGTCGACTCAAGGTATGAATCCATGTGGTGTCTTAGATTTATTGTTCTTCTCTTATGATTATTTTGAGCCGAACATGTGTGCTCTTTCTCTGAATATATTGCTTGAAAAGCTTACCAAGTTACTTAAATTCACTTCGTTCTTAATCTTGCGAGCTAATATTGTTATTTTTAATGAACGGTGGTGTGCGCAAGCAGAATTATTTGTGGGTGTGTTGAGCTGTTAGGCATAAGTCGAAATCCTCATCTAAACGAGGCCTCAGCTTAACACATAAAAAAGGTGTTCAATCTCGCCCACAATACCCTCTTCTTTCCTCTCCCTTTATTGGAACTTGTTTTGCAGACAAGGAAAGTGGCACGTGTAATGTGAGTAAAACCCTCTTAGCCAAAATCATCTACGAGCAAGATTTTCTATATTGTAGATGCCCCAATTGACTCTCATCCCCAAAGTAGTTTTTTTATGTCAGTATAGACTTCTTTACTGGATGTATACTATCGTACATGGCATGCATTTGCCTAATGAGCAACATTGTATTGCTATTCTAGCCAACCTGATCGATATGTCAAGCTTCATGCACGAGATGCCATGTTTAATTTACTCCCTCGCTCTGATCCATATTTCTTGATGTGAAATGAATGTGAATCGGAGGGAGTACTTTTCTTAGATAGTACTATATCATTTCAAAAAAAGTACTACTACATCACAAATGCATCAAAAGAGTACTACATCACAAGACCACCACGGTTGTACTAGTAGAGTTTAATGCTGAACTTCCAAAGGGATTAAGATTACACATATGAACTTTAAACATGACCAGGAGCATGAGGGCCAGCAGCAGGGGCGTTGACGTGGAGCAAGCTAGGCAAGACGTAATTCTGGAGGAAGAGGCCATATGATGCGTACTTGGCCTTGGTTGCAGGGCGGTGTTTCCCCCTATGTACTTAGGCCTACACCCATCGCATGTTGGATCAGGCTGTGGATGTCCTTCTAGAGAAATTTGCCACATAATGGGCAAAATAGCTCCCCGCGCATGCAGAAACGAATTTCACCACCCTTCAGCCGCTTGAGAACATAGCGGCTTTTCCGGTCCCTGCGCACCTTGTTGTTGTCCATGTCATCAGAATACTCCTATGAATTATTAAGTACTACATAATCAGGTTTTTTATGACAGATCGAATAAATACTCCACTAACATAAGCAAACCTTAGAAACCCTAAAATTAAATGTGTAGAACAAGTAAATGGCAGAAGAAATCGTAATAAATCATGAGAAACCCTATGAACAACCATGAACATTAGCCACAACAATTGCAAGTCCACTAAGTATGAACACATAAATTGATTATATGACTACATGGCAGATTAGTCGAAATTAAACTAGAATCTGATCTTACGAATCGTAGAATCAATTACATCTACAAGAACAAGGTAGGATATCAAATCAATCAAGAACCAGGCTCGTGCAAACCATGTGAACAGCAATATGACACAAAGAGGGTTGGGACAGTTTCGGTAAAAGAGAAGTACCTCCTCGTCATCACCCTCAACATCCTCCTGGAACTGAACGTTTGGGCCGAAATCGTCGAAGGGGTCGAGGTTCGCGTCCAGCATCGGGCCTAGGAAGACCTCGCCGTGGTGGCCTGCAACGCCGTGCACATCTTCGGCGGGATAAACAACGTTGGTATCCACCTTCTGCTCGACGGCCAGGACGCCCGTTTCGACCGAGGTCGAAGAACCAGACAAGCAGAGGAGACGAGCGGCATGGGTGCCCGGTGAAGCCTCACCCGTCGTGACGGCCAGGACGCCCATTTCGACCGAGGTCGAAGAATCCGACAAGCAGAGGAGACGAGCGGCCTGGGTGCCCGGTGAAGCCTCACCCACCACGACGGCCACTACCGTAGAGGCATCCTCTGCGTGGGCGGTCGCCTATTGCTCCGCCTCGTATGCAATACCTATCTTCATGCTGTTGTGGTTGGAAACGGGAAAGTCGATGCCTCAGAGGTGCGGTGAGTGGATGGGGGTTTTCACAGTGTGGGGGAGGCAAGTTGGGGGAGTGGAGAGGACGAGCTCGCGAGAGATGATGAGGCCGATTATGTTATAGCCTCTGACTCCCTGTATCCAGTAGTGGACGCGTGAAGTCATGCATGTACTCGACTTTCCACTTTCTGGGAGACGTGTACGAAACTTTTTTTTGGACCATTTAACTTCATGTGGGACTCATGTATACCAATACTTCCAAACGTCATAAGTAATTCAAAATCATTCAGAATAATATGAGACCTTAACATTTTATTTTTTGTGTCAGATATTGTCTATGAAAAATAACATCCTTCAAAAAATAAATCCCCTATGCCAATCCGATCATGCCCGTCTACTCCAACTAGCTTCCTCGAGTAATTTGTCACCTTACATTCTTAAAATGAACCAAAATTTGGCACAGGGGTGCATCATCACATGGAAAATGATGTTACCATTCTGTCTTCCCATTTTTTTTGAATTTTTCAAAATTGTCATGCCCTAACGGAAAAAATGTACTCCTTCTAAGAAGCATGTATCAGAATGGCATTACCAAAACCTAGGGGTGGGGTGGGGGGAGGGGGGCACATGGTGGTGTGATGATACATCACATTTGGACCACACAACACCATTTGGACCAACCAAAAAAAACACCCTACACAAACCCTGGTCAAAACTAGTTTGACCAATATTACAAAAGTTGTACGGAGTACATAATTCAGAAACCGTCAGAAATATACGAAGCATTCAGGAGTCCCCAAAGTCAGTGACTTTGAGTCACTTACAACTGTGGTCCACATATCAGTCACCCAAAGTCATGGCAAAGTCAGCTTGGCAAAGTCACCGACAGACAAAGCAAGCAGTGAACAGACAACTCCGTAGCACTGAAAAGACATCTCACAGAAAAGGCTAGTACTACCTTTTCTTCCCGGATAAGCAAAAATAGCTGATCGGTACTGACGAAATGCACCAGGTCCGCAATGTACTCCAGCTATAAGTGAAGCATGCCTACCACTGAAGAGGAAATTCAAGATTCCACCAGATCCCCATATCACTCTTTTGCATAAAACACGGACATATCTTTTGCACAATTCACCACTTGTTGGTCTAATCTATCGCAGCTTCCATCAGTTGGTCATCCAATTAACGATTTAACGGATTAGAAAAATAAGCGGTGGAATTAGAAGTACTAGTAGCGAAATGTGCAAAATATACCGCCCTTCCCGAGGGGGTTTGTCCAGAAGAGGGCCGGATGACAATGTCCCGGGTGCATCCAGAAACGAGAGGGGTAGTTTCTAATACATGTAAGAAATTATTTTACAAAAAGGTACATATTAAGTAGTACAACTATTAGTACAGTACTACTATTTCGAGGGAAAATGCCATGTCGTGCGACCTCTAATCAATGAGTAGAAGTTGTAGGTGCGCCTAACATGCATTGCTGAAAGCTGGTTCCGCTGGAATTTGAGCTCAGCCGGGGCGGATTCTGCGAAGTTCGCCCGACGTCACTCATGTATCCCACCAAACTGCTCACTTCTTTCAATGTCTCTTCTCTTTCACTGCAGCTCTCCAACATCAGGTGCATCAACTTATCTTGTGCCTTCTGCCTCTCGAGAAGGGCAAGGATGGCGATGTCAGCATATTCAAGGTTCAACTTTTGGAGCTGTACTTTATCCTGAAGAAGGATTTTGTACTCTATATCAGACTTGTCTCTTTCGAGGCACACAGTCTTGAGTATGCTGCTGGCTTTCTCCGCTGATGCAATGTTCCTCTCTTTCTGCTTAATCAGCTCGTTCTTCAACATATCGCGCTCATTGCGAAGGCTGCAAATGAGCTCCACAAGAGTTTTCGAATTCTTCTTCTTGGCAGCCAAATCGTCTCGGAGGCGATCACACTCTAAGCTGAGCTCCTCGTTTTTTTCCATCAAGATGGCGACAGTGGTGTCGATAGTCGGCGCCGCTTCCTTCAGGGCGAAATCATCGGTAGCAAGTAAGCGCAAAGGAAGAAGAAGAAGAAGAAGAAGAAGAAGATAACTACACAGTGCTTGGTGCTACCTCATTTCGCCGGGGTAGGGCCGGGTTGAAATCATCGGACGACGATGATTCCTTGGTCGTGGAAGTTGGTGCAGTACGGGCGTCGTTGGAACTTCCAACCCTTTAAGATGTATAACCATAGAGACTCTTAAAGAGCTTGAGCCCGGGCAAGAAGAAACGAAAGTACATGGCGAAGGAAACTAACCCGGTGAGCACAGCACGGACGCGTTTCGGCGGCGGCGGCAGCGGCGGCGACGGCGAGCCCACTTGGTTTCTGGAACCGTCTCTCGAAATTTCGAGCCGGCGTTTTTTATCCGCGTACTTGACCGCCGGCGACCTGAAGTTTGAACACATTAATTGCTGGAGGAGAGAGCGACGAAAGAAACGAAAGTACATGGCGAAGGAAACTAACCCGGTGAGCACAGCACGGACGCGTTTCGGCGGCGGCGGCGACGGCGAGCCCACTTGGTTTCTGGAAGCGTCTCTCGAAATTTCGAGCCGGCGTTTTTTCTCCGCGTACTTGACCGCCGACGACCTGAATTTTGAAGACATTGCTGGAGGAGAGAGCGACGAACAAATGTTTGTTAGGTGGAGAGAGGAAGAAAGTGAATGGAACGAGAGAGTTTAGCGTTTTGCCCTTATAGTCATAGTCGCTAACCGTGACGCGGGAAGGTTGGTCGTCGGCGTTTAATGGTCTCCCGCGTGGAAACCGAGGCGGCCACGAGGCAGCGGCTGGCCACGCGGCGTCCAGTCGCCTACGCCGCCGTAAATGAGGGTAGTTGCCTACCACCACCAGGTGACATGCACCTTTTGCATGTCACCGTGTGACATGCGGCCTAAATTCAAATTTAAAACATTGCGAAAAAAATCATGCATCCGGTGACATGCCCATGGCATGCCACCGATGAAGAGTTCCGTGCCATGCACTCTGGCACTCTGCGCCGTCTTGGATCAGAAAATGAGCGAAGAACGAGGACGAGGCACTAGTTCAAATTTAGGATGAAGTTTAAGTTTTATTTTGGTTTAAATTAGATTAGAGGGAGTAGTACTCTTACTTTATTACTCGTACTTGTGTTAATGTAGTAGTATTATTATGGTGGTGTACTTGCGTTCGTGTACTTGTTTCAGCTGTTTTGGTGAAGGAGACATGCATCACCTTTTTTGGTGATATATCTAGTCGTCATGTAGCCCTCTACCATGTACTATTTTTGCTATGAATATATGTGGTATTGATTGTCAAAAAAAAAACCCCAAGATCCTGAAAAACTGTTGGTCTATCCCGAGAAACGAGGAGGTTTAAGGAAACGAGGAGTCCAGCGCGTGCGGAAGGAGCTTTAATCGTGCGAGCATGCAGGGGCAAAATGAGGAAACTAGCGATTACTTTCTCTCCTGCCAGTCTTATACCTTAATAAATGGGCAAACTGAGCACGTTGTAGCTAATCCTTTTATTAATTAAACAGCTATATTAGTCAATAAGATTGCCTTATGTTTTTCCTCAGTTTTCGCCAAGCCCTTATTTGTAACCCGCAGAAGGAGCTCAGACGGGAGGATTCCAGTTTAGTTGACCGTTCCGTGCTGACGTGTGGGGCTAGTAGAAAGGGACCGCGTGGGACAGGACGAGACCGCGTTTGGTTGTACGTGAGCAGGAGCTGGGTTCTGTCTCTCTCGGCGCGAATTGGCATTTTTAAGAGCACCTTTTCCCCCTCTGTCTCTTTGTCTTTATTAACCAAATTAGTATCAAATCTAGAGAAGCTTGCATTTCTGTCTTTCTTCAATTATTTGTGCCTTTTGGCCCTCGTTGTTTGCCCAATATGGCAGCAAATCTAGTACTCCCTCTGGTCCATATGTATGTAGTTAAATCTAGAAGCAAATCTCCAGGGTAATGTACTCCGTACGACAAATTCACAGTAATAGTAAATCGAGAAAACAAAGTAGGGCCAACAAAATATACTCCAGTAGAATAGGGATAGATAATAGGGATCCCTCCCTAGATAATAAGCTGCATACACAGCAGCCAACAGGTTCGAGGTTCTTCACAACACCATCATACTAACAACATAACAACAAGGGATCCCTAGCTAACAACAAAATAGAAGCTGCTTTGCAGCAGCAGCAGCACACGTCCGGGACTCCGCCTACCCCATCTGCCTCCACTTGTTGCTCCCCTTGGGAGCCTTGGGCTTGAGCGGAGGCATGCGCCCGGCGGAGATCTCCACCCGCTGGATGCTGCGGAGGTGCATGCCGAGCGCCATGTGCTTGGCGCGGAAGGAGTGGGGGTTCACCGACGCGCCGACCTTGGGGTTGGTGTTGCCGATGTTCTCGGCATGCGTGAGGAGGCAGTTGAAGTCAGTGCGGCCGAGCCTCCTAGTGCAGAAGGGGCACCTGTAGACACCCTTGGCGAAGTAGGAGACGTACTGGCCGACCTGCAGCCTCCGCAGCACCTGGCGAGTCTTGACGTCATGGTGCTCGTCGTCGCTGCCGACGTCGCTGCCAGACAGCTGATCCATATCAAACGGGAACTATTAGTGAATGAGATGCAACGATGACTAACGTGCATGATAACAAAGTAAGGAAAAACAGAGCCAGCCTCAGTTAGAGTGGACACGATTATATGTCTACAGGGATGGTGTTAGCGAACCATAGCTCATGCACAACAGATTTGTACACAGCAATGGTTCGCTGAACCCACTCTGTAAAAATTTGTGCCCAACGATTCATCATAGGCAAAGAAACAGATTCCAGATCTGATTTTGAACAGATTCCAGAATATTTGCAAAATTAAACGGTTGATATCTTTTGATTCCTGCATAAAATAACTGACTGAGATCCCATAAATTAACTGATTGAGATCCCATTATTACTTGCATAAATTAACCGAACGGCCGAACTCCAAATCTTAAACGAAATCAAGAAGGGATCAAAGCAAAATGGAATAAAATCGGCGCAAATATTAACCCAATACTCAACCATCTACAGATCGGCACTAATAGTTACTAGGGAACCAGCAAAAATAGGGTTCAAAAAGGAATGGGGGAACAAAAAAGGGAGCAAACCATAGTTACCTCGTTCCATGGGTCGTCCATGAAGGTGTCGTAGGGGTTCGGAGGCGAGATGTACGGCACCGGCTCATAGGGGTCCCATCCCGGCGGGATACGACCGCCACCGGCGGCGGCGACGGCCTTTGAGGGGACGACGTCGAAGAGGGAGGCGTCGCGCTTGGAGCCGACGGCGTCATGGACGATGGGATTCGCATTCTCCATGTCCATCTCGCCTGCAGAGAGGGAGAGGGTTTTTGCTTTGGAGAAGATGATGGGACGTGAGAGGCGGCGTTGCATGAGCGAGTGAGAGTGACAGAGATAGTGCGAGGAGGCGTCTATAAAGGCGAGGGGTGGTTAATGCGACCCGCGTCCTACGCGTCCACCATTTAACGTCTGCACGTCTTGGGCTTCTGCAACGCGACACGCGTCCACGATTGCACGTCTTCGACTTCTGCACCGCGACTCGCGTCAGTACCCGTCAACAATTGCACGTCTTCCACTTCTGCACCGCAACACGCGTACTCGAGTCTAACCCTGGAAATTTAGATATACTCTCGAGTCTTATACTGTAGCATTTTTTGTGTGCTCGGTTTTCCCCTTGAGTACTAATACTGGCTAGTGCAATATACTCAGTTTTACCTCAAGTGCCTGGTCAACAGAGAGTCAACAAATGGGATTAACTAGTTAAATGAGTCAACAAATGGGATTATCAGTTCGTTTTCACGTGTTAAACTTGTCTAAATATTGGTCAAACCAAGGATTTGACCAAGATTCAAATGGGCAGAAAATTAAAAAAAATCAGAAAAATGAAAAACCAAAGCACATAGTCTTCTTATGTCATATAGTAAGCATTAAAGGTGATAAACAAGGTCTAGACATATTCAAACCATACAAATCATGTATCTACCCCTAACCCCTAAACTCGTCTTATGAAGTCAAGCATGAAGAGAAGTGGTTTTGGGTTTCAAACATGGAAATTTCAAAAACCTCCCAAAAACTTCATTTTAGAGTGACTAAGAAGGATACATGCTTCCCTTTTCATTTTCATGTTTTAAACTTGATTAAATCTTGGTCAAACCTAGGATTTGACCAAGATTCAAATGGGCATTAAAATTTAAAAATAAGAAAAATGAAAAACCAAAGCACATAGTGTTCTTATGTCATATAGTAAGCATTAAAGTTGATAAACAAGGTCTAGACATATTCAAACCATACAAATTATGTATCTACCCCCTAACCCCTAAACTCTGTCTTATGAAGTCAAGCATGAAGAGAACTGGTTTTGGGTTTCAAACATGGAAATTTCAAAAACCTCCCAAAAACTTCATTTTAGAGTGACTAAGAAGGATACATGCCCTTTTCATTTTCATGTTTTAAACTTGTTTAAATCTTGGTCAAACCTAGGATTTGACCAAGATTCGATGGGCATCAAAATTTAAAAAAATCAGAAAAATGAAAAACCAAAGCACATAGTTTTCTTATGCCATATAGTAAGCATTCAAGTTGATAAACAAGGTCTATACATATTTAAACCAGACAAATCATGTATCTATACCCCTAAACCTTAAACTCTGTCTTATGAAGTCTAGCATGAAGAGAAGTCGTTTGGGTTTCAAAAATGGAAATTTCAAGAACATCCCAAAAGCTTCATTTTAGTGTGACTAAGAAGGATCAAGGCTTACCTTTTCATTTTCATGTTTTAAACTTGTTTAAATCCTGGTCAAATATAGGTTTGACCAAGATTCAAATGGGCATAAAATAAAAATATAGAAAAATGAAAAACCAAAGCACATAGTCTTCTTATGTCATATAGTAAGCATTAAAGTTGATAAACAAGGTCTAGTCTTATTCAAACTAGACAAGTCATGTATCTACCCGCTAACCCCTAAACTCTGTCTTATGAAGTCTAGCATGAAGAGAAGTCGTTTTGGGTTCAAACATGGAAATTTCAAGAACATCCCAAAAGCTTCATTTTAGTGTGACTAAGAAGGATCAAGGCTTACCTTTTCATTTTCATGTTTTAAACTTGTTTAAATCCTGGTTAAATCTAGGATTTGACCAAGATTCAAATGGGCATAAAATAAAAAAATAGAAAAATGAAAAACCAAAGCACATAGTCTTCTTATGTCATATAGTAAGCATTAAAGTTGATAAACAAGGTCTAGACTTATTCAAACTAGACAAATCATGTATCTATCCGCAAACCCCTAAACTCTATCTTATGAAGTCAAGCATGAAGAGAAGTGCATGGTTTTGGGTTTCAAACATGGAAATTTCAAAAAACTCCCAAAAATTCATTTTAGAGTGACTAAGAAGGATACATGCTTCCCTTTTCATTTTCATGTTATATACTTGTTTAAATCTTGGTCAAACCTAGGATTTTACCAAGATTCAAATGTGCATCAAAATTCCAAAAAACAAAAAAATGAAAAAACAAAGCATATAGTTTTCTTATGTCATATAGTAAGCATTAAAGTTGATAAACAAGGTCTAGACATATTCAAACAAGAAAAATCATGTACTGCCCCTACCCTAAACTCGTCTTATGTAGTCAAGCATGAAGAGAAGTGCTTGGGTTTCAAACATGGAAATTTCAAAACCACCCAAAAGCTTTATTTTAGAGTGACTAAGAAGGATCCATGCTTATCTTTTCATTTTCATATTTTAAACTTGTTTAAATCATTGTCAAACCTAGGATTTGACCAAGATTCAAATGGGCATAAAATTAAAAAATCAGAAAATTGAAAAACTAAAGCACATAGTCTTCTTATGTCATATATATAGTAAGCATTTAAAAGATGATAAATAAGGTCAAGACAATTCAAATAATACAAATCATGTATCTACCCCTAACCCTAAACTCTATCTTATGAAGTCAAGCATGAAGAGAAGTGGTTTTTGGTTTCAAACACAAAAATTTCAAAAACCTCCCAAAAGCTTCATTTTAATTAGACTAACTTATTAATTATGAAGGATCCAGGATTGATTACCTTTTCATTGTCATGTTTTAAACTTGTTTGGTCAAACCTGGGATTTGACCAAGATTCAATGGGCATAAAAATTAAGAAAAAATCTAAGAATGAAAACCAAAGCACATAGCCTTCTTATGTCATATAGTAAGCATTCAAATTGATAAACAAGGTCTAGACATATTCATACCAGAAAATCATGTATCTACCCCTAACCCTAAACTATGTCTTATGAAGTCAAGCATGCATGAAGAGAAGTGGTTTCAAACATGAAATTTCAAAACCTCCCAAAAGCTTCATTTAGAGCGACTAATAAGGATCCATGTACTTTTCATTTTCATGTTTTTATTTCTTATTTGAATGTCAAATCCTAGGTTTGACTAAGATTTAAACAAGTTTAAAACATGAAAATGAAATGGGAAGTGTGTATCCTTCTTAGTCACTCTAAAATGAAGCTTTGGGGATGTTCTTGAAATTTCCATGTTTGAAACCCAAAACCACTTAAGACAGAGTTTTTGGTTAGGTGTAGATACATGATTTTTCTTGTTTGAATATGTCTAGACCTTGTTTATCAACTTGAATGCTTATGACATAAGAAGGCTATATATGTGCTTTGGTTTTCCATTTTTTCATTTTTTCGAATTTTTTATGCCCATTTAAATATTGGTCAAATCCTAGGTTTGACCAAGGTTTAATCAAGTTTAAAACATGACAATGAAAAGGTAAGCATGAATCCTTTCTTAGTCACTCTAAAATGAAGGTACTTGAAATTTTTATGTTTGAAACACAAAACCCCAGTTCTCTTCATATGTTTGACTTCATAAGACAGAGTTTAGGGTTAGGGGTAGATATGATACATGATATTTCTGGTTTGAATATGTCTAGACCTTGTTTATCAACTTGAATGCTTACTATATGACATACTTAGGATATATGTGTTTGCTTTGTTTTTCTTTTTTATTTTTTTTGAATTTTATGCCCATTTGAATCTGGTCAATCCTAGGTTTGACCAAGGTTAAAACAAGTTTAAAACATGGTAATGAAAAGGTAAGCATGGATCCTTCTTACTCACTCTAAAATGAAGCTTTGGAGGTTTGTGAAATTTCCATGTTTGAAACCCAAAATCACTTCTCCTCATACTTAACTTCATAAGACATAGAGTTTAGGGTTAGGGTAGATACATGTTTTGTGTGGTTTGAATATGTCTAGACCTTGTTTATCAACTTGAATGCTTTATATGACATAAGAATACTATGTGCTTTGGTTTTTCATTTTTCTGATTTTTTTAATTGTTAAACCCATTTGAATCTGGTCAAATCCTAGGTTTGAGCAAGATTTAAACAAGTTTAAAACATGAAAATGGAAAGCTAAGCATGAATCATTCTTAGTCACTCTAAAAATCTTTCGGTCTGCAGAAGAGTCGAATCTGCAATCAGTAGTTACAAAAGCGACCCACCTTAGGGATGGATAATAAGACTTGGGCAATATAAACGTTGATACTTACTTTGTGATACTAAAATATATGTATCTAGACATATTTCAGTTGTAGATACATCCATTTTAACATCAAGTAATATGGATCGGAGGACTAGCTAAAGAACAATGAGAGGCAGTGTTTCTCTCCCCCAGCCTACTTGGCGGAGTGGCCCTCCATCAGGACAGGTGGTGATTCCGCTTCTCTCGTTGGAATTCCTTATCCCCCAGCCTACTCGGCGACGTGCGCTCCTCAGTGACCTGCGCGAGGGCGCCTCGGCGACCTACGCAAAGGTGGCTGGACTCGGAGCGCATCGACTTCCTTCTGCGGTGCCTGGATTGGATCGACCATCCCGCGCGTGTCCTCCACCATATTGTTTTTCTTCAAGATGCTGTCATCCATCATCTTCTTCACCGCATCATGTTGGGTGTTGAGGCTCCCGTTGAGAGCTTGAACGCACCTGTTTGATAGCTCGACGTTTTCTTCGCGAAGAAAGCCGCACTCGATCTTAAGCATCAAATTCTCGCCCTTGAGCTTCTTGATGACAGAGTTCGTTTCCTCACTTGATGGAACGCTCACATCATGCAGCTTGCCCCGGCCGGTGACCTCGTCCTTCAAAGTATCGACATCATCGCGAAAGTTGGAGGCGAGTTCCACGAGAGTTTTAAGCTCATCTCTGAAACACGCCGATGCTTCCTGCATGGCAATATCATCAGTACCGAAACAAAGTGACGAGAGGAAGACGAAAATGTCCAATCAGTGGTAACCTCTAAGCGCAGGAGACAGGGGTTGAAGTCGTCATGAGAAGATGTCAGGGTGCATCGTGGGGCACTGAGATATGTATAAAAAGGATTAATACGGAATAAAGAGTTGGGACCTCCGGGCCAGGAAGAATCAAGAAACATGGCGATGGAAACCAACCAGGAATCTTCGACCGCACGACTGACGCCGTTCCGAGACGAGCGCGAAGCAGGGCCTTCGTTTTCTGGCGGGCCCTTTCTCGCGGCCAGCATCTGGATAGACCGCCGGCGGGAACTCTCCGCGTCCTTGGTCAACACTAGATGGTGCTTCTTCAAGCGAGATGGTGGCCTTGACTTCGGAGGCATCGCTGGAAGTGGAAGGAGACTGGAAGTGAAGCAAGAAGGGGATGGAAGAAGTACTCCCCCTATTAAAACCAGACAACCGTCTCCTGCCCTCGCTTCGAGCAACCTGGTCCGCCCATCCTAAATCAACGGCCGAGAGGGGGCTCCCTTGCGAACTGAGATCCAGTGACTTTACCCAACAGAAGTTACCATGAACTTTACCTATACGAGCCATCAGGTTAAGATCCAACGAACATGGTCGATCTAAAATTTGAAATTAAAATTTATGTAGCTCAGAAAAAAACAGAAAAACTTTACATTAAGACGTATTCTCGGAAAGTTCCAGTCCATTTAAAATATTAGTTTAGTTTAAGTTCGAAATTTGGATCAACCGCGAGCGTTGGATCTTGATCGAATGGCTCACGTGTGTAAAGTCGCATGGTGACTTCTCTTAGTGAAGTCACTGGATCTCAGTCCGCGAAGGGTCAGGACGCGGGAGCAGAAGCAAATGAATCGAGAGCGGTCCGGAGTATCCTGTCCGTCCACCGTAAATCAACGGGACAGAGCGGCTACCTTCTCTTCGAAGGCTCTGGCGCGCAACCCGAGGAATGGACATCTGTCGGCTAGTATAGAATTTTATAGCACGCCATTAATCGAGCTAGCAGTACTGTACTAC
Organism: Lolium multiflorum; assembly: GCA_030979885.1. Classification (NCBI taxonomy): domain Eukaryota; kingdom Viridiplantae; phylum Streptophyta; class Magnoliopsida; order Poales; family Poaceae; genus Lolium; species Lolium multiflorum. Next base: position 188,570,190 of record CM061753.1, read on the forward strand.
TGACTACAACTCTGATGGACGTCCAAAGCTCTGAATAGTCAGGGGAAACAATGAATGCGAGCCAGGGTAGTACTACTGTAGTAGTGAAGCAATGGGGATTATCTGGAGCAAGTACGGAGTACCGAGTACAGTACTACAAAAGTGTTGTTCGTTGTTTTCGCAGTTCATTTTAGCGTAACGTCCAGGTTGTTGTCGAACCAGCTGTTAGATTTTGGGTAATTATTGTTAAGTTGCTGCTTCTTAATTAAAATTTATCAAAGTCATGTAGACTAGATCGATTTGTGAGAACATCCCAAAAGCTTCATTCATTTTAGAATGACTAAGAAGGATCCATTCTTACCCTTTTCATGTTTTAAACTTGTTTAAACCTAGGCAAACCTAGGATTTGACCAAGATTTAAATGGGCATAAAAATTCAGAAAAATCAAAAAATGAAAAACCAAAGCACATATATAGCCTTCTTATGTCATATAGTAAGCACTGAGTTGATAAAAACTCGCCTTATAAAGTCAAACATATGAAGAGAATTGTTTGGGTTTCAAACATGAAATAAAGTTTTCATTCTACAAGGATTAAGAGGATTCAGGGCTACCTTTTCATTTTCACTCTTTAACTTGTTAGTTCTGAGCCAAAATCTAGATTTGACCAAGATTCAAATGGGGGTATATAATAATTGCAAAATCTTAAAAAAACCAAAGAATACTGATGTCATATAGTGGCATTCAGCAACAAGGTCTAGGACATACTGAACAACAAATCATATCTAATCTCTAACCCTAAATCCGCTCTTATAAGTCGAAGCATGAAGAGAAGTGATTTTGCTCAAACATGGAAATTAAACCTCTAAAAGTTTCATTTAGTATGACTAAGAAGGATTCATGCTTACCTTTCATCACATGTTTTAAACTGTTTTAATCTTGGTCAAACCTAGGATTGACCAAGATTCAAATGGGAGAAAATTCAGAAAAATTCAAAAATGAAAACTAAAAAGCACATATAGCTTTATGTCAGTATAGTAAGCATTCAAGATAAACAAGGTCTAGACATATTCAAAGCAGTAAATATCATGTATCATATTCACCCCTAACCCTAAATCCTGTCTTATGAAGTCGAAACATATGAAGAGGAACTGGGTTTTGGGTTTCAAACATAAATTTCATACTCTTCATTTTAGAGTGAGTAAGGAAGGATTCATGCTTACCGTTTCATTTTCATGTTTTAAACTTGTTTAAACCTAGGATTTGACCAAGATTTAAATAGGCATAAAAATTCAAAAGAAATCAAAAAATGAAAAACCAAAGCACATATATATAGCCTTCTTATATCATATAGTAAAAAATTCAAGTTGATAAACAAGGTCTAGACATATTCAAACAAGAAAAATCATGTATCTACACCTAACCATAAACTCTGTCTTAAGTGGTTTTGGGTTTCAAACATGGAAATTTCACAAACCTCCCAAAAGCTTCATTTTAGAGTGACTAAGAAGGATCCATGGCTTAAACGTTGGAAACCAAAAACCACTTTCATGCATGCTTGACTTCATAAAACATAGCTTAGTTAGGGTTAGGGGGTAGATACATGATTTTCCCGGTTTGAATATGTCTAGACCTGCTTATCAATCCCTAATTGATTGCTTATTATATGACATAAGAAGACTACGTGCCTTGGTTTTTTTTATTCTTTTCATTTTTTTTTGTATTTTTTATGCTCATATATTTGAATCTTGGTCAAATCTTAGGTTTGACCAAGATTTAAACAAGTTTAAAACATGAAAATGAAAAGGGAAGCATGTATCCTTCTTAGTCACTCTAAAATGAAGCTTTTGGGATGTTCTTGAAATTTCCATGTTTGAAACCCAAAACGACTTCTCTTCATGCTAGACTTCATAAGATCAACATGGGGTAGATACATGATTTGTCTGGTTTGGATATACCTAGACCTCGTTTAACTTGAATGCATACGATATGACATAAGAAGATTATGTGCTTTTGTTTTTCATTATTCTGTTTTTTTGAATTTTGTGCCCTCACCCATTGTATCTTGGTCAAATCCTAGCTTGATAATGATTTAAACAAGTTTAAAATATGAAATGCAAAGGTAAGCATGGATCCTTCTTAGTCACTCTAAAATGAAGCTTTTGGGAGGTTTTTGACATTTCTTCATATGCTTGACTTCATAAGACAGAGTTTAGGGGTTAGGGGGTATAGATACATGATTTGTCTAGTTTGAATATGTCTAGACCTTGTTTATCAACTTAATTGGCTTACTATATGACATAAGAAAACTATTTGCTTTGGTTTTTCTTTTTCCTGATTTTTTTCAATTTTGATGCCCATTTGAATCTTGTCAAATCCTAGGTTTGACCGAGATAATTTAAACAAGCTTAAAACATGAATATGAAAAGGGAAGCATGTATCCTTCTTTGTCACTCTAAAATGAAGTTTTTGGGAGGTTTTTCAAATTTCCATGTTTGAAACCTTAAACCACTTCCCTCTTCATATGCTTGACTTGCAATATTTGTAGTTCAAAATAGGGGTGGCATAGATACATGATTTGTCTAGTTTGAATATGTTCAGACCTTGCTTATCAACTTTAATGCTTACTATATGACATAAGAAAACTATTTGCTTTGGCTTTCTTTTTTCTGACTTTTTTTTCAATTTTGATGCCCATTTGAATCTTGTCAAATCCTAGGTTTGACCAAGATACTTAAACAAGCTTAAAACATGAATATGAAAAGGGGAGCATGTATCCCTTCTTAGTCACTCTAAAATGTAGTTTTGGGAGGTTTTGAAATTTCATGTTTGAAACCCAAACCACTTCTCTTCACATGCTTGACTTCATAAGCCGCTGAGTTTAGGGTTAGGGGGTATAGATACATGATTTGTCCGGTTTAATATGTTCAGACCTTGTTTATCAACTTAATGCTTACTATATGACATAAGAAGACCATGTGATTTGGTTTTTCATTTTCTGTTTTTATTTTTCGTTCTATTTGAATCTTGGTCAAATTTGGTTTCACCAAGATTTAGACAAGTTTAACACGTAAATGAGTTAACTTGGATTTCTACCCTTGAATCCATAGGAAACTTTTGTTCTAATGCACTATAATAATCAACCCAGTTTTTACATCATTAGTGGTTCTGCTGTCACTTACGCAGTGGTGCCCACGCTGAGGTCCCACACTTCGAGCACAAGCTACGGCACAGGTACTTAAACTCCCAAACCCATCTTCTCTTTGTCAAGATAAAGACGCATCAGATGCGTATTGGAAGTCTGTGGTCCTTCTGGATCCTTCCGTTGTCCCTCTCTACAAAAAACAATCTCTCTCATTTCTGCGCTCGTCGACTTCAAGCCAGCCGCTCGCACCTCTCGTCACCGACAAACCCCGCAGACAAAAGTCAACATCATCACCCGAAAAGGGGAGACACCATAATTCTCTTCTTCTCCTTCCGAGTGATTCCTCTTCCTCCGAGTTTCACCCGACGACGGGCAAACACCCATGTGCTGCATAGTAATAATAAAAAGGTAGTACTCGTAGAAAAATCGATATATCTATAAATAAATAGGTTAAACTAGGGTTTTGCCCAATTCTACAGATCAAGGGTTCAAAAAAAAACTACGGGTTCGAACAACACGATTCTAATCCAAGAATTTTTTTTTTTTTTTTCACCCAAATGGCCTCAAACTATAGGGTTAGGGGGTATAGTGCAGGATGTGTGAAAATGTATGCACTATGTGTGCTATAATTTGTATGTCTTTCATATTTGAACCAAATTTGAATAAGTTTGAAATATTTGAACTGGGGCTTTTGGTTAAACGCTTAAAACCAAAAAACCACTTCTCTTCATGCATGCTTGACTTCATAAGACAGAGCTAGCTTAGGTTAGGGGCAGAGATGCATGATTTTCCTAGTTTGAATATGTCTAGACCTTGTTTATCAACTTAATTGAATGCTTACTATATGACATAAGAATACTATGTGCCTTGTTTTTTATTTTTTTATTTTTTTAAAATTTTATGCCCATTTGAATCTTGGTCAAATCCTAGGTTTGAACATGGTTTAAACAAGTTTAAATCATGAATATGAAAAATTAAGCATCTATATATCCTTCTTCGTCACTCCAAAATGTAGCTCTTGGGAGGTTTTTTCGAAATTTCCATGTTTGAAACCAAAACCACTTCTTTTCATGCATGCTTGACTTCATAAGACAGAGTTTAGGGTTAGGGGTAGATATATACATGATTTTTCTGGTTTGAATATGTCTAGACCTTGTTTATCAACTTGAATGCTAGCTTACTATATATGACATAAGAATGTTATGTCCTTTGTTTTTTCATTCTTTTGATTTTTTATGAATTTCCATGCCCATTTGAATCTTTTGGTCAAATCCTAGAGGTTTGACCAAGATTGAAACAAGTTTAAAACATGAAAATGAAAAGGGAAGCTTGTATATCCTTCTTAATTAGTCACTCTAAAATGAAGTTTTTTGGAGGTTTTTGAAATTTCCATGTCTGAAACCCAAAACCACTTCTCTTCATGCTAGACTTCATAAGACAATTTAATTAGGGGTTAGGGGTAGATACATGATTTGTCTGGTTTGAATATGTCCAAACCTTGCTTGTTTATCAACTTGAATGCTTACTATATGACATAAGAATGCTTACCATATGTTTGAATTTTAAAAGCATATAGTCTTCTTATGTCATATAGTAAGCATTCAAAAGTTTTTCTTTGAGAGAGTAGCATGCATTCAAAAGTTGATAAATAAGATTTGTACATATTCAAACCAGACAAATCATGTATCTACACCCCCTAACCCTAAACTCTGTCTTATGAAGTCAAGATGAAGAGAAGTGCTTTTGGGTTTCAAACATGGAAATTTCACAAACCTCCCAAAAGCTTCATTTTACAGTGACTAAGGGCTCCTTTGATTCATAGGATTTGCATAGGAATTGTGTAGGATTTGGTTCCTATGGGAAAATTTCCTATACATGTTGTTTGATTCATAGAAACATATCCTATAGGAAAAATTCCTATAGGAATCTTGTAGCGTAATTCCTATAGGAAAAAACATTGGCTCATACCTCATGAAAAAATTCCTTTGCTACAATCAAACACACTTCATCTTTCTATAGGATTCAAGTAGACATGTGTCATTCCAATCCTATGCCTTTCCTATTCCTATACTTTTCCTATCCTTTAAATCAAAGGAGCCCTAAGAAGGATCCAGGCTTACCTTTTCATTTTCATTTTTAAACTGCTTGTTTAAATCTTGATCAAACCTAGGATTTGACCAAGATTCAAATGGGCATAAAAAATCAGGAAAAAATGAAAAATGAAAAAACAAAACACATATATAGCCTTCTTATGTCATATATATAGTAAGCATTCAATTAAGTTGATAATTTTAAACAAGGTCTATACATATTCAAACCATAAAAGCATGTATCTACCCATGCATATATATATAACCCTATACTCTTTTGTCTTATGAAGACGCTGGATGAAGAGAAGTGATTTGGCTCAAACATGGAAATTCAAAACCTCCCCAAACATGTATATCCTTCCCAAACTCCTACCTTGTCTTATGAAAGCCAAGATAGAAGAGAAGTTCTCAAATGGAAACTTCAAAACCTCCCGAAAAGCCCATTTTAGAGACTCAAGAATGATCCATATGCTTGCTCTCATTGCCATGTTTTAAACTTGTTTAACCCTAATAAAAACCCAGGATTTGACCAAGATTCAAATGGGAGTAAAAATTCAGAAATAGAAAAATGAAAACCAAAGCACATATATATATATAGTTTCTTATGTCATATAGTAGCATTAAAGTTGATAAACTCTAGACATATTCAAAGCAGAAATATCATGTATCATATCTGTTTCACTTAACTTCTCGGTTTTATGAGTCAAACATATGAAGAGGAATCGGGGCCTTGGGCTTCCAAAACATAAAAATTTTCATATTTTCATTTTAGAGTGAGTAAGGAAGGATTCATGCTTACCGCTTCATTTTCATGTTTTAAACTTATTCAACTTTAGATTTGACCAAGATTTAAATAGGCATAAAAATCGGAAAGAAACAAAATGAAAACAAAAGAATGCAAACTAACATATAGTAAAATTCAAGTTGATAAACAGTGTCTAGACATATCCAAACAAGAAAATCATGTATCTACACACCTAACCATAAACTCTGTCTTAAGTGGTTTTGGTTTCCAAACATGGAAATTCTCACAAACCTCCCAAAAGCTTCATTTTACAATGACTATAAGGAGGATCCATGCTTACCTTTTCTTAAACGCTTGAACCAAAAACCACTTCTCTTCATGCATGCTTGACTTCATAAGACAGAGTTTAGCTAGGGTACGTTAGGGGGTGTAGATACATGATTTCCTGTTTGAATATGTTCAGACCTTGTTTATCAACTTAATTGATTGCTTACTATAGACATAAGAAGACTATTGCCTTGGTTTTCATTTTTTTGAATTTTATGCTTCATATATTTGAATCTTGGTCAAATCTTATTTGATCAAGATTTAAACAAGTTTAAACATGAAAATGAAAAGGAAGCATGTATCCTTCTTAGTCACTCTAAAAATGAAGCTTTTTTGGGATGTTCTTGAAATTTCCATGTTCGAAACCCAAAACGACTTCTCTTGTAGACTTCATAAGATCAACATGGGGTAGATACATGATTTGTCCTGCCTTGGATATACCTAGACCCGTTTAACTTGAATGCATGCCACGATGACATAAGAAGACTAATGTGCTTTTGTTTTTCATTATTCTGATTTTTTTGAATTTTGTGTCCACATCCATTTGTATCTTGGTCAAATCTCTAGGTTTGATAATGATTTAACAAGATTAAATATGAAATGCAAAGGTAAGCATGATCCTTCTTAGTCACTCTAAAATGAAGCTTTTGGGAGCAAAACCACTCTCTTCATATGCTTGACTTCATAAGACTAAGCTTAGGGGTTAGGGGGTATATAGATACATGATTTGTCTAGTTTGAATATGTCTAGACCTTGCTTATCAACTTAATTGATGCTACTATATGACATAAGAAAATTCTATTTGCTTTGGTTTTTCTTTTTCCGATTTTTTCAATTTTGATGCCCATTTGAATCTTGTCAAATCCTCGGTTTGACCAAGATTTAAACAAGCTTTTAAACATGAAATATGAAAAGGGAAGCATGTATCCTCCTTAGCTCTAAAATGAAGTTTTTGGAGGTTTTTCAAATTTCCATGTTTGAAAACCAAAACCACTTTCATATGCTTGACTTCATAAGATGAAGTTTATTATGGGGTATAGATACATGATTTGTCTAGTTTGAATATTTCTAGACCTTGGTTTATCAACTTTAATGCTTACTATATGACATAAGAAAACCATTTGCTTTGGTTTTTCTTTTTTCCGACTTTTTTTCAATTTTGATGCCCATTTTAATCTGTCAAATCTTAGGTTTGACCAAGATAATTTAAACAAGCTAAACATGAATATGAAAAGGGGAGCATGTATCCTTTTAGTCACTCTAAATGTAGTTTTTTTTGGGATGTTCTTGAAATATTCATGTTTGAAACCCAAAACCACTTCTCTCACATGCTTGACTTCATAAGAGAGAGTTTTAGGGGTTAGGGGCATAGATACATGATTTGTCTCGGTTTAATATGTCTAGACCTTGTTTATCAACTTTAATGCTTACTATATGACATAAGAAGACTATGTGATTTGGTTTTTCATTTTTCTGTTTTTTAATTATTTTTCTGCCCATTTGAATCTTGGTCAAATCCTAGGTTTGACCAAGATTTAGACAAGTTTAACACGTAAATGAGTTAACTTGGATTTCCTACCCTTGAATCCATAGGAAACTTTGTTCTAATGCACTATTATAATCAACCGAGCTTTTACACCAACAGGTCTGTCACTTACTTGTGGTGCCCACGCTGAGTGTCCCACACTGTAGCTGAGCACAAGTCACAGGCACAGGCACGCAAAACTCCCAGCCCATCTTCTTGTCAAGAGAAGACGGACGATGCGTTGGAAGTCCGTGGTCCTTCCGGATCCTTCGCTGTCCTCTCACACAAAAAAACAAATCTCTCATTCCTGCCGCCTCGACTGCTGCCGTCGCACCTCCTGCTCACTGACAAACCCTGGACAAAAGTCAACATCATCACCCGGCAAAGGGGAGACACCATAATTTTCTCCCTTCTTCTCTCCTTCCGAGTGATCCCTCCTCCGAGTGTCACTCGACGGGCAAACACACATGTGCCGCATAGTAATAATAAAAAGGTAGTACTCGTAGAAAAATCGATATACTAATCTATAATTAAATAGGTTAAACTAGGTTTTGCCCACTACTACAGATCAAGGTTCAAAGAAATCCAACTACGGGGTTCGAACAACACGCTAATCCAAGAATTTTTCGACCTAGGTCACCCAAATGGCCTCAAACTATAGGGTTAGCATCTAGTGCGGTATGTGTGAAAATGTATGCACTATGCTATAACTTGTATGTCTTTCAAATTTTAACCAAATTTGAATAAGCTTGAAATATTTGAAAAGGGGCTTTGGCTTAAACGTTTGAAACCAAAACCACTTCTCTTCATGTTGACTTCATAAGACAAAGTTTAGCTAGGGTTAGGGGTAGATGCATGATTTTTCGGGTTTGAATATGTCTAGACCTTGTTTATCAAATTTAATGCTTATGCTTAATATATGACATAAGAATACTATGACTTGTTTTTTATTTTTTGATTTTTTAAAATTTTATGCCCATTTGAATCTTGGTCAAATCCTAGGTTTGAACATGGTTTAAACAAGTTTAAATCATGAATATGAAAAATTAAGCATCTATATATCCTTCTTACTCACTCCAAAATGTAGCTCTTGGGAGGGTTTTTCGAAATTTCCATGTTTGAAACCAAAACCACTTCTCTTCATGCATGCTTGACTTCATAAGACAGAGTTTAGCTAGGGCGTTAGGGGGTAGATACATGATTTTCCTGGTTTGAATATGTCTAGACCTGGTTTATCAACTTAATTAATTGATTGTTTACTATATGACATAAGAAGACTATGTGCCTTGGTTTTAAATTTTTCTGTTTTTTTTGAATTTTATGCCCATATATTTGAATCTTGGTCAAATCCTAGGTTTGACCAAGATTTAAACAAGTTTAAACATAAAAATGAAAAGGGAAGCATGTATCCTTCTTAGTCACTCTAAAATGAAGCTTTTGGGATGTTCTTGAAATTTCCATTTTTGAAACCAAAAACGACTTCTCTCTTCATGCTAGACTTCATAAGATCGACAGGGGGCAGATACATGATTTGTCTGGTTTGGATATGTCCAAACCTTGCTTGTTTATCAACTTGAATGCTTACTATATGACATAAGAATGCTTACCATATGTTTGAATTTTAAAAGCATATAGTCTTCTTATGTCATATAGTAAGCATTCAAAAGTTTTTCTTTGAGAGAGTAGCATGCATTCAAAAGTTGATAAATAAGATTTGTACATATTCAAACCAGACAAATCATGTATCTACACCCCCTAACCCTAAACTCTGTCTTATGAAGTCAAGCATGAAGAGAAGTGCTTTTGGGTTTCAAACATGGAAATTTCACAAACCTCCCAAAAGCTTCATTTTACAGTGACTAAGAAGGATCCAGGCTTACCTTTTCATTTTCATTTTTTAAACTGCTTGTTTAAATCTTGATCAAACCTAGGATTTGACCAAGATTCAAATGGGCATAAAAAATCAGGAAAAAATGAAAAAATGAAAAAACAAAACACATATATAGCCTTCTTATGTCATATATATAGTAAGCATTCAATTAAGTTGATAATTTTAAACAAGGTCTATACATATTCAAACCAGAAAAAAGCATGTATCTACCCATGCATATATATATAACCCTATACTTTTGTCTTATGAAGACGTCAAGGATGAAGAGAAGTGGATTTGGGTTTCAAACATGGAAATTTCAAAAACCTCCCAAAACATGTATATATATCTACCCCTAAACCCTAATCTTTGTCTTATGAAGCCAAGCATATGAAGAGAAGTGATTTTGGGTTTACATGGAAACTTCAAAAACCTCCCAAAAGCTTCATTTTAGAGAGACTAAGAATGATCCTATTCATGCTTACCTTTTCATCGCCATGTTTTTTAAATCCTTAGCTAACCTTGGTCAAACCTAGATTTGACCAAGATTCAAATGGAGAAAAATTCAGAAAAATTCAAAAAAATGAAAACCAAAGCACATATATATAGCCTTCTTATGTCATAGTAAGCATTCAAGTTGATAAACAAGGTCTAGACATATTCAAAGCAAAGAAATATCATGTATCATATCTACCCCTAACCCTAAACTCGTCTCCTTATGAAGTCAAACATATGAAGAGAACTGGGGTTTTGGGTTTCAAACATAAAATTTTCAAGTACCTTCATTTTAGAGTCGTACAGCTGATTCATGCTTACCTTCTCATTTTCATGTTTTAAACTTGTTTAAACCATGATTGACCAAGATTTAAATAGGCATAAAAAATCGAAAAGAAATCAAAAAAATGAAAACCAAAAGCACATATATAGCCTTCTTATATCATATAGTAAGCATTCAAGCTGATAAACAAGGTCTAGACATATTCAAACAAGAAAATCATGTATCTACACACCTAACCATAAATTGGCCTTAAGTGGTTTTGCCTTAAAACATGGAAATTCTAAGCAAACCTCCCAAAAAGCTTCATTTTAGAGTGACTATAAGGAGGATCCATGCTTACCTTTTTGCTTAAACGTTTGAAACCAAAAACCACTTCTTCTCTTCATGTTTGACCATAAGACAGAGTTTAGCTAGGGTACGTTAGGGGGTGTAGACATGATTTCCCGGTTTGAATATGTCTAGACCCTTGTTTATCAACTTAATTGATTTCTTTACTATATGACATAAGACGACTACGTGCCTTGGTTTTCATTTTTTGTTTTTTTTTGAATTTTATGCTCATATATTTGAATCTTGGTCAAATCCTGGGTTTACCAAGATTTTAAACAAGTTTAAAACATGAAAATGAAAAGGAAGCATGTATCCTTCTTAGTCACTCTTAAATGAAGCTTTTGGGATGTTCTGAAATTTCCATGTTTGGAAACCCAAAACGACTTCTTCATGCCAGACTTCATAAGATCAACACAGTGGGTAGATACATGATTTGTCCGGTTTGAATATGTAGACCTCGTTTAACTTGAATGCATACGATATGACATAATTAAGAAGACTACATGCTTTTGTTTTTCATTATTCTGATTTTTTGAATTTTGTGCCCACCCATTTCTATCTTGGTCAAATCCTAGGCTTGATAATGATTTAACAAAATTAAAATATGAAAAATGCAAGGTAAGCATGGATCCTTCTACTCACTCTAAAATGAAGCTTTTGGAGGGTTCCACTTCTCTTCATATGCTTGACTTCATGAATAGAGTTTAGGGTTAGGGGGTATAGATATATGATTTGGTTCAGTTTGAATATGTTCAGACCTTGTTTATCAACTTAATTGGCTTACTATATGACATAAGAAAACTATTTGCTTTGGTTTTTCTTTTCCTGATTTTTTTCAATTTTGATGCCCATTTGAATCTTGTCAAACCCTAGGTTTGACCAGATAATTTAAACAAGTTTAAACATGAATATGAAAAGGGTGCTCATGTATCCTTCTTTGTCACTCTAAAATGAAGTTTTTGGAGGTTTTTCAAATTTCCATGTTTGAAACTCAAAACTACTTCTCTTCATATGCTTGACTTAAGACGAAAGAGTTTAGGGGTTAGGGGGTATAGATACATGATTTGTCTAGTTTGAATATGTCTAGACCTTGTTTATCAACTTAATTGGCTTACTATATGACATAAGAAAACTATTTGCTTTGGTTTTTCTTTTTCCTGATTTTTTCGATGCCCATTTGAATCTTTGTCAAATCCTAGGTTTGACCGAGATAATTTAAACAAGCTTAAAACATGAATATGAAAAGGGAAGCATGCATCCTTCTTAGTCACTCTAAAATGTAGTTTTTGGGAGGTTTTTGAAATTTCCATGTTTGAAACCCAAAACCACATCTCTTCATGCTTGACTTAATTTATAAGACATAGTTTAGGGGTTAGGGGTAGATACATGATTTGTATGGTTTGATATTTCTAGTCCTTGTTTATCAACTTTAATGCTTACTATATGACATAAGATGACTATGTGATTTGGTTTTTCATTTTTCTGTTTTTTTATTTTTCTGCCCATTTGAATCTTGGTCAAATCCTAGGTTTGACCAAGATTTAGACAAGTTTAACACGTGAAAATGAATAAGTAAGCCTGGATCCTTCTTAGTCACTCAAAAATGTACCAATCGATAGATGTGTTAACTTTGCTTCATGGAAATAATAACGTCATGTAAATGAGTTAACTTGGATTTACCCTTGAATCCATAGGAAACTTTGTTTAATGCACTATTATAATCAACCTAGTTTTTACACCAACAGGTCTCGCCACTTACGCAGGTGCCCACGCTTGGAGGTCCCACATACTTAAGAGCACAAGTCACGGCAATAGGTACGCAAAACTCCCACCATCTTCTTTATCAAGAGAAGACGCATCGGGATGCGTATTGGAAGTCTGTGGGTACTTCTGATCCTTCTGCCTGTCCTCCTACAAAAAAAAACAAATCTCTCTCATTTTCGGCCTCGCTCGACTCGCTCTCTCGCTCGCACCTCCCCGCTCACCGACAAACCTCGCACAAAGTCAACATCATCACCCAAAAAGGGGAGACACCCCATAACTCTCTCCCTTCTTCTCTCCTTCCGAGTGATCCTCTTCCTCCGAGCTCACTTCGACGGCAAACACCCATGTGTCGTGATGGGCATAATAAAAGGTAGTACTGGGGAGAAAATTGATATACGAATCAGACTGTAAATAGGTTAAACTAGGGTTTTTCCCAGTACTACAGATCAAGGCAAAAAAATCCAACTACGGAGTTCGAACAACACGATTCTAATTCAAGAATTTTTCGACCTAGGTCACCCAAATGGCCTCAAACTATAGGGTTAATTATCATCTATGCAGTATGTGTGAAATGTATGCACTATGTGTGCTATAATTTGTATGTCTTTCAAATTTGAAGCAAATTTGAATAAGTTTGAAATATTTGAAAATGGGCTTTTGGCTTAAACGCTTTTTGAAACCAAAAACCACTTTCATGCATGCTTGACTTCATAAGCCAGAGTTTGCTAGGGTTAGGGGGTAGATGCATGATTTTCCTGGTTTGAATATGTTCAGACCTTGTTTATCAACTTAATCAATGCTTACTATATGACATAAGAATACTATGTGCCTTGTTTTTTTTATTTTTTTATTTTTTTAATATTTTATGCCCATTTGAATCTTGGTCAAATCTTAGGTTTGAACATGGTTTAAACAAGTTTAAATCATCAATATGAAAAATTAAGCATCTATATATCCTTCCTTAGTCACTCCAAAATGTAGCTCTTTTTGGGAGGGTTTTCGAAATTTCCATGTTTGAAACCAAAACCACTTCTCTTCATGCATGCTTGACTTCCTAAGACGAGTTTAAGGTTAGGGGCAGATATATACATTATTTTCTGGTTATGTCTAATCCTTGTTTATCAACTTGAATGCTTAATTACTATATATATATGACACAAGAATGTTATGTCATTGTTTTGATTTTTTATGAATTTCTATGCCCATTTGAATCTTGGTCAAACCTAGGTTTGAACATGGTTTAAACAAGTTTAAATCATGAATATGAAAAATTAAGCATCTATATATCCTTCTTACTCACTCCAAAATGTAGCTCTTGGGAGGGTTTTTCGAAATTTCCATGTTTGAAACCAAAACCACTTCTCTTCATGCATGCTTGACTTCATAAGACAGAGTTTAGGGTTAGGGGTAGATATATACATGATTTTCTGGTTTGAATATGTCTAGGCCTTGTTTATCAACTTGAATGCTTACTATATATATATGACATAAGAATGTTATGTCCTTTGTTTTTTCATTCTTTTGGTTTTTTATGAATTTCCATGCCCATTTGAATCTTTTGGTCAAATCCTAGAGGTTTGACCAAGATTTAAACAAGTTTAAAACATGAAAATGAAAAGGGAAGCTTGTATCCTTCTTAGTCACTCTAAAATGAAGTTTTGGGAGGTTTTTGAAATTTCCATGTTTGAAACCCAAAACCACTTCTCTTCATGCTAGACTGCTTCATAAGACAATTTAATTAGGGGTTAGGGGGTAGATACATGATTTGTCTGGTTTGAATATGTCCAAACCTTGCTTGTGTATCAACTTGAATGCTTACTATATGACTTAAGAATGCTTACCATATGTTTGAATTTTAAAAGCATATGCCTTCTTATGTCATATATATAGTAAGCATTCAAAAGTTTTTCTTTGAGAGAGTAGCATGCATTCAAAAGTTGATACTCCCTCCGTTTCAATCTATAGTGCCTATAGATTTTCTGCACGGTAATTAGCGCAACTCATTTTTTAACACAAAACCCCCAAAGAGCCGACCACGTGTCCTCGTAAATACTCCTGATCGACCGATCCCTCGATCCCGCTGTGGAGTCCTTTGCGGAGTAGGAGAGAAATAAGGAAAGTGAAAACAGAAACGGAGGAGATATTGCAAATAAACACAGAGATACTCTTATATTATGAAACAAATGCAGAAAATCTATAGGCACTATATTTGAAACGGGAGGAGTAACACAGATTTGGACATATTCAAACTGCATAAATCATGTATCTACACCCTAACCCTAAACTCTTTGAAGTCAAGCATGAAGAGAAGTGCTGGGGTTTCAAACATGGAAATTTCACAAACCTCCCAAAAGCTTCATTTTAATTATGACTAATTAAGGAGGATCCATGCTTACCTTTTCTTCCATGCTTGAAACCAAAAAAACCACTTCTCTTCATGCATGCTTGACTTCATAAGACAGGGTTTAGGGTTAGGGGTAGTAGAGATACATGATTTTCCCGGTTTGAATATGTCTAGAACTGGTTTATCAACTTAATTAATTGATTGTTTACTATAAGACATAAGAAGACTATGTGTGCCTTGGTTTTAAATTTTTCTGTTTTTTTTTTGAATTTTATGCCCATATATTTGAATCTTGGTCAAATCCTAGGTTTGACCAAGATTTAAACAAGTTTAAACATAAAAATGAAAAGGGAAGCATGTATCCTTCTTAGTCACTCTAAAATGAAGCTTTTGGGATGTTCTTGAAATTTCCATTTTTGAAACCAAAAACGACTTCTCTCTTCATGCTAGACTTCATAAGATCGACAGGGGGTATAGATACATGATTTGTCTGGTTTGGATATACCTAGACCTCGTTTATCAACTTGAATTCATACGATATGACATATGAAGACTATGTGCTTTAATTTGTTTTTCATTTTTCTGATTTTTTTGAATTTTGTGCCCACCCATTTGTATATTGGTCAAATGCTAGGCTTGATAATGATTTAAACAAGTTTAAAATATGAAAATGCAAAGTTAAGCATGGATCCTTCTTAGAAACTCTAAAATGAAGTTTTTCGGAGGTTTTTGAAATTTCCATGTTTGCAACCCAAAAACCACTTCCTCTTCACATGCTTGACTTCATAAGACAGAGTTTAGGTTAGGGGTATGCATGCATGATTTGTCTAGTTTGAATATGTCTAGACCTTGTTTATCAACTTTAATGCTTGCTATAGACATAAGAAAACTATTTCCTTTGGTTTTTCTTTTTTCTGATTTTTTCAATATTGATGCCCATTTGAATCTTGTCAAATCCTAGGTTTGACCAAGATAATTTAAACAAGCTTAGAACATGAATATGAAAAGGGAAGCGTGTATCCTTCTTAGTCACACTAAAATGAAGTTTTTGGGAGGTTTTTGAAATTTCCATGTTTGAAACCCAAAACCACATCTCTTCATGCTTGACTTAATTTATAAGACATAGTTTAGGGGTTAGGGGGTAGATACATGATTTGTCTAGTTTGCATATATCTAGACCTTTTTTGTCAACTTTAATGCTTACTATATGACACAAGAAGACTATGTGCTTTGGTTTTTCATTTTTCTATTTTTTTTTTTTTCTTCCCATTTGAATCTTGGTCAAATCCTAGGTTTGACCAAGATTTAGACAAGTTTAACACGTGAAAACGAATAAGTAAGCATGGATCCTTCTTAGTCACTCAAAAATGTACCAATCGATAGATGTGTTAACTTTGCTTCATGGAAATAATAATGTCATGTAAATGAGTTAACTTGGATTTCCTACCCTTGAATCCATAGGAACCTTTGCTTCTAATGCACTATAATAATCAATCGAGTTTTTACACCAACAGTCCGTCACTTACGTGTGGTGCCCACGCGTGAGGTCCCATACTCGCTGAGCACAAGTCACGTGTGGGCCAGGTACGCAAACTCCCGGCACTCATCTTCTTTGTTGAAGAGAAGACGATCGCATTTATTGGAAGTCTGTGGGTCCTTCTGGATCCTTCTTAGTCACTCTAAAATGAAGCTTTTGGGAGGTTCTTGAAATTTCCATGTTTGAAACCCAAAACCACTTCTCTTCATGATTTACTTCATAAAACATAGTTTAATTAGAGTTTTAGGGGTAGATATATACATGATTTTTCTGGTTTGAATATATATGTCTCTAGACCTTTGTTTATCAACTTGAATGCTTACTATACATATGACATAAGAATGCTATGTGCTTTGGTTTTTCATTCTTTTGATTTTTTTTCTGAATTTTTAGGGCCATTTGAATCTTGGTCAAATCCTTGGTTTGACCAAGATTTAAACAAGTTTAAAACATAAAAATGAAAAGGGAAGTCTGTATCCTTCTGTCTAAAATGAAGCTTTTGGGAGGTTTTTGAAATTTCCATGTTTGAAACCCAAAACCACTTCTCTTCACATGCTTGACTTCATAAGACAGAGTTAATTAATTTAGGGGTTAGGGGGTATAGATACATGATTTGTGTGGTTTGAATATGTATGGACCTTATTTATCAACAACTTTAATGCTTACTATATGACATAAGAAAACTATTTGCTTTGGTTTTTCTTTTTCAATTTTTTTTTTTCAATTTTGATGCCCATTTGAATTTATCAAATCCTAGGTTTGACTAAGATAATTTAAACAAGTTTAAAACATGAAAATGAAAAGGAAGCATGGACTTCTAACTCTAAAATGAAGCTTTTGGAGGTTTGAAATTTCCATGTTTGAAAACCCAAAACCACTTTCACATGCTTGATCATAAGATGAGTTTAGGTTAGGGGGTATAGATACATGATTTGTCTGGTTTGAATATGTCTAGACCTTGTTTATCAACTTGAATGCTTACTATATGACATAAGAAGACTATGTACTTTGGTTTTTCATTTTTATGATTTTTTTAATTTTCTGCCCATTTGAATCTTGGTCAAATCCTAGGTTTGACCAAGATTTAGACAGGTTTAACACGTGAAAACGAATAAGTAAGGCTGGATCCTTCTTAGTCACTCCAAAATGTACCAATTGATAGATGTGTTAACTTTGCTTCATGGAAAAAAATAATGTCATGTAAATGAGTTAACTTGGATTTCCTACCCTTGAATCCATAGGAAACTTTGTTCTAATGCACTATTATAATCAACCGAGTTTTTACACCAACAGGTCTGTCACTTACGTGTGGTGCCCACGCTTGAGGTCCCACACTTTAGTGAGCACAAGTCACGTGCAATAGGTACGCAAACTCCCAGCCATCTTCTTTGTCAAGAGAAGACGCATCAGGATGCGTATTGGAAGTCTGTGGGTCCTTCTGGATCCTTCGGTCGTCCCTCTCACAAAAAACAAATCTCTCTCATTCGCGGCCTCGCTCGACTCGCTCGCTCGCACTCCTGCTCACTGACAAACCCTGTACAAAAGTCAACATCATCACCCGAAAAGGGGAGACACCATAATTCTTCCCTTCTTCTCTCCTTCCGAATGATCCCTCTTCCTCCGAGTTTCACTCGACGGGCAAACACACATGTGCCGCATAGTAATAATAAAAAGGTAGGCATCAGAGAAAATCGATATACGAATCTGTAATTAAATAGGTTAAACTAGGTTTTTGCCCAGTTCTGCAGATCAAGGGTTCAAAAAATCCAACTACTGGGTTCGAACAACACGATTTAATCCAAGAATTTTTTCGACCTAGGTCACCCAAATGGCCTCAAAACTATAGGGTTAGCATCTAGTGCAGGATGTGTGAAAATGTATGCACTAATGTGTGTTATAACTTGTATGTCTTTCATATTTGAACCAAATTTGAATAAGTTTGAAATATTTGAAAAGGGGCTTTTGGCTTAAACGTTTGAAACCAAAAACCACTTCTCTTCATGCATGCTTGACTTCATATATAATTAAGCTAGGGTTAGGGGATAGATGCATGATTTTCCTGGTTTGAATATGTCTAGACCTTGTTTATCAACTTAATTGAATGCTTACTATATGACATAAGAATACTATGTGACTTGTTTTTTATTTTTTGATTTTTTTAAAATTTTATGCCCATTTGAATCTTGGTCAAATCCTAGGTTTGAACATGGTTTAAACAAGTTTAAATCATGAATATGAAAAATTAAGCATCTATATATCCTTCTTACTCACTCCAAAATGTAGCTCTGGGGGTTTTTCAAAATTTCCATGTTTGAAACCAAAACCACTTCTCTTCATGCATACTTGAAGACAAAGTTTAGGGTTAGGGTAGATATATACATGATTTTATAGTTTGAATATGTCTAGACCTTGTTTATCAACTTGAATGCTTTCTATATATATATATATATGACATAATAATGTTATGTCCTTGGTTTTTCATTCTTTTGATTTTTATGGAATTTCCATGCCCATTGAATCTTTTGGTCAAATCCTAGAGGTTTGACCAAGATTTAAACAAGTTTAAACATGAAATGAAAATAGTTGTATATCCTTCTTTAGTCACTCTTAAACAAGCTGGGAGGTTTTGAAATTTCCATGTTTGCAACCAATCCCTTTCATGCTAGACTTCATAAGACAATTTAATTAGGGTTAGGGGGTAGATACATGATTTGTCCTCGTTTGAATATGTCCAAACCTTGCTTTTTATTTACTTGAATGCTTACTATATGACATAAGAATGCTTACCATATGTTTGAATTTTAAAAGCATATAGTCTTCTTTATGTCATATAGTAAGTATTCAAAAGGTTTTTCTTTGAGAGAGTAGCATGCATTCAAAAGTTGATAAATAAGATTTTGGACATATTCAAACCGCATAAACTGCGTATCTACACCCTCAACCCTAAACTCGGCTTTACAACAAGCATGAAGAGAAGTGCTGCTCTAAACATGGAAATTTCACAAACCTCCTAAAAAGCTTCATTTTACGCTGACTGCATGATCCAGGTCATCTTTTCTATTTTCATATGTTTTAAACTTACTTAAATTCGTCAAACCTAGATTTGACTAAAGATTTAAATGGTATAAAAAATCAGAAAAAAAACAGAAAACCAAATAACATAGCCTTCTTTATGTCATATAGTAAGTATTCAAGTTGATAAACAAGGTCTAGACACATTCAAACCAAAAACATGTATCTACCTCCTAACCCTAAACTCGGTCTTGAGGTCAAGCATGAAGAGAAGTGGTTTTGCCCAAACATGGAAATTTCAAAACCTCGCGAAAGCTTCATTTTAGAGTGACAAGAAGGATCCATGCTTACCTATTCATTTTCATGCTTAAAACTTGTTTAAACCTTGATAAAACCCAGGATTTTACCTATTTAATCATAGATTCATAGGTCGATTTTTTACTTTTTTATTTTTACTATGCAGCACATGTGTGTTTGCCCGTCCAGTGAAACTCGGAGGAAGAGGGATCACACGGAAGGAGAAGAAGGGATAGCAGTCACGGGGCCCCTCTTATTATTTATGGTGTATATCTTTTTTCTGGTGATGTTGACTGTTGTGCAGCGTTTGTCAGTGCGCAGGAGGTGCGAGGCTGCGAGCGAGCGAGTCGAGCGAGGCCGAGAATGAGAGAGATGTTTTTTTCTTTTTCTTTTCCGTGAGAGGGACAACAGAAGGATCCAGAGACGACTTCCACTACGCATCCTGGTGCGCGTCTTCTCTTGACAAAGAAGATGGATGGGAGTTTGCGTACCTACTAATCTACTATAGTACTACTACACAAGAACCATATACATGTCAAACTTTTCAATCATGACCCACATGCATTTTATGTATATATTCACAACTTTTAATGCATGCATGAAAACTCAGCAAAATATGTGCATTTTGGGTTGTCGCACATAAATGTGCTTTTACTTGTCTGCCACCAATCCAATTTTCATGTGAGGGGGAAACATGACACACGATGGACATTTCCAATGTTTCACGAATTAATTATCTCAATTTGCATCCATATATATATGCGCCTGGTTACTGAAAGATCGAACCAAAGGTGAACTTGAAACGTTTTCATTTTCATGTTTTAAACTTGTTTAAATCTTGGTCAACCCTTGGATTTGACCAAGATTCATAAAAAATTCAAAAACATAGTCTTCTTATGTCATACAGTCAACATTCAAGTTGATAAAACAAGATCTAAACATATTAAAAGAAGAATCATGTATCTACCCCCTAACCCTAAACTCTGTCTTTTGAAGTCAAACATGAAGATACGTGGTTTTGGGTTTACAAAATGGAAATTTCAAAAACCTCCGAAAAGCTTAATTTTGGAGTGACTAAGAAGGATACATGCTTACTTTTTCATTTTCATGTTTTAAACTTGTTTAAAGCTTGGTCAAACCTAGCTAGCTAGGATTTGACCAAGATTCAAGTGCGCATAAAAAATTCGAAAAAACCCCCAAAAATGAAAAACCATAACACATAGTCTTCTTGCGTCACATATATTGTAAGCATTCAAGTGTTGATAAACAATATCTAGACATATCAAACAAGAAAAATCATGTATCTATACCCCTAACCCTAAATTTGTCTTATGAAGTCAAGCATGAAGAGAAGTGGTTTGGGTTTTCAAACATGGAAATTTCGAAAACCGCCCAAAGCTTCATTTCGGACTGACTAAGAAGGATCCATGCTTACCTTTTCATTTTCATGTTTTAAACTTGTTTAAATTCTTGTTCAAACCTAGGATTTGACCAAGATTCAAATGGGCATAAAAACAATCGAAAAAATCAAAAATGAAAAACCAAAGCACATAGTCTTCTTATGTCACATAGTAAGCCATTCAACTTGATAACAAGGTCTAGACCTATTCAAACCAGAAAAATCATGTATCTACCCCTAACCCTAAACTCATCTGTCTTATGAAGTCAAGCATGAAGAGAAGTGGTTTTGGGTTTCAAACATAGACATTTCAAAAGCCTCCCAAAAGCTTCATTTTGGAGTGATTGAGAAGGATCCATGCTTAATTTTTCATTTTAATGTTTTAAACTTGTTTAAATCTTGGTTAAACCTATGATTTGACCAAAATTTGATTCGGCATGAAAATTCAAAACAAATCAAATAAATAAAAAACCAATGCACATAGTACATCTTCTTATGTCATATACTAAGCATTCAAGTTGATAAGCCAGGTCTAGACATATTCAAACTAGAAAAATCATGTATCTACCCCTAACCCTAAACTCGATTTGTCTTATGAAGTCAATCATGAAGAGGTGTTTTGGGTTTCAGACATGGAAATTTCAAAAACCTTCCAAAAGCTTCATTTTGAAGTTACTAATTAAGAAGGATCACTACAAGAAAAGTTTGGCAACTTTTCTTGTAGTGGATCCAGGCTTAATTTTTCATCTTCATGTTTTAAATTTTGGTCAAACCTAGGATTTGACCAAGATACAAATGGGCATAAAAATTCAGGGTAGCATCATACCCCCCTCCTTCCCGCGTAGAAAAAGTGTTAGGCGAGTAGTAGAATGGCATGACCAACAAGTTTCAAGTAAAATTTTGAATATGACCAAAATATACCAATTGATAGATGTGTGTGACCCAAGATTGAGCCATGGTACATTTTGCCAACAAAGTAGCAATTGAGTTGGCTTTCTACCTTAGTAGGCGTGCATTGGAAGGATGCATTATGCCGGCAAAGTTTTCAAACGTTCAAACTTTTCCGGTTTCTCATACAGTATTTGGCTCCTTGAGAAGCATTGATGTGATCATATGGTTATCCAAAACTTCGCCTTTCCCGTATTTGCCCGAGCACTCGACACCCCTCGTCCCATGGCGACTCCTCCAGCCATAGCCCCGTGCACCCAGGCTCCACGACTCAGCCTCGGAGGGGTGTGCGCTAAAAGCTCGCAAATGTCTGTGTGCCATTGGTGTGCGATGAAGCAGGCGGCTCTGTGTCTTGCTGTGGCTAGACTCCTGGCGCCCTTTGATCTA
The DNA here is from genome assembly GCA_030979885.1 of Lolium multiflorum. Taxonomy (NCBI): domain Eukaryota; kingdom Viridiplantae; phylum Streptophyta; class Magnoliopsida; order Poales; family Poaceae; genus Lolium; species Lolium multiflorum. The sequence continues at coordinate 188,592,665 of CM061753.1, forward strand.
GGAGAGGGAGAGGAGGGAGGGGGTCCCATGAAGCGGCGGTGGCCCAGGTATCGGCGGCAGCCCAGGCAGCAGCGGCAAAGTGGGCTGGTCGGAGCATAGGCATGCGCCGGGGGCGAACCTCGCCGGGTGAGGATGCTTCCATTGTGAAGAAGCACTTGCCATCCAGGGCTTCGTGTTCGCCAACAAACTCAGCGCCTCGGTCCATGGCGTTGCCGTCGTGGGGACGTCGGGGGCGGCGGCGACGTGCTGCAGCCCCAGCCTTTAGTGGGGACCAAAGTGCGACCGACCACATCACGGCGTCGGCAGCATTGGGGATGCCGATGGGCATCCACTGCCACACACAGATTTGGGAGGTTCTGGCCGGGCCGAGTTCCAAACTTCCATCATCGGAGCCGAGGGCTTGGTACTTCAAATTCCGAATCAGGCAATCCTTCGACCCCAATCAGCTTCTGCCTGTGGTCCAAATCCGAGATATCTTGGCGGCAGCTATGCTGGTTAAGCTTAGCCGGACAGCGGCAATCGACGATCTGCAAAACCTAGATGCCTTCCGAGGATTTGCAGCAGCCGTCAATGCACTCGTGGAGGCATCGCATGCTGGTAGCAGCGGCGAATGCGGGTATGTTGTTTTACTCCCTTTGTATGCTTTTGTCATAAAAATCAATTTGCTAATTCTCATTCGATTGAAAATCAGACCCATTCACCATCAACTCTCAAACAGTGGACACTAGTAATATGTAGAACTAGAAATTACACAAGATTTCTGTACTGCTAGTACTATTACTTCGACGCTACATGTTGTTTACACGAGGAAATTGCACAAACTACCGCTTATTGCTGCCTTCTTGCTTAAAACACTTTTTAAAACTGTAATTTTTTTCCGCACAAACCACCAACTATCGTGTTCTGTTGCAGGGAATTTCAAATTTAGGATTGAGCTGTTTAAGAGCAAATCAGATGATCGGGGACCACCAACTACTATAGTTTTAATTGCAAATAGAATAGATTTTGCAAAATTATGAAACGCACATAACGTTTGAATTACTACAATTTTTTTGAAGGTTTGATATTTTCATCATTTTTGTGTGAATCTTACACCAAGTAACACAACTTTCAGACGGAATACAAAATATTTTCAAACTTCCTAGATTTGATAGCTCAAATATTTTTAATTACTAGTTTTTCAGTATTTTAAAAAGTCGAAACACTATATTTTGGCTGAATGTTAGAAAATATATTTCATGATTATCCCATATTAGTTAAGAAGTACATAAACTAGTAGTAGTAATAAAGAACAGAGGGAGTTTATGGAGATACATCCATTAAGGGCATGTTAGTGTGTGTTGGTGTATTACTTATGCCTTCTTTGGTTAATACACTTCTCAAGTGATCCCCGCAAACCCTCTATTCTTGCCTAGAATACAAAAACTCCCCATCAAAGTATTAGTGCATTTTTTGGATGAGTATTCGAGAGGATTGGGTGAACACCAAGGATTTGCATAGGGAATTGGTACAATTGAATCCTTGGCTGTTTGATTTGTAGGATTGTTTCCGATAGGAATTTTTCCTAAGGATTTCTTTGCACAGATTCCATAGAAAATTAAACATCTACTCATGCCTCTTTTTAAGAATGCTTTACTTTTCCTATGGTGGAATCAAACAAAGTTTGGATTCTATGAATTCCTATAGGATTGGAGTGGACATGACATTGCAATCCTACATTTCCCTATTCCTACATCTTTCGGTAGGCATTTGCCTAGAATAAATAACCATGTGTATTACGGAGTAGCAATAAAATATAGGTTTATTTCTCTAAAGCATCTTGCACTGTACTAGTACATGGCTTAAGAGACAATATTTTTACCATTTTTTTTTGCGAGAAGACAATATTATTACCATAGTTACTAAGTACATTTTATTGGATGATGAAGTGATAGCCCTCATCAATGCATTGTGAATTATTAGGGCATGGGTCGCACGTGATTTACGAGTACACCGCACGATCGAGAGCCGCCGTCCCTCTTTGCTTTTTACCGATGCGGCGGAGCTCCTCCCCACACCCACGAATAACTGAAAGCCACAACTGCTGGGGAAAAGTCTTGCGCCGAGAAAATCTACAACCGTGGTTGAGTACATGTGTTTCTTAAGATACGAGTGCTCCAATGCATTTTTTCTTTCCTTTTACTAATTTACCTTGAAAATCCCGCACGTCCACTTATTTGTGGACGGAGGGAGTATCACGCCAAGAGGAAGTAGGACAATAGTGGGCGCTTATAGCCCGCCTACGTGGTACTTTTGCCAGCTGTTGGCTCTTCTATTGTTCTTGCTCTAAAGAAACCCCGATTGTGAAAGGCCAAGGCGTACTTCTTTTGGTCACGCAAAATTCAAAATACTGCCATGGACATTGAATTGACATGACAACACATAGCTTGGGATGTCCAAATTTGCACGTTAGACCAGTGACTTGTTCTTCACCTTTTCAGAGGGAACAGTGACTTTTTATTATGGGTCTATACACTTTCCAAGAAACAGGAGGAGATGCTGTAGAGTGTAGAGGAGCGAAGTCAAGCGCCCCGCCCCCACCTGCCCTATTTCGGTTCACCTCCATCGTCTACCTCCGCCCCCGCCCGCACCAATCGACCACCTTCCATAGCACGCGCCAGTGCCGCCGCCATGCAGCTTTAGAATCAATTCCACCGCCCAGTTTGAGAGCCTCCGTTCTTCATCTTCCCCGCCACCTGCCGCCATCGAACCCAAATTAAACTCCAATCAGTTGAACCCAAACCTCATAGACCCACCCCCTGCCCTGCGATGGCGGCATCGAACAAGGAAAATGATGACTCTGAACTGTTTCAGAAGGTCTTTTCCGAAGGTCCCCTTGAAGAACTCGTAACAAGATGCGACGTCATCACCGCCGCGAGCCTCGTCGGTTCGTCCAAACTATTTTTCGACTCTGCAAATGATAGTGCAACTCTATCTTTTTCTCTCCCGTTTGGCCTCCCATGTGTTCTTCATTCTCACCCGACGAAGGTAGCACGGGATTGCAAGCTGACGCCGCTGGACAGGTTCTCCTCCGACGCTGTGATGCCAGACGGTACGGGTAAGCAGTGGGTAGGTGCCAATGGAGATTGGGTTGCCATGGTTGACACTGGCTTTCCTGCTTGCAAATGGAAACTTGTCAACGTCTACACTCGCCGTGAAATTCCTCTCCCTGTGCCGTTTGAAACCACCCACATTCCAAATATATACCACCACAACCTTCGTGCTATTATATTTCACAAGATATATATTTGCCAAGTTCCCACAGCTGCTGGGGGTACAAAAATTTCTCTCTTGTTGCTGTTTTTGACATCAGAGTTGCCCTCCTTTGCGGCGAAGATTCTGGATGGACAGTTCTTACAGAGCCCAAGTCCCACATCTTTTACAATTACAGCGATGCAATTCTCCACAATGGGCTTGTGTTTGCCACAACTCATACTGGCACTGTTCACGCATGGAATCCTCAGCAAGCTGGTAATTTTCCTCCGGACGTAGTGTATGATGAGCTTCATTATTCATGGTTGTAAAGATAATTTTAATGCACAAACTTATTAATTTTCGAACCTGACTGATCTGACTTGGAGGCTTGGGGCATATTTGCTTCGGATGAAATTTCATTGGTATTTAGACTTTTTATTCGAGATGATTACCATAGAAAAATTTGAGGATTGTATAATTAGGAGTTTTATTCTCAGATTGAATTATGTTGGATTTTGACCTCTACTTGAACTTCTTGAAATGAATCCTTTGGTTTCCCATGTGATGTACTCAAATACACCAATATGTTGTATTATTGAATGGAAATGCCATTATATCATCCCATCTGAATCCTAATGCGTTTTCCCAATTCTTACGTTTTCAGATTTGTGCAAACCAAACATACCCTTCTTAACAGTAATTTCGTTTTCAAGCAGGTCCTCCGCTGATCGTAGAGCCACCGCCCATTGTGTTTGAATGGCGGTGTGCACTTGATGATGCTCTTGGCCATGATCACGAGGTCGATTATGGCATGTGGTGGTTAGCAAGATCTATAGATGGTTCTAGACTTCTTCTGATCCATACACTGGGCATTGCTGATGAAAGGGAATATTCCTGTAAAGTTTGCCATACTGCTTCTGATCGTCGTGTTCATCATGGTCGCACTGTTGGCAACTATGCTTCTGGGTTTGGTTGCCTGGTGTTCACGAAGGACACTAGTAAGTTAAATGAAGGTATTCCATGGGAAAAGATTGATGACCTTGGAGAATATTCTCTTTTCCTTGGAGTGAACTATCCGATTATGCTGCCATTAGGCGGTGCAGATGTTGTCCCAGGATGTCTGACGAGAAGAAATTGTGTGTACACCTTGCCGAATGAAGCATGGCTTCGCAATTCGCAGCTGCCTGAAATATGCCGATTCAGTCTGAATCGTGAAGATTGCGCCGTTGGTTTCCAAACCAACGCCTTGGAGAAAACATGCAAAACAAAAAAAGATAGGTACCTGGTAAAGACACCGCTTTGGTTCATCCCAAACTTCGCCAACGCCCCGGATTGGAACAAGTGTGATGTTTAATTCTGAAACAGGGCCTGCAGCCATTGTAGCTACTGATAGTATGTAATTTCATAGCTAATGAACGAGGCAATTGTGGTCTACTAATTACAACTGTTTTGTAAAGAGGTGGTCTATAAGTATACCCCTCTCTTCATTGATGCATTTGTGGTCTACATGATGGTACTCTTAAATATATGGGTGTGGCTCCTCAACACATAATGTGGGGGTATTATTGTGTTAAAGTTGAAGGCTTGATCAACTATAGGTTCACTTCTCTAGTTACATTACTAGGTACTCCGGTTGGCTATGTTGTGATGAACACATTGTGTTCTGTTGTTCGGTGAAGACAAAAGTAGAACTATGGTATGCTTATGTTTAAGAGCAAGCGAGGGTTTAGCTTGAGATGTTAAAATTCAGATTTGAACTATTTTTTGATATGGAAATTTGAAATATATATGGTACTGTATATGATTATGTATAACAACAAGCGACGAAAGGGCTGATGCTCCTATTCCTTGTCGGCGGGAGGACTATGTGTGCGGCGACTTGAGCCAAATTAGAAGGCCATAGCTATGTTGATTGGTCCTTGAAGTTGGAGGGGCTAGGATTTCGGATGAGCGGAGTGGGGGAAGTTGTTGCTCATGGAACAAAAGTCCTTAAAATAGTAATGTTAGTATATAGGAGTACAAGGTATATACTTGTACTATTTTAGTACTATAATAAGTATATCGGGTTCATCAAAAAGAATTATCTCGGGTTCACAACCACGTGGGGTCAAGGTGAGGGAAAGTTGGTCAATACCTCTTACCGCTATATCCCCGCCCCAAGTTCTAATGCGCAAGTGCTGTTATTTTTTTAAAGGGAAATAGTGGTTCCTCTCTCCCGGAAACATGCCCCGCATCTCCACCTCCTAGTATCGTAGTACTACTACTGCATCTTCTCCAAAAAAAACCCTCTTCTGTCTCTTTCTCCCGTTCACCCCTCTCTCCCTTGCATTGGATTACCGACTCCAATGAAGCAGAAGCGTAAGATTGAGGAGATTCCTGATTGCTACCACCAGTCCATGGGGTGGGGCAACCTCCACTACCCACTGGTGGAGAACATAGCCGAGCGGGCGGATATCCTCAGCACTGGTCGCCTCGCTCGAGGCATGATCGGCATGCGGCATGCCATCCGCGGAGCGCATAAGGTTCCGTTCGGTTTACCGAGCCTGCTCCACTGCGACCCCGAGACATGGCCAGACGACCGCGACAATACTGTAAGAGTATTTATTTATTTACTCATCTCGTTTCAGCTTGTGTTTTTTCAATCAACTTTTCTTATTGCCAAACATCATGCATGAATTTAGACTCAACATCATCACCTGATTTGGGAGTACTGTAAGGTTTGCTGCCTTCACTATGCACATGTACTCTTCGGAATTGCTTTATTTATCCATTACATCTGTGCTTCAGTTCTGCACAATCCGCTCTTCATTCTGTCGAATACCTTGCATGCATAGACAATTTTGAAACAAATCCTATTTGCAGGGCATTCACGCGTTGCTGATGCCATTAGACAAGCCGACAGTTCCAGCATTTATCCATACCAAGGAGGAACTGGATGGACATGGACCCATGCACTGGGTGGGTTGTAACGGCGACTGGGTGGCATTTGTCCAGCAGGACGGGCACTTGACGATCCGCAACATATACATATCAGATACTATTATACCTCTTCCATCTCTGCAAGATGCAGGAATTTCTTTGGGCCCTACTAGTGAATGGTGGCATGGCAGCCCACCATTCCTGTTCAAATACAAAATAGATAAAAGTTTGGAACTGCTCAAAGTACGGATCGTCAAGAGGCCGTACAAAGATGATCTAGCAGGGCCATGGCATTACGAGGTAATCGTTGTATTTGACGAATTGATCGCTATCCTACAAGCGCCCCTAGAAAAGGAGTGGAATATCCTGAGAAACCCTGAATTCTTTGATAGAAACAGCTATGTCGATGCCATGGGCATTCCTGGATATGGTACAAGTTCACACCTACATCGTGTATACGCAGTTACATATCCGTATGGAGATGTTCTGGTTTGGGAACCATATACCTGTGGTGAGTCTTTGTTTTATGTCTTAACTAGTAAATGGCATGCTGCACATGTTGGACCAATTACGATTCGCAATACTGATGTATAAAAGTTGCGTTCTAAATGTTGTTCAAACTTTCAATACAACTAATAATTTGGTTATACCATCAAAATAAGTGTGAGCATACAGTTTATAAATATGAACAAAAATTTGGAACCTTTCTTAATCACTATCAAGTGGGACGTGTGATATCGGTGTGAGACTGCTCTGATTTTTCTTCATAATGGAAACATGACGGTTCTAGAAACACGTGGACACTGGTGTGGTATTTTTTTCACGCGAATACCTCTAATCCCAACCGTTAGATTTTGGACACCAACTGTTGGAATTGCTGCTACATGTCTTGTTAAAAACTGGTGCCTTATAGTAGTAGAAAATAGAAGATAGAAGAGAAGAGATAATTTTCAGTGTAGTTCCTACTTGCTGCATTGTGGTTGATCTTTGTGCATTGCAGGGACACATGCAGCCCCGCGTCTCATTGACGCCCCTGTCATTGAAGATGAAGAAGCAGAAGTGGCTGCAATTTTCGCTCAAATCGAGGGAGATGCTGTCATGGAAGATGATGAAGCAAATGTGGCTCAAGGCGATGGAGGTGCCGATGAAGATAATGATGCTGATGAAGAAGAATTAGAAGAAGAAGAATTAGAAGAAGACGAATTCGATGATGAAGAATTAGATGATGATGGTGATAATCATAATTATGAAGATGAAGATGTATTTCTTGGATTTTCTGACCAGCGCACTTGGTTCCTGGCACCAATGAGAGCAGAGTCCATTACTGGTGAATCTGATCTCGCGTGGATTCAGGTTAAAGGTTATCGGCCCATCCTCGGTCCTCCAATATTACATATGGGTAACAAGCTGAGGTCTTATCCTTTGGTACGGTGCTACGTTTTCTTGAGATCTGCCCATACCTTGGACCCTGTAGAAGAGGCAAGGTGGGAAAGATTGAACAATTTGAAGGGGCGTTCTTTATTTCTTGGACTCAATCACCCAATTTTCATGCTACCCCCGCCAATCGACGCAGAGGCTGCAGAACCAGATTTCCAATTGTTCAAACCTGACTGTGTCTTTGCTACCCACAATCGCGCCCGTGATACATGGATACGTCCAAGGCCAAATTGGTGCAGAATGCACGTCAATGGAGGTCCTGCCATAGGCTCAAGATTGCAGTACAAAAAAGAGAAGATTGAACATAGAGCTGAAGCACCCATGTGGTTCGTCCCAACACTTCCACCTGTTTTTCCTTGAGAAATAAGAGACAGATGGTGACCTTATTTTATAGAGAAAACATAGTGTTCGTGAACTTAACCTCATGAACATTCGCTGTTCGGTTTTTGCTGAAATCAAAATTTTGCAGAGATGAAGATCTTTGTTTGAATCCCGTGCTGAACATATTTTTCACAAATTAGCTACCCGTATTGTGATGAATACATGCTGGTTTGTTGTTTGGTGCAGTAGCAGACATGAAGATCTTTGTCCTGAATACCACAATGGACATCTTTTTTTCTTCAAAAATTAGCTAAGCTCACGCTATTAGGCGCAAATGCCTATTAAGAGATTTGGTGCTCTTGGGCACCATTGCTCCTGCTATTTTAGAAAAAATAAAAAATATATTTATTTGTTCAAAAAATTAGAAAAAAAATCATGGAGTAGCTAATGAATTGTCCCATAAACGTGCAAAATTTCAGTTTCAAATACAAAAAATTCTGGGCTACACAAAAGTAACAAACGTGTGGATCTGGGTATGCATATTTCAAATCTCCAAATTTCAACAGATTTTGTCTTTTTTGTGTAGTCTACAATATAAAGAATGTCATATTAAAATTTTACACGCTTGTAGGTTACTTTATTTATTATGTCTACATTCATTTTCAGATTTTTTTGAAACAAATATGTATGATTTGATTTTTTTTAAACAGCAGAGCACTGGTGCCCATTAGCCAAAGACACTTTTCGCAAATGCCTACAATAAAGGAACGGATGGTGACCTTATTTTATAGAGAAACCATAGTGTTTGTGAAGTTAAAGTCATGAACACACGCTGTTCGGTTTTTGGTGAAATCAAAATTTAGCAGAGATGAAGATCTTTGTTTGAATCCCGTGATGAACACATTTTTCCTAAATTAGCTACCAGTATTGTGATGAATACATGCCGGTCTGTTTTTCGGTGGAGTAGCAGACATGCAGGGGATCGAAAGAAACGGCAAAGTAGCCAGAAATCAGGGGTCAAATATAAATTCGAGAAAGGAAACGTTTATTCAACAGTCAGGCTGACATGTGGGACGTATCTTGCAGCCGCGGCCTCAACATTTATCATTCAGAGAGGATGACATGTGGGACCCACGAACCAGCATCGTTCTCGACGTTTCTCAAAGGGGGCAGGAGATCGAAAGAAAAAGGCAAGTAGCTCGAAATCAGGTGTCCAAAAAATCCAAGAAAGGAAAGGTTTATCGCACAAAGAGGCTGACATATTGTACCCAGTTTGCAGCAGCGTCATCAACGTTTCAAAGGCGGTGGAGTTCGAAAGAAAAAGGCAAATAGCCAGAAATTAGGGGTCAAAAATAAATCCAGCAAAGGAAACTTTTATCGTACAAAGAGGCTGACATGTGGGACCCAGCCAGCAGCGTCCTCAACGTTTCTAAGGTGGCAGGCAATGGAAAAAAGGCAAATAGCCAGAAATTAGGGGTCAAAAATAAATGCAACAATAGAAACTCTTATTGTTCATAGAGGCTGACATGTTGGACCCATGAGCCAGCAGGGCCCTCAACGTTTCAAAGGCGTCACGGGATCAAAAGAAAAGAACCAAGTAGTCATTAATTAGGTGTCAAAAATAAATCCAAGAAAGTAAATGTTTTACTTTTCATAGAGGCTGTCATATGGGACCCATGAGCCAGCAGCGTCCTCAACGTTTCTAAGGCGGCTGGGGATCGAAAAAAAAAGCGAAGTAGCCATTAATTAGGGGTCAACAATAAATCCAAGAAAAGAAATGTTTATTGTTCTTAGAGGCTGACATGTGGGATGCGCCAGCAGCGTCCTCATCGTTTCAAAGGCGGCCGAGATCCAAAGAAAAAGGCAAATAGCCGTAAATCAGGGGTAAAAATCCAAGAAAGAAATATTATTATTCATAGAGGGCTTCGGGCATATGGGACCCATGAGCCGTTAGGCCCACAATTTCAAAGGCGGCACAGATCGAAAGAAAAAGGCAAGTGACCAAAAATCAGGGGGTAAAAATCCAAGAAAAAAACTTTATTGTACATAGAGGATGCATATGCTGGTCCTATGAGCCAACAACTTACTCACAAGCTTTGCAGGCCGAAAGGCATGAGATCGGAAAGAAAAAGGAAAGTGACCAAATATCAGAGCAAAAAATAATCCATGAAAAGAAACTTTCATTGTACATAGAGATGACATAGGGTCCCATGTTGCAGCAGCGGTCTGAACGTTTCAAAGACGGCATGAGATCGAAGAAAAAGGCAAGTGACCAAATATCGGGAGCCAAAAAATAATCCAAGAAAAGAAACTTCATTGTACATAGAGAGTCGGCATGAGATTGAAAGAAAAAGGCAAGTGACCAAATATCAAGAGCCAAAAATAATCAAAGAAACTTCTATCGTACACAGAGTAAGGACATGCGGGTCCCATGACGCTGCAGCATCCTCAACGTTCAAGGCGGCAGGGGATCAAATGAAAAGGAAATAGCCAAAAAGCAGAGGGTGAAAAAATCGAAGAAAAGAAACTTTATTGTTCATAGGGATGACATGGGACCCATGAGGCAAGCGCGCATCCTCAACGTTCCTGCCAAGGTGGGATCGGAAGAAAAAGGAAATAGCCAAAAATCAGAGCGTGAAAAATAATCCAAGAAAAGAAACTTCTTATTTTACATAGAGGATGACATGTGGGTCCCATTTTGGCAAGAAATGTCTCATGTTTCATATGCGGCTTGAGATCAAAAGAAAACGAAAGTAGCCCAAAATTAGGAAAAAACTCCAAGAAAAGAAAGTTTTTTGTACATAGGAGGATGACATACGGGTCCCAAGGCGGCAGGGGGATCAAAAGAAAAGGAAATAGCCAAAAATCAGAGGGGTGAAAAAAAAATCCAAGAAAAAAGAAACTTTTAGAGTTCATAGTTCATAGAGGATGACATGCGGGTCCCATGAGGCAGCAGCGTCCTCAACGTTTCCAAGGCGGCACACAGGACCAAAAGAAAAAGGATGTATCCCTGCTGGGCCTTTTGATCAAAAAATAATCCAAGATAAGGAAGATATAAATTGGGGCTGCCTGGCCATCTGGGCCTTCTAACCTGCTGGACGTCTTTTGACTCGTACAATTTCAGCCCACTCCAAAACAAGAAAGTCCTATGCTTCGCAAAAACAAAACAAAAACAAGGAGATTCATATTAGTTCGTTTATGTAAAAATAAAGATTTAATTTATCCGTTTGCAATAGCTCAGAGCGAAATACACTTTTTATTGTCTGTAAAATAATCAAGATATCACATGTTTCTTGTACGGGGAGGCTGACATCGGGACCCATGAGCCAGCAGCGTCGTCAAAGTTTTAAAGGCGGCAGGGGATCGAAAGAAAAAATAAATCAAAAATCAGTTGGTAAAAAAATCGAAGAAAAGAAACATTTATCGTTCTGAGAGGATGACATGCGGGACCCATGTGGCAGCAGCATCCTCAACGTTTCCAAGGCAGCACGGGATCCAAAAAAAGGCAAAATAGCCAGAAATTAGGGGTCAAAATAACTCCAAGAAAAGAAAGGTTTATCGTCCATAGAGTCTGACATGTGGGACCCATTAGCGAGCAGATTCTTCAACGTTCAAAGGCCATAGGATCAAAAGAAAAGGAAGTGAGCGAAATTAGGTAAAAAATACCCAACAATGGAAACTTATTGTTCATAGAGATGACATGCGGGACCCAGCCAGCCAGCCTCAACGTTTCAAAGGCGGAGGATCGAAAGAAAAAGGCAAGTGACCAAATATCGTGAGCCAAAAATAATCCAAGAAAAGAAACTTTATTGTACATAGAGGATGACATGGGTCCCATTTAGCGTGCCAGCTTGGGATTACCGCTGAGGGCGCAAGCAGAGGTCGTAAAGAAAAAGGGGCAAGTGACCAAATATCAGAGCCAAAAAAATCCAAGAAAAGAAAGTTTTATAGTACATAGAGGATGACATGCGGGTACCATTTTGCAGCTGTACTGGGACACCGCTTGAGAGGCTAGCAGGGATCAAAAGAAAAGGCAAGCGATCAACATGAGGTGCCAAAAATAATCAAAGAAAAGAAAGTTTTCAACGTTTTCAAAGGCTAGATCAAAGAAAAGGAAGTTGCTGTGAAATTAGGGCAAAAATAACTCAAGAAAGGAAACTTTATTGTTCAGAGAGGATGACATGGGGGACCCATGAGCCAGCAGCTTACTCAACGCTTCAAAGGCGGCATGAGATCGAAGAAAAAACGCAGTGACCAAATATGAGGTGCCAAAATAATCCAAGATTTATCAGACATAGAGGGGATGACATGCGGGTCCCATTTTGCAGCAGCGGTCTCAATGTTTGAAATGCGGCTGGAGATCAAAAGAAAAAGAAAGTAGCCAGAAATTATAACAAAAAATCCGAAAAGAAAGCGATGGACATAAGAGGTCAATACATGGTCCCATGTGCCACAGTCACTCAACGCTTCAAAGGCCGTGGGATCAAAAGTAAAAGGCAAGTGACGAAATATCAGGAGCCAAAATCGAGTGGGTGAAAAAAATCCAAGAAAACAAACTTATAAAGCACATAGAGGATGACATGCGTCCCGAGCCAGTTATGTCTTCAACTTTTCAAACGTTGCATGATCGGAAGAAAAGGCAAGTGACTAAATATCAGAGCCAAAAATAATTCAAGAAAAGAAACTTGATTAGACATAGAGGATGACATGCGTCCATGTGTAAGCAAAGCCTCAACGTTTCCAAGGCGGCAGGGCATCAAAAGAAAAAAGGAAATAGACAAAAATCAGATAAAAACCATAGAAAACAAACTTTTATAGCATTCTAAGAGGATGACATGCGGGTCTCACGAAAGCCAGCGGTGTTTCTCAAAGTTTCAAACGTGGTACGAGATCGAAAGAAAAAGCAAGCAAGTGACCAAATATCGTGTGAGCCAAAAATAATCCAAGAAAAGAAAGTTTTATAGTACATAGAGGATGACACGCGGGTCCCATTAGCAGCGGTATCACCGTTTGAGAGGCTACACGGATCGAAAGAAAAAAGGCAAGTGACCAAATATCGGAGCCAAAATAATCCAAGAAAAGAAATTTTATTGTACGTAGAGGATGACATGGGGGTCCCATTTTGCAGCAGCTGTCTCAACGTTTCCAAGGCGGCACAGAACCAAAAGAAAAATGAAGTGAAAACAGGGGGTGAAAAAAATCCAAGAAGAAAGATTTCAATTGGGCTGCATCTGGACATCTGGGCTTTCGAACTATCCTGCTTGGCCTTTTGACTCGTACAATTTCAGCCCACTCCAAAACAGGAAAGTTCCGAATTTTCTAAAAAAAACAGGAAAGTCCTATGCTTCGCAAAGACAAAAAAACAAGGAGATTCAACATATAAGTTTGTTTATGTAAAAATAAAGATTTAATTATCCGTTTGAAATAGCTCAGAGCGCAATACATTGTTTATTGTCTGCAAAATAATCAAGATATCATATGTTTCTTGTACGGGGAGGCTGACATCGGGGACCCATGAGCCAACAGCGTCGTCAACGTTTTAAAGGCGGCAGGGGATGGAAAGAAAAAATAAACCAAAAATCTGTTGGTAAAAAATCCAAGAAAAGAAACATTTTCGTTTTGAGAGGATGACATGCGGGACCCATGAGGCAGCAGCGTCCTCAGCGCTTATTGTTCATAGAGGCTGACATGTGGGACCCGTGAGCCAGCAGCGTCCTCAACGTTTTAAAGGCGGCAGGAGATCGAAAGAAAAAATAAGCCAAAAATCATTTGGTAAACAAAATCCAAGAAAAGAAACATTTACCGTTCTGAGAGGATGACATGCGGGACCCATGAGGCAGCAACATCCTCAACGATTCCAA